>CM046944.1:79815876-80209239 GCA_025698515.1 Gossypium sturtianum
TGGATTACCTCTTACACCTAGTAAGAAGGATTCATTTTGGTGATTGTGGATCGTCGACTAAGTCACTCATTTCATTCCGTAAGGATGGATTATTCGCCTGGTTTAGCTAAGTTGTATGTAGCGGAGATAGTGAGGTTGCACGGTGTACGATGTCGATCATCTCGCATGCAGAGATCTTAGATTTACGTCGAGGTTTTGGAGAGCGTTACATCAGGGCTTTGGGTGCGCGGTTGGATTTTAGTACCGCATTTCATCCACAATCGGCGGGCGATCGGAAAGAGTTATCTGATTTTAGAGGATATGTTGAGAGGTTGTGTATTGGACTTGAGAGGCACTGGGAAGAGTTTTTACCATTAGCCGAGTTCGCATACAACAATAGTTACCAAGCAAGCATTAATATGGCACCATATGAGGCGTTGTATGGTAGGAGGTGTCGACGCCTTTGCATGTTGGACCGAGTTGGGTGAGCGTCGGATGTTAGGACCGAGTTGGTTGCGAGAGGCGAGGATAAGATGATTGTGGCTCGTCTCGAAGGAAGCTTCGGATAGGCAAAAGTCGTATGCCGATCTCAAGCGGAGGGATATAGAGTTTGCCGTGGGTGACAAAGTTTTTCGAAGGTCTCGCCATGGAAGAAAGTGTTAAGATTTGGGAGAAAAGGCAAGTTAAGTCCAAGGTTTATTGGGCGTTTAAGGTGTTGAGACGAGTGGGACCGGTAGAGCTTATCGGCTTGAGTTGCAGTGAATCGAGTCGATTCACGATGTGTTTCATGTCTCCATGCTTAGACGCTATCGTTCGATCCATCGCATGTTGTGGCGATGAGGGAAATAGAGGTGAGTCCAGATCGGATAGATAGAAGAAGAACTCATGCATGATCCTAGATCGAGATGTGAAAGTTTTGCGTGGGGAAGACAGTTCCTTTAGTGAAGGTTTTATGGCGGAATCATGGCGTGGAGGAAGCTACGTGGGAACCGGAGGATGTAATGAGGCGGCAGCACCTCAACTCTTTTGAGCGGTAATTTTCGGACGAAATTTTTTTAAGGAGGGTAGAATTGTAACATCCCAAAAATTTGAGTATTATTTGTGTTGGCTCGGGTATGAATTTTTGTGTGTTAGCATAGTCTTGTGAAGGCTTGATTCTATTTAGGAAGATAGAATAATTTTTAGTATGGTTTATTTAATGAAGTGGATTAAGTGAGCTTAGCACTTAAGTTAATTTAAGTGTTAATTAAAGCATAAGAGGAGTAAGTGGCAAGTTGGTTAAGGAGCTTGAAAGGTGGCTTGAGGTTAGAGGTTCGAGTATCATGGAAAGCATTTTTGAAGACTTTATTTTGTGTTCTAGCATTGATGGACTGGTCAACCTATGTTTATGATAGGTTGGACCTTAAGTTTTTAGTAGGTTGAATTTTTGATTAAGGAAAGCATGAAATAGGGGATAAGAATCTTAAGGTTATGGAAGGTTGGGGAGACATAAGGCTTGGATGTAGGAAAATGTTTTGGAAAGTATTCCAAGGCCTTTAGTGAATGTATGTGGACTGTATGGGTGTCTAAGGGGGTGGCGAATTTTGTTAGGTAGCTTGGGGGAATAGTTGGCCAATTTTTCCTATTGAACATCTTTTGCATTTTGTTTTCCTCTCCAAAAACTCTTTCTTTGGCCGAATGTCATTGTGCATTTTGTGCAAATTTAGCTTTTGTTTTAGCTCTTATTTTGTTGAACCAAAATGCTATTTCCTTTCTTTCATTTGTCCTTTGAACCAAAACTTCATTTTGGTATTTTTGCACTTTTCTTTTAGGCAAAATAGGTGTTGGCGAATCTCATCTCTTCCACATCTCTCTTTTCTTTTCTTTTTGACATTTGTTCATAATCACATTTTCTTTTACACTCTCTTGGCGAATATTTCTCCATCTCAAATACCATTTCTTTTTCATTTGTTCAAAGATAAAACATCTACCTCTATTCTATTCTTCTTTTCTTTTTCATTCCACCATAGCCGAATCTTCCCACTTCCTTTTAGTTCTAGTTTGGCCGATTATTCAAGGGTAAACTCTCTTTGGTTTCTTCAATCGATTTTGATAAAAGGGGTAAGTGTTCATGGATGTTTTCCTTCAATTCTTTTCTCGTCTCTATGTTATTTTCTTGTGGATTAAGGTCGAATCTATGGGCATTGGTTTGCAAGGTTCTAATCATTCTTAGAAACCGATCTCTTTTAGGCTTTTCGGGACGTTGGAAGCAATCAATCTAAGCCTCGTTTCTTTGTCAATCGATTTGGGTAAGTTTAGGTAAGATTTGGTATTACAAGTGATAACTCTTTGGGATTTAGTAGTATGGCCGAATGGCCTTTGTTCATAATTTTAGTATTGGCCGATTGTAGGACAAGGTGTTCTAGTGCGGTAGATCGGATTCGGGAGTTAGTTCTTGCGTTGGTGAAAGGTGTGTATCTTACACACTTTATAACTTGGTTTATATATGTATATTTGTGTGTTATAACTAATCATATTATGAAAGTGGGTAAATCGATGAGATCTGGATATGATACCATGATGGTATGAATGAGGATTCGGGTAAGTCCGTTTCAATATGTTGTTAATACATGTGGATTGAAATCATGATCTACGATTTATGATATATTCATTATGAGATACATATCAAAGTTTATTGACATGATTTGTCTATCTATTGCATTGGTATGGGCAATATGAGAGGAGGGGGAAGATTGATGATTCGTGTCTTCGGACACCAGTGGTTTGGCACCACCAGTGATTTGGTATCACATTCGTGTCTTCGGACACCAGAGGTTTGGCACCTCATAGCGACTTGTCCCTGTGGTTAATTCCACCGTGGGTTGGCCCCACTTTTGAGATATGGGATCGTCCGCGGTGATTTGGTATCACACGTGGGTTGGCCCCACAACTTGATGATTCGTGTCTTCTGACACCGATGGTTTGGCGAGCACCAATGATTTGGTATCACATTCGTGTCTTCGGACACCGAGAGGTTTGCACCTCATGCGACTTGTCCCTCGTGGTTAATTCCACCGTGGGTTGGCCCCACTTTTGAGATATGGGATCGTCCCGCGCGGTGATTTGGTATCACACGGGGTTGGCCCCACAGATGGATTAGTCGTGACTACGGTCACCAAAGGATTTGGTATCACATTTGTGTCTTTGGACACCGGTGGTTTGGCACCACCAAAGTGGTTTGGTACCACACGGGGTAGAAAAGGAGTTATGGATGGCTAGGTTGGGTGCATTATACATATATGTTGCTTTGTTATAATTTGTGTAAGTATGTGGTATTTACCCTGAGAGGGAATATGCACTCGAGTCTTGGTGACTCACCTTCTCCTTATCTTTTCAGTGATTCGTGAGATCGCGGATATGGAGCCTGGATGAACTCGAGGAGGCCATGCAATAAAGTTTGGTTTTACATGAACTTCCATTTGGGTACTTTATTTTAATTTGGTTTTCATATTTTATGGATTTGTAATAAGGCCTGTTTAACTATGTTTTGGATTATTTTTATGTTTTGAATATATTTAAAATATGGCTTATAAATTACTTGGTTAATCTAATAATTGAGCTCAAAGTTTTCTAAACTATAAACTCATAATGGTTTTAAAAATCTTACCATCGGGTAATATGAATAGTTCGATAGAAAAATTACAAGTTAAGTGTTTTCAACAAATTAAGTGATTTCCAAAATTCAAGTTTCTATACTCAATTGCAAACGGATTTTTAAAGTGATATTTCAAATTTTCTTAAAAAGATATAAATGTTTTCTATCCTATGATTTATTAACTAAGTTTTAAAGTTTTATGTAATTCAAAGTAAATCTCGCTTTAACTTATTTTCGACAAATAAAGAATTTCAAAGAGTTTTTCACAAAATTTAATTGTTAATTCGATTCTTCAAAAATATTTTCCTTAGTGACATACCAGATTCGGTCGTGGCGTATTGACCGGGTTTGGGGTGTTACAGTTGTACATTCCATACTGCTACCAAACACGGGCACTTCCGTGTTTTAGTACCCACTTACGGAGTGTCGGGCAAGGGTCGTGTATTCCTCTCGAACAACAGTAGATGTTAAAGTCGCAAATACATCATTTGGCGATGAAAATTGTACATATAACTCAAGATAGGGTGATCCACTAGCAAGATGAGTCTGCGCCATTGCCTCCAAGCTAAGAGGACCTTTGATGTCGAATGAGTCATATCTCACGGGATCAACCGAAGCACAAAATCGATACTTAATAGACAAAACTTTCATTGGTGTAGTTCCGAAGATTTTACGCCTAATTCTTTTACGAAGTTCTGTCAAATCTATGTTCTGGTTAAAAACCAGTCGCGCTGTGTTCTCCGATAAAAAAACAACGCCGTTCTCGGTGTCACGGACCTCACCATCATAGTAAATAACAACACTAATACGTTCACTCATCTTCAGTTTCTATTCTACTTTAGCCTCAATTTCTCTTGTTGTAACTTATGCAACCTGAGAATGAAATTTGGCTCATTTATAGTCTAAGGCCAAATAGGAACTACTGTAGAAAAAGAGTGTCCACGTGGGAGCTTTTTTCAGTAATTTTGCTGACAGTGCATCCTGCTTGAAGTGTTTTGGACACTATTTGTTCAAAAACGTCTTCTCAAAATTATTTTTTCAGATACTACTGTAGAAAAAGAGCGTCCACGTGGGAGCTTTTTTCAGTAATTTTGCTAACAGTGCATCTTGCTTGAAGCGTTTTGTACACTATTTGTTCAGAAACGTCTTCTCAATATTATTTTTTCAGATACTACTGTAGAAAAAATAAAAAGTTTTTATATTGCTAATATATTTTTTCCAAAACCCTAAGCACAAAATTATTTTAAAAAAATAAAACATAATTTAATTAATTAACCCTAAAACCCTAAACCCTAATTTAATTGGTTTTTTAATTAATAGTTAATTTAATTAATTAATCCTAAACCCTAAACCATAATTTAATTATTTCTTCCTTAAAAACCTTAAACCCCTAAATCTTTAAAACCTTAAATCCTAACCCTAGCACCCTAAACCAAGCAGAAAACCTTAATCCTAAAAAAAGGACAAAACGCGTCCCTGGGGGAGCGTTTTGTCCATGTCAGCAAAGCGCTCATTCAAGGAAGCGCTTTATGTTGACGTGGACAAAACGCTCCACCAGGAATGCGTTTTGCTGACATATCACCTGAGAACGCGCTGACGTGAACGCGTTTTCGCGGAATTCGGCCATTTCTGATAAATAATCAGAAAATTGGCCCATTTCCATATATAATTTTGGAAATGGGCCTTTTTGGGTAAAATAGCCCAAAATCAATGTGTCACTTAAATAACATTCCATCATCCTTATGATGGATGTATGTAATCATGTATGCATGCATATGCTACCATCACCATACCATGGAAACAAAAAGAAAAAAGAACCCGCAAAAACAAGCGAAGGGAAAGAATAGCATTTGACTTGATTTCACCAAAAATAAAAAAGAATTCAATCAAATTGAATACAAATTTGACGTCCGCAAGGGCAAAGCAAAATCTCTTATTCTTTCTCTCTCTAAAAACTTTTCTCTTTCTTTTTTTTTTTTCCTTCGAGTTCTCTCTCTTGATACAGCGAGGAAGAACAGGGCACATACTGAGACAAGAAATATAAATTATTAAGTGCAATATATAAAAAAAACAGAAGCTGAGAAGGGAATAAGAAGAATATTTGATTGAAGAGAAGAGGAGAGGAAAGAAAGTTTTTCTTTTCCCTTCTTTTTTGTGTAGTGAGGGATATTTTATTGGTCCGGTTTATCGAAGCAAAAAACTAGAAGAATTGAAGAGAAAGAGAGTTAAGAAATTTGGGGTTTTTTGGGTTCTTGTTTTGATTGAAATCAAAGCTTTGTAGATTTGAGTAACTCTCTTTTTCTTTTGTTTCTCCTTTGACTCTGTACCTGTTGGGTTTTTCTTAAAACTCTGGTGAGTCTTCTATGAAGTTTTTTCTAGTCTTAACCCTTTTTTTATTTTCTTGTTTAGCTTGAATACCCATTTTCTGGTTTGCTCGTTCAATGTTTAGGATCAATGATTTTTGGTGTTCAGGTTCGATCGAGATGGTTTTATTTGGTTAGAATTGTTTTTTGTTTAGTGTAGTAAAATGCAAATTTTGAGTTTTTCTGTAGGGTAAGAATTTGGGGATTTTTGTGGGTTTTCTTTAATTTTAACTAAAGTTTTGTTGGATTTAATGACCATTTCTGAGTTCTTGAGATTTGGGTTTGCTTTTTAGATTTGATTGGAGTTTAATTGATGAGTTCTTTGGTGAAAGTTTTACTTCTTTTTATGTTTTTAAAAATATTCGCTAGGATATATGTTGTAGTGGATCTGAAAATTCTGTATTTTTTTTTTTTTTCTATAGGGATTCATGCGAAAGCCATTCCATTGCTGCTTTGAAGAGATTGCAAATCTAAACTCTTTGCTTGGCTTCGGTTTTCAGAGCTATATGTTCAGGAACAGAACTTACTCTTTCTTATTTGGGTACAATGAGGAGCATGAAGCTAAAAGCAAGCAGCCAAGTTGGGGATAAACTGCTGATTGCCTTGAGCTATACAGCTGAATATTTGTGCTTTTCTTTGTCACTGTAGTTTACTTAATATTCATGTTGTTTTAGGTAGTGGCTGCAGTTTTATGAGTGAGTATTAGATAGTGAACTTTTAAGTATGGTACCGTCGGGGTCTTCTACTCCTATAGGTGGTGTGCAGTCTGTTACGCCTTCTCTTTTGCGGTCGAGTTCTGGGATGCTAGGAGCCCAAGGGGGTAGCCTTCCTTCTCAAACTGGATACCCTTCATTAGTGTCTCCTCGCACTCAGTTTAGTAATATGAATATGCTTGGCAATGTGCCAAATGTGTCTTCCCTTCTTAGTCAGTCCTTTGGAAATGGGGTTCCAAACCCTCAGCTTTCTGGTCCGGGGAGTAGCCAGCGTGGAGGAATTGACTCAGGGGCTGAATCTGATCCACTTTCAAATGTAGGTAATGGGATGGGGTTTAATGCTCCCTCATCATCGTTTGTTCCATCAAACATGGCAAACCCTGGTTCATCTGGTCAAGTTCAAGGTCAGCAATTTCCAAACATTTCTGGTAACCATATGTTACCGGACCAGCAGCACTCCCAACACCTCGAATCACCACATTTCCAACATGGTCAACAAGCATTGCAACAGTTCTCTGCTCCTCACAACACCCAGCAAGGACAACAGCAGCAGCAGTTTCAATCTATTAGAGGAGGGTTGGCTGGTGTTGGTGGGGCGGTCAAATTGGAGCCACAAGTGACTAATGATCAGCTTGGCCAGCAGCAACATCAACAGCAACAACAGTTGCAATCACTGAGGAAGCTTGCTCCTGTGAAATTGGAACCACAACAAATACCACCCATGAGAACTTTGGCACAGGTAAAAATGGAACCCTCACATTCAGATCAGTCCTTGTTTTTGCACCAACAACAACAGGAGCCGCAGCAACAACAACAGCAGCAACAGCAGTTACTCCACATGTCGAGGCAGCCCTCACCAGCCCAAATTAATCTTTTGCATCAGCAAAGGCTGTTGCAGCTACAACAACACCAACAGCAACTTTTAAAAGCAATGCCTCAACAAAGGTCTCAATTGCCACAGCAGTTTCAACAGCAGAATTTGCCTTTGAGATCACCTGTGAAACCAGTGTATGAGCCTGGGATGTGTGCCAGGCGTCTGACACATTACATGTATCAACAACAACATAGACCTGAAGTAAGATATCTCTGGTTTGAAGATCTGTTTATTTTTTCACATGTATTTGGTTGCTTTGGGTAGGTAACATGCCTGTTTTTCATGTAGGACAACAATATTGAATTTTGGAGAAAATTTGTTGCCGAGTACTTTGCTCCAAATGCGAAGAAGAAGTGGTGTGTTTCTATGTATGGAAGTGGCCGCCAAACAACTGGTGTTTTCCCTCAGGTCTGTTTCTAAGAAAAACTTGCTGAAATTTCCAACTGTGATCCTCAGTTAGCATATTTTGTAATTGACCAAGGTCAATTATCTTTAGAACTTCTCCCCTTTGTCTTCATTTATTTGTTGTGTTCCCTCCCCATGCAATTGATAATTGTATTGTTTAAAAATTTTCCAGGATGTATGGCATTGTGAAATATGTAATCGCAAACCAGGACGTGGTTTTGGTGAGTCTTTTATTTTTAATTGTTTGACTGTTGTTCCTCCTTTTGGGTTACAGTCAGCTATTGCCATCTTAAATTGGCACCTTCAATATATATTAGTTATCCTTTTGAGGTGTCAATGTACTAGCTTGTTTTCTTATTTTAGCCTAAATGTGCATGTATAGCGGTTTCTTGTATCTAATTTATCCATCACTGCTATATATCTAATATCTTACTACTGCTCTCAGAGGCGACTGTTGAGGTTCTCCCTAGGCTTTTCAAAATTAAATATGAGAGTGGTACTCTGGAAGAACTTCTTTATGTTGATATGCCCCGTGAGTATCAGAATTCATCTGGTCAAATTGTCCTGGACTATGCAAAAGCAATACAAGAAAGTGTTTTTGAGCAACTTCGTGTTGTTCGTGATGGTCAGCTTCGGATAGTTTTCTCACCCGATCTGAAGGTTATAAATTGAAGTAATGGCTTTCTCCCAGCTTTGAAAATTGACGCTGTATTAACATAGTTTTTTTCTCTTCCATTCCTTTTGCCAGATATGTTCTTGGGAATTTTGTGCTCGACGTCATGAAGAACTTATCCCTAGAAGATTGTTGATACCTCAGGTTGTGATCAAATGAATTTTCTCTGTAGCCTGAGAATGTAACATATATGCTATTGACCTGTGTGCATTGTATGTCTAAACCGAATGAAACCTATAGAGCCTGGTTGATTGAGTTTATTTGCAATCTTGCATGCCTTCTTTATTACATTTGCTGCTTTTCAAGTGGTACAAGGTGAAAATCTTCTAGTAGTATATAACAGTTTCATCATTTTCATTGTCAGAAATATAATGCAAGTTTATGACTATGATGGAACTAAAATTTTCATCCTAGGTTATGATGAAGAATCGGTTCCATCTACCTATGCCATTTATTTATGCTGCTGTTGCAATATTGTTATCTCTAGAAGTTGGGATGGCTTTCTATTTTATGGATTTTCCTTTTGCACCATGCCTGTAATCTTGAAATATCATTTGAATGTTGATGCTGGATTTTCATCATAGTTTTTTTCTCCTTATTTTCCCTAAAATTATGAGTAGATTCTTTTCTCATTCTCTTACTGGTTGTTATTATACATTCTTTTGATTGTTAAAGAGTATGGTTGCTACTTGTTTTAGTTGTATTTAATGATGGTAGTTTGTCTTGTACAGGTTAGTCAGCTCGGGGCTGCTGCTCAGAAGTATCAAGCAGCAACTCAAAATGCATCAACAAATTTATCTGCTCCAGATTTGCAGAATAACTGTAACTTGTACGTCCTTTATTATTGTGCTCTTTGTTTTTTGATAGAATTGAGTAATCGTTCCTTCTTATATGGTAGCTGGATTGGTAGCTTTTTCCCTTTCATTTATTCTTTTCTAGAGTGTGATGCATTATGCTTTCCTCTTGCTCATACCTAGCTGTAGTCACTTACACTTGATGTATTGATGTTGCCAGTTATGTTTGTTTGGGAACTTTTTCTTTGGGTAAACATTTTGTTTTTCCACTTTTATTTATTATGTTTGACACAAGTTATCTTGCCAGTTAGAAATAGACATCTAGTTTGCAGAGAATATATACAGATTGAAACCTGTTTCTTTTTCCTGCTCAAGTTTCCAAGTTTGAGTAACAGCATAGGTAGTTGTCATACTCTTCCTTCAGGACATACTTTTGGTTTTCCTGATTAGATGATCCGCACTGAAAGCCACGGAGAGGAATATTATAGATGTGTGTCTGTGTTTTCTTTCTTTTTTAATTTTCTAGATGAGTATTTTAGTTATGACCTGATGTGGTTCCTTTTATACATGGTGTGCCATGGATGCATGCTACTTTTTCACACTTCGTAGGCTGCAGTAAATGTTTCCCTCAAGGGCATAGCATGATGAAGTCTGGGGTTCAAATCTTAACACTTGCAACCTCTTTCCTTATCCCCAGGTTGTGGCCTCCTTTGTACCCAAAAAAGAAAAAAAAAATGTTGGATATGTGGTGAGCAAGAATATATGATTTTAAGGTTTAGTTTAATGAGAGAATATGGTTCTTATAGATAATGGTTGAATTAAGATGGAAATGATTGAGCTCTTAATGTATTAAAGTAAATAGGATAACCCATATCTGCCACTAAGCTACAAGAAATTTTATGAATATAAATCAGGCTTAAGGTGGGAAGTTATTCTGTATTGTTGTCGGACTGTTCAGTTCTGCTTATAAGGACTTGCTTGGGTTCCATCTGAAGCTGGTTGTAAATCCAAGTTTGTGCTGGAATTGAAAGACTGATAAAGAAGATAAAAGATCTGGGTGTCATGCATAATTTGTTTCTTCAGAGGCATTACATGCTAACTGTTTTGAAGGCTTTAGACCTAGTGTAGCATTGTAAGTTCTGCTTCTGACAGTCCAAAAGAGAGCCTGGAAGATGGTGAAAATCTTGTGCACTTGTCCTTTTATTAATTGAACAAAGTTATGTACAAATTTGTAGAGTTTCAGTAATCTTATTCCTATAATGGGATCAATATTTGGACACCACCTTACTTAAATAATTCCTCAACTGAAGATGAAATTGTGTAATGTAAGAGAACCTAAAATGAGGCTCTTAAATTGGAACCTGTAACTTCTATTGAACCTTAAAATTACCAGAATAATGATGCTTGGGATCAAGAAAATATGGTATAGAATGAATGCAATCACCTACCATCTTAAAGATGATAGAAATATGAATGACTGATATCAATTAGCTTAAATAGTTCCATAAATTGGTCGTAAGTAAAAAAAGGAAGTCCAAAATTGTGGATGGTTTTACTTGACATTGTCTATTGCATAGGCCTGATTTTTGTACTCCAGTATAGTTACAATTATGTTAGATGCGCCATTCTGTTAGATACTTATTAGGAATCTGGGTTACACTTGGACATGCACTCTTACTTGGGCAAGCATATAAAATCAACTTGCACTATTTTCTCTATATCTGTGATCATTACTGGGTGCATGGATTTCTAATTAGCTATTGACAAACTTAGGTTTGTAGCATCAGCTCGGCAACTGGCAAAAGCCTTGGAAGTGCCGTTGGTAAATGATTTGGGTTACACAAAGAGATATGTACGTTGTCTTCAGGTAATTTCCTACACCTGCTTAGAATAATTTGGATATGTGATAATGTATTCTTATATTTTGGAAACTTTTTGCTATAAATTTCCACTTTACCTAGTTAATATTTGTTATTAATCTGCTTTGTGCTTCTTGCTGCTCTCATTTCTATTCTGAACTTATATTGAGACAGTGCTTTTCTTTTATTGTTTCTCTGGTACAATTTGTTAATGAGAAAATTTGTGCTATCATGTACTTAGGTCTTTCTCCTAGTGTGGCCAGGTAAAGGCTGAAAAGAAAATGTGTACTGAAAATTTATTGGTATCTGTGCTGGCATCTTGTTCTTTTTGGAGAGCAGAATCAGAGATAAAATGCTACATCAACTAAGCTTTTGATAGATTGTTCTTTTATTGAACCATGCACTATCTTTTCCAAAAATTTCCTTTTCTTTCTAATGCAGATTAATGTCCTTTAACTCCTTTCATGTTACCCGGCAATTCTTTCTCCAATGCAAATTGCTAATTTCCATACTCTTCCGAAGTTCTTGTGGACCCATTTGAATGTTCTTGTATCATTTGAAGTCCTCTAACAGTTGCACTTTCTAGTACTAAATTAGCAAGATGTACCTTAATGAGTTTTTTGATGAACTAATGCACTTTTTCTGTTTCTGTTGCTTTTTTTTTTCTTTTTTGTGGATTGGGGGAATGGGGGTGGTCTAACAGATATCCGAAGTCGTTAATAGTATGAAGGACTTGATTGATTACAGTAGAGAGACGAAGACTGGACCTATGGGTAAGTTTTGACAATATTTCCCTAGCTAAATTTGTTTTATTTTCTCATTGGAAGTTTCTTTTGAAATGCTTGGAAGTACTGATCCAAGCATCCTACAATAGCACTTGAGGGTTTGTAGTCCTCTCATGTTGGTTTACCTGTAAGCTGGTTTCAATTGAGAATTTTATAAGCCAGTTGACAGCTGTTGATGTGGTAGCCCTTTGTTAGCTTGTGACCTTTTGATGTAATAATTATTTTCTAATTTTTGATGGTTAAGGTTTCTTTGTTTCTAGCTATTAGCAGCCCAATGCATTTTTTTCATTTTATCTGTGCCATTGAAAATAGTTTAGCATGATATAACTAATTACCTACTGATTTGGCATACTGCACCTTGCGCTTTTTTAAAATTAGTGTTAGAAGTCTTTTGCTGATTTTACCTTATAATAAACCTGTTGTCTTGTAGCTTTAGTTATTAACACCTTATATGTGAGCAGGGTGGTTATCTAATTTATTTGTTTTTTATCAGAGAGTTTGGCCAAGTTCCCTCGAAGAACAAGTACTTCATTTGGTATTCAAGCACAACAGCCTGAGGAACAACTACAACAGCAGCAGCTGACACCACAACAGCAAACAGTGGCCCAAAACACCAGTAGTCAAAGTTCTACCCAGGTTTCTGGGATGCATCTCGTTGCTAACAATGGTGGGGCTAACATAAATAACTCTCTTAGTGCTGCATCTGCATCAACATCTGCTGGTACTGTTGGGCTTCTACCCCAGAATTCCATGAACTCCAGGAAGCAGAATTCTATGAATAATGCAAGCAGTCCCTATGGTGGAAACTTTGTTCAGATTGCTTCCCCTGGATCATCTAGTACAATTCCACAATCACAAGCGAATCCTTCTCCATTTCAGTCACCAACGCCCTCATCTAATAATCCTACTCAAGTTCCTCATGGTGCTTTAGCAGCTACTAGTCACATGAACTCAGCAAATTCTCCCGTGAATATGCCTGTGCAGCAGACAGCTCTTTCCGGTGAGGCTGACCCAAGTGAATCGCAAAGCTCTGTTCAGAAAATCATTCATGAAATAATGTCTGGCCAACTGAATGGTACGGGAGGTATGGTTGGTGTTGGCACTCTAGGCAATGATGTGAAGAGTTTAAATGGAATGTTGCCAACAGGTAACAGTACAGTTGTCAATGGTGGCAACAGTATGGTGGGTAATGGAACTGTCAACAATAGTTCAGGTATAGGTGGTGGTGGGTTTGGCACAATGGGTGGTGGGCGGCTTGGCCAATCTGCTATAGTGAATGGAATCAGAGCTGCCATGGGTAATAACACGATGATGAATGGAAGGGTAGGTAATGGCATGGCATCAATGGCTCGGGATCAAGGTATGAATCACCAACAGCAACAGGATTTGGGGAACCAGCTACTGAGTGGACTAGGAGCAGTTAATGGTTTTAATAGTCTTCAATATGATTGGAAAACTTCTCCATGAAAGATGGCCAAAATGAAAGGTGATGGATGTTGGGGTGTAGCTGCTGTGTTTTGCAGCCATGAAAACCCGCGGGTGGCCTCTGGCGCAGCACTGTATGATAGGAGATAGATGAAAGGGCTGCTTCCCTCCCACTTTGTACCAATTTCAGTAAAGTGAAACATATAACATAGTGTTTTTATCAAATGAAATGTTTTAAAGCATCTCATCTTTAAGTTGCTCCATTTTCTTATTATATTGTTTAACTTGAATTATTTTTAGGGTTAATGCAAACCTTTTGCACCATGGTTGAAGCCAAAGATGTAAAGAAAGATTGATATGCATGAAGACGAGGATTGAACCCAACTTTTTTTCAGGAAATTTGCTATCAGAATAAGCCTTTTCTGAAACTAGGTTTAATTCGTTTACACAATAATTCTGATACTAACTCGGATCAATAGGTTGACACTTGTTTTTGGTATGAAGATACTGTACTGTATTTTACCATCACAAGCCAAGTACTCAAGTAACCATGGCATGGCATAAATAAGCCACTTTTGCTCTTACATTATACAAGCAGGCAAGCCAGCTTTGGTTTTGTTTTGTATTCTGCTATATATATATATATATATATATATATATATATATTTCGATTATCAATATATTTTTCAATGGAAGCAGCCAAGGAAGACTCGGGTACTGCACCAATGATGCACTCCTCCCCGTTCTTGAAAATCAACATGGTCGGGATGCTCCTGATTCCGAACTGCGTCGCAATGTTTGGGCTGTCATCAGTGTTGAGCTTGTTACGAGAAATCTTTCCAGCATATTCCCTTGCTAATTCAGCGATAACTGGCTTAATCATCCGACAGGGTCCACACCGTGGTGCCCAAAACTCCACCAAAACTGCTGTGTCACTGCTAACCACAAGCTTTGACCAGGTCGCTTCGGTAACCTCTTCAACTGCAGATTGTAAATATCTCTTAGGCAAGGGCTATGCGTGTTGCAATAATGATGCTAAAAGTAACGAAAAGAAACTGCTGCATATACCTGCAATTGCTTCACTATCTTTGCAGATGAGCCTGGATTTTTGGGGTTTGCCAGTAAATGAATGTGAAAAAGATGAAGATGATTTGAATGATAAATTGGGTTTGGCAAATGGACCTTCTCAAGAGAAGAAAATTGAAGGTAGCTTTGCAGCACATTAGCTCTAGTGGTATTGCGAACTGAGCTCAATTGAAAACAGTGTTCCAGAGCCATCTCTAGCTCTTCCCTGAGACTTCGAAAAATGATGATAAAATGTTAAAGCAAGTGAATTTTTCCCCCTTCTTGGGGGCTTTTTGAAATTTCTGGCCTAGATATTCTTTTGGCAAATAAAATAAAAATTATGAGTTGGTGGAAAGAGTGCAAAATTCATGTGAATAATATTTGATATTAGAGTGAAGTTTACATCGAGAAAAGGAAATAAGGCACTTGAGAGTATTCAGGAGTTTCATTTGTATTAGAGACATTGATTGATCACAAAATTCTCATAAATTGTGCAAATGGGGTGAACCCCCTTGGCCTTTAAGGCTTTTTTTTTCTTTTTCTTTAATGTATAAAAACATAATTTGGAATGCATTTATTACAGAAACATAACCCCATTAATTACAAATTCTCCTTGGCGTCTTTTCTAATCAAATTCCATATCGGATAATGATAAACTTAATGATGCATGTTCTATGGTACAAACCAGTTTAAATCTAATTATGTGTTCAATTTAAAGTATTGTTTGACTAAAGGACTTCAAGATAATCAAGATTATAAGTCTTTGTTCTAAAATTTTTATTTTTATTTTATTTTTATCCATTTCTGTTAGGGTTGAAGGTGTAATTCAGGTAAAATTCTTACAACAACGACGACTCTAAATTAACCAAATGTTGGGGGTGAGGGGGGAAGGGAGAAGTCCACTTCCCACTCCTTTCAATAACTTGGTAAAATATTATTTAACTAACTTAGTTGATAAGAGTTGGTATATATTAGTTGATACAATGTTATCAGTTAACATTTAACCAATTTTGATTAGGTGTCTATAAAGAGAGAAAATTTAAAATTTTCATATTATTTCATAAAGTTTCTCTCATTTAGATTTATTGGTCAATTTTTAGATAATTGTATCACAATTTAATGTAAGATTCGAAAAAGTGTTAAGATTGATTGAAAATGTTGGTTAAATTAGTAAGAAAATAAGGAAAGAAGTTCAAGCTTATAGAATCCTATATTGCTAAAGGGTTGTAAGTCTATATAAGGAACTCAAGTCTTTGGTTTTCTAATGCACCAAGTCAAATATTAGTATTTTCTCGTGTTTGAGAGCATTTTCTCTTATTTTAAAGTGTTTGATACGTGTAGTTAACTATTTTGGGGACAATGACAAAAAAATCTCATTGTACCTTAATAAAAATAGCAATGTGGTAATTGTATTTTTAATTTGTATTATTTAATACCTCAACTTTCTTTTCATATAACGTTTTAAAATTTTAGACTGACAGTGTTGATTTCTATAAGATTTTAACACGTGTGCCAATGAATGTCCATCACGCGATAGGATGAGTCAAGTCTAAATTGGTAAACAATCGGGAAGGACAACATGCAAATAATTTTTTTTTCTTTTTAGCTCAACTATATTAAAAAAATTATTAAAAATATTTTAAAATGCTTAGATTAAAATAAAAGTACAAGTCCATCTTATTTTCATTTGAAATAAGTCAATATTCTCTCATTTTCAATCTTTTACTTTTCAGGTGGAAAATGTTGCAGCCTATTGTTTTTCTCATTTTAAACAAATAAATTTTCTACAACCCATTGCTTCTTTTTATCATCGTCTTCTTTTTCTTCTACAACCCCTTGGTTAAGGCTCCCTTTGGATGCCCGTTTGGCTCCAGGGAGGTGAGATTGGCCTAAATAATTGCTGCCCACCGCATCAGCTTTGTCTTTGTTTGGTTTAGCAAAGAGGTTCGATGAAAACCCATCCCCACCACACTCGGTCTGCTTGAAAATCAACTGGGAATGAAAGCAAAGAATTAAAGGTCGATGAGCGGTTGGTGTTTTTATCGGACCAAAATACCCATACTATTTTATCCTAACATAAACTCACAGATTTTCTAAACAAAGAAAAGGGTTTAATTTTCTGGGTTTTTCTTCCATTTGGGTTCTGGAAAAGTGTTAGTGAGAGATAGAGAGACAAGGTGGATGTTGTTTTGCATGGGGATTTTCTAAGATTTGTACAACTCCCGAAAAGAGCTTGTTTGGTTTCGTTCTCTCTCATCGAACCGACCCTTCTCTATTCCTTCTCTCTAATCAATATGTTTACTCCACTATAAAGGTTATACCTTGACTCTTACCTTTTGCTTTTTCTTTATCTTTCTCTTGAGTTTTGAAACACTTGAAATATGTAATTGATGCTTCTCGGTGGCTCCTTAATTTAAGTTGTTTCAGAGTTTTGTTTCCATTTTTTTAAAATTATTTTTCTTTGGTTATTATTTTTTGTTAATTAATAAGAATAATTTTGTTTCTCCTCTGCTTCATGCAAGTTAACTAGGAAATGAATCGGATGTTACATTTGATGAAAGGGCACTTTCTTTTCCCCTTTCTATTAGATTGTGTTTTATCTCTTGGGTTTTAATGATAATAATCCTTAAAGCATGTATTCATTGCACATTTGAATTGCAATGGTGTTGTCACCACGCTGAATGATTGGAATCGAGTGCTCAAAGCTACTTCTTTATAGTCAAAGTAAAGTTGATATAGTGAATCTATAGATTGGTAGTGATCTCTATGTCTAATGGGTTTATATGATCACCGAATCAAATGAGCCACCAAGAAGATTCCTCTAAGAGGACTATAGCTATGTTCTACATTGATTTTTGTATGATAATAGATATTTTACATCTCTGGTTCTTTCTTTTGATCAATTTATTTTTAATGTAATAATTGTATTGATCATTAATGTTTTCTCTTATTATCTTGTTTACGGGGATTAGTAGGTTCAGAGTGGCGAGAGAAACTCTTTCTTGGAGTTTTCCTTCATTGCTTGGTCTTGGGCGGCAAATTCATCGAGTAGCTCTCTGATAGAGGTTATCCTTTAATTGCTCATCCTTCTACAATTTGCAAGTTTTTTTTTTGTTCATTTACCGAATTTCTTTCTTATAATTTTAGGACAGGAGACATGGTTATCCAGGGATAGGGTGTTTTATAGTGTGTTAAATTTTCTAATGTTCAAATATGAAACAAATGCTACTATTTTGGCCTTAAGTTGATTACTCCCCTTTCTGTTGTGCTTGTTATTGTTAATTGCTGGCTACTAGTTTGTTTATCTCCTCTCGTTCTATCTCGCCTTTGTTTATCGCAATATTGAGATGGCAAGACATTTCCTCCAGAACAACTTGATCCATTTTCACTTGTTTCGATGAATCACACTTGTCGCTAACTAACGAGTTGCGGGCTATGGTTATTGCCGAGGTATCACAATCGTTCTTTTTCATGTCTATGGAATGAGTTTATTACATTCTTTATGTGGGAAAGCAAATTAAAATTGTATGTTCATGTCATCCAGGTTCCTAAGCTTGCTTCAGCTGCTGAGTACTTCTTCAAGTTGGGGGTGGAAGGAAAGAGATTTCGTCCCACGGTAATGTATTTTTACGGATGTGGTAATCTTGCATTTCTTGGCGATTGTCATAATTTTGATGGGTTATTCTATTTTTGCTTTTACTGTGGGCTCGAGATTATGCGTATAGGTTGCACTAGGGAAGGGAACAATACAAAAATTCATAGATGAACTACTCTTGTAGCATTCGTTAGCCTCAGTTTGTTCTTGGCTCATTCCAAATTCATAACCCATTTGACCAAAGCTAAACTTAATCTCTGTTACTTTTTATCAAAGAAGCTTGCTTTACGTACAAATGATTTTATGGAAATTTCTTTCAGTATATATTCTATGAGTTTTGATTTTGATAGCTACTGACTTTGAATGTTCATATACCAACCGATTGGTGATGGTGTAAGAGATATTGTGACAACCGAATTACGTACAAGACAAAGAATCTTTAGTTGAGATAACAGAGATGATCCATGTCATTTCCTCATCATTTTATTTTCTTTATCATGTGTTGCATGCACTTTGGAGCTTCTTGATAAATTCACTTTAGTCTAACATGGTCATTTCATCATCTAGGTTGCTAGCCTCCTCCATGATGATGTTTTGGATGATGCGAGATAAAAGACGTGGTATTGGTTCATTGAATGCTTTGTAATGGGCAATAAGGTGTCTTTCTTTTTATTGCTCTTGCAAGCCGATGAGAAAAGTTTTGTAGCCTAAAGCAATTGCTAAACTTTTCCTGCTTGCGCTTAGTTGTACTAGCGGAGATTTTCTGCTTTCTCGAGCTTGTGTGGCCCTTGCTTGCTTTAAAAATACGGAGGTGCTTTTAATTTATTATTATTTACATGATTTCGTGAGGTATTTGCAAATGCAAGTTAAAAATCAAGACACTCAATATCCGTAGGTTGTATCATTAATAGCAACAGCTTGTGGAGAATCGGTTATGGGTGAAACGATGCAAATGACAACTTCATCCAACAACGTCGTAGGTATGCTAGTCTCCTATGTGCAATATTTCGTTATTTTGTCACCATGTTTTCTATTCAATTACTTGGATGTCCTGCTAGGTTTAGACTCTGTGATAGCCATCATTTAGTGGTGGCTAGGTAACTTTGGTTAGCATGATTTCATTTGTTTATGCTTGTGTTTTATTGATCTAATAAGTGAATAATAGTTAGAACTTATCAGTAGTCTAATGTTACCGCAAAGCTTAAAAATTTAGGAAACCTCAGTAGTAACTTATAAACAATACTAACTTTATTTGTTGACTTGGTGGCCATCTTTCTACACAAACTTTTAATATTTTCAGATAACACTTACTGATAGTCATAGATCTGTTATGGAATGTGTAGTCATTGCTATATGAGTGAGAAAATTCCTTTTTCTTTTATCATGCATTTCCATTCAAATAATTGCTGATTGGTAAATCTGTCTTGTCCTCGCTTTGAGTTTAAGGATCTTTTGCTTGTATTTAACTCAAACTAGAACAATTTTTTCATGATGCAAATGGACTATTACATGCAAAAGACATACTACAAGATGAGGATTTTCGACAATTTGAGAATATACCCGACGTGCCAATCTCTTCAGGCTATTTTGATAGAGGTGAATCAAGTTCTTCTAACAGTGAAAGTGACCTTGAAATTACAATGTTAAGGGAAACCATTGCAAATAGTTTAATGAATCAATATTTGTAAAAACAATTTTGTATCGTAACCTAATTTCTAGTAATAATGAAACTTGTTATGTCTTATGTTACTATATTTTTTTATTAAAAATCATTCGGTTAGATACTTCAAAATTTGATCCAAGTATAATGTTACTATTTGCGAAAATAATATTTATCATTGTTATAAAAAATATTTAACTATAAAAATTAAAAATAATTTTTATTTTATCTAATAAATAATTTAAATTGATTATATAATGCATTAAAATATTTATAATAAAATATTGGAAAATACATTTTAATATTTTATTAAATGAATTTATAAATTCACATACTTTAATAATTTTATATAAGTAAAATAATTTAAAAATTTCTATTATATATCAATTCTAATATGATGTCCTTAATAGTCATTTTATATTCTCACCTCACCGCTACAGCTGCGTTTGAATCCAAACACATATTCCACCGCTGTTTCTAATCTCACCGTTACAGTATCCAATCTCACCGCTACAGTAATTAATCTCACCGCCACCGCTGTTTTTAACCTCACCGGAGGTAAACACACCGCCCATCCAAACTAGCCCTAAGTCTTGACATGCTCAGAACTTAAGACGAGTCAAGTTCCAGCAACACTCCGAAATTTGAACAAGCGCTTCATCGTTGATGCTAACAGATCTACGGTCACATTTTAGACGAAGTGAGGCCAAAGCCCTCACTGCCTGTTAGAAACATCAATCTCCATGGTCTGAAACTAGAATCAATCCCTATTTCAGACCCAAATTCCGCACAACATCCCTATTGACACCTGCAAGAAAAGAAGTCAAAACTAAAACTAGAAGCCAAAACCCAGTACCCACACCATTCATTTACAACAAAAGAAGTCGAAACCATGGGGGGAAGAGAGAGGAGAGAAAGATAGAGAAGAGAAGAAGAAGACGAAGAAGAACAAAAATAAAAAATAAAAAGAGAGTACAGAAGAAGAATCTTCTTCACTGGTCCAAGGTTTAGTCTACGCTCCAAGACGTTTTAAGCCTATCTGAATGGTTAGGTGTTGCATCTCAGGGAAGGGAAGCTTTGCCTGGAACCCCATGTCGATCTAACGGTGAAGCACGATGGTCAGAGGGTTCATCGTGGAAGAGAAGAAGAACAAAGAAGAAGAGAGAGAGAAGAAGAGAAAAATAAAAATAAAAATGTTGAAAATGGAGAAGAAAAAAAAGATTTAATTTTTATTACAATATAAAATTCTATTTTTTATCAAAAAAAAAATTCTATTTACATATTTACATATTTTGACTTAAAATTTTATGTAAATCCCGGCTAAATTGGGTAAATTACCCAAATATACCAAAAAAATAAAAAATTTACGGAATTGGGCCGATTTTTAGAAAATTTACGGAAAAAGGGTCATTTCCCATCAAAACGCGCGTCACGTCGGTAGCGTTTTGAGGGGAATGCCAACAAAGCGCCCCAAAGACGCTTTGTGCCACCTCGAAGAAAAGCGCCTACGTGGGCGCTTTGTTTGAGGTGGCACAAAGCGCCGCCCCCCGTGGGCGCTTTGCCTCCAACGGTCCAAATTTTTTTGACCGTTGGGCCCAACGGTCAAAAGGCCCAACGGTCAAAATTTTCCCTATAAAAAACCCCCAACCCTTTTATTTTTTTCACACTTTAATCCTTCTCTCAATTTTCTCTCAATTTTCTCTCAAAGTCCTTGAAATTTACTCTCAAATTTTAAAATAATCCTTTACTATTTACAAAAAAGCCCTTTTTAAATTTTTTTAATATATTTTTTTTGGAAAATTTTAAAATTTTCGATCATATTACAATGGCCGGGGAATTACTTCGTCTAGACAACAAGGACAACAAGCACATCTCCGTCGAGCAAATGTAAATGGTAAGTTTTAATTTTAATTTTTTAATATTTTTTAATATTTTTTTAGGTCTTTGCAATTTTAATTAATTTTAATTTTATAATTTTTTAAACAGTCTGTAGATCGGGTGTTGCAATGTTATATTCGCAATATGCATGGTCTCCCATCGCCGTTGATCGAGAATTACCTGCGAGAAGCGGGTTTTTGGCACGTGGCCACGATAGGCCGCGGGTTTAAGTTGGAGCCGCCTTTGATCAGTGCGTTGATAGAGAGGTAGAGACCCGAGACGCACACTTTCCATCTTCCATGCGGAGAGTGTACCATCAATCTGGAAGATGTGCGATTCTGCGCTTGGGATTGTTTGGTGGGCGGCCGGTAGTCACCGGTCCGCAACTTCGTGATTGGATGGCCGTATGCTATGAGCTTATGGGTGCCATTTCGGATAAAATTCAGGGAGGTCGGATCAAGATGGCCTGGTTACGAGACACATTCTCGGAGCCGAATGAGGGTTCGACCGAAATAGGGCGAATACGGCATGCTCGGGCATACATTCTTCAGATAATTGGACGCTTATCTCGATGCTGGACCTTTTAGAAACCTCGTACACTTGAGATGGCTCATTGAAACTTGTTGATTTTAGAGCGGCCGGTGAATTGAGTTGAAGTCCGCCGTGCTATCGAGGTTGTATCGGGAGATGTGCGGGCGACGCGGCGAGTAAAGTGAAAATCGGAGGTTGCCTATCACTACTGCGAGTCATGGGCATGGTTTCGATTTCCATTTTTACGTCCTCGACTCGACCACCCATATTCATTCCCACCGATAACGAGGTAAATTTAATGTTATATTTTACAATTATTACGTAGATTTATAGTATAATTGTATGCTAAAAATTTATTTAATTAGGTGGAACCATTCGTGAGTCATCTTTGGAATACCTTTCCTCGCTTGAAGATATACGGCTTCTATTGGACCAACGGTCGGAATCACAAGTAAGTTTCAATTTCGTATTTATAATTTAGTATTTACGTATTTAGTGTCTAGTATTATGTATATAACTAATATTTTGGTAATGTTAATATAGTTTCAATGGACACCGCATGAGGATCCGTAAATTCGGCGATAATTCCGAGGAGTTCTTGCAAAATCCTAACAGCTTGGCACGTGAAGGTCCCATTGATCACCTATGCGACCGTGGAGATGCACCAGTCAGATCGGGTTCTGCGACAATTTGGATTCCGAAAACCGATTCCCGTGCCACCTTAGGTGCTCGATGATGAGCACAAAGTAGATTTACTGGCGATTGCACATGGGTAGCCAAGATTTTGGTCAAGATATATCGAGACGTGGGAGAACCGGTATGACTATTTACCCGACCGGGAAACGATCGTCGTTCCGGAGTTAGCGTGCGTACCGGAATACATGCCATGGTTTAGGATCCATGGTAAGCCGTATTTGTTGTCGGAAGAAGAGAGGCGACGGCAACTTCGTCAACAAAGGGAATGTCGGGGCCCCTAAATCCAAGGAGAAGGGGTGATGAGACGGGGCCATCAACAAATGCGACACACACGATCAGGGCCAATCAACAGCGCCACACACATCCACGGGCCCATAGTTCACCCGGCGACACCGACATCACAGCCTTTACCCTTTATGCTAGGTGCGTACCCTACCCCTTATATGTATCCTAACCCATATATGTTTCCTTTTCCCGGTCCACCAGTTGGAATGCATGGCCAGTTTCGAGTCCGTTCGACTACTCGGTGGCGCCACCGATCTTGAGGCCGTGTCGTCGCGTGAGGATCATAGGAGGCGCCGTCGGGAGTACTTCTTTCTACCGGTCTCTTTCGCCATACGGATTCGACACACCCGCCGTGGTTTATGCAAACACCTCGGGTCGTTATTTTATCAAGGTGGGTCATCCTCGCAACACCCACAACTGCACCAGTCTTGGAGGAACCGGAATCCCCGCCGAGGTTCCACGACCCCGCCGGAAGCTAGAAGGAGGAATCCAGTAGCGTAATCGCCGACCGCCCCGTGTGCACTGATTCCGACCGGCATCAACATTGATTCGGATCGGCTTTTTATTTTTAAATTGTAATAATTTTTAATAAAAAAAGTTGTTTTTATTTGTGTTTGTAATTTAATTTTAATATCTTCACTAAAATAGAAGTTGTTTATTTTTTTTTGTATATAATTTAATTTGAATTTTTTAATAAAATAAAAAGTTATTTTTTATTTTTTATAATTTAGTTTTAATATATTTAATAAAATAATAGTTTTTAAATTTTTTTATTGTAATTTAATTTTAATATATTTAATAAAATAGAAATTGTTTAATTTTTTTATTGTAATTTAATTTTAATATATGTAATAAAATAAGAAGTTGTTTTTATTTTATTTTTTATTTTTTTTTAATTTAGTTGTAATATTCTAATATCTTTTGTAAAATAGAATTTGTAATATTCTAATGATTATTTACAAGGAAAAGCAAAGAATGATTATTTACAAGGAAAAGGAAAATTTAATTTGACAATGAAAAGCAAAGAATGATTATTTACAAGGAAAAGGAAAATTTAATTTGACAATGAAAAGCAAAGAATGATTATTTACAAGGAAAAGCAAAGAATGATTATTTACAAGCAAAGAAGTTTTCTTTTTTCTTTTTTATTTTTTTTGTAATTTAGTTTTAATATATTAAATAAATAAGACATTTTCTTTATTTTTTATTTTATTGTAATTTAATTTTAACATATGTGATAAAATAAGAAGTTATTTTTTTATTTTTTTGCAATTTAGTTTTAATATATTTAATAAAATAAGAAGTTTTTTTTATTTTTTTTATTTTTTTGTAATTTAGTTTTAATATATTTAATAAATAAGAATTTTTTTATTTTTTTAATAAAATAATAGTTGCTTATTTGTTTTTGTAATTTAATTTTAATATTTTTTATAAAATAGAATTTGTTTAATTTTTTTTAAATTTAATTTTAAAAACAAATATCCAATATTTGAGGTGCCAACAAAGCGCGTCCCTAGGGGGCGCTTTGTTTGATTTCCCCTCAACGCTACTGACGTGGACGCGTTTTGAGGGGAAATGGCCATTTTCCGTAAATTTTCTAGAAATCGGCCCAATTTCGTAAATTTTTAATTTTTTTCGTATATTTGGGTATTTTACCCGGCTAAATTAGCCTTAAAGGCTGTTGTATTTTTTTTAATTAGGGTTTTAGTCTTTTTTATTTATTTAAGGAAATAGGTCGTTTTTAGGAGAGAGAAATGGAAAGCGCGTCCAGCTGGGTACGCTTTTCGCACAGGTGACAAGATAGCGCGGCTAGCTAGATGCGTTTTCCTTCAACGATAAAAAATCAACGACTTTTTTGAACGTTGGCACTATAACGGTAAAAAAAATTAAGGGGGCAACGATCAATTTTTTTAACCTATAAATACCCTCTTTCATTCACATCCTTCTTTCAACTCTTTCAAACTCTCTCAACTCCCTTAATCTTTTTATTCTAAATTTATTGATATTCTCACCCTAAAAATATTATTATTTAATTATCTCGTATTTTATTCGTTCAGATTAATTTCTCACGAATGACCGTATTTTTAATTCGTTTCGACGACAAACATATTTCCGCCGCCCAACTAGCAATGGTACGACGAAATTTTAAATTTCGTTATTTTAAATTATGTTATATTTAATTATTTTTTTGATAATTTGAAATATTTTTTTTATGTTATAAATAGGCAGATGATCGTATTTTGGAGAGATTCATACATAATATGGGAAAGCCTTTGATCCTTTAAATTCGTGGCTACTTGCAAGAGGTTGGATTCTTGCATACGTCTCGCATGTTCGTGGACTGCAAACTCAATCCTACACAAATCAGCGTGTTGGTGGAAAGATAGAGGCCCGAAACACACACTTTTCACCTTCCATGTGGCGAGTGTATAATCACACTCGAGGACGTAGCGTTACAACTCAGTCTGCCAGTAGGTGGGTCAGTCATCACGGGATCAACGATCGTTCCTAGTAAAGTGGACCTCTGCAGAGCAATATTGGGGAAGGTCCCGAACAGGTTTGATGGTGGTCGAATATCGATCAACTAGTTGGAGGATAATTTCAATGAGCTTCTTGAAGACCTAACGGAGGAGGTCATAGAACAATACGCCCGAACATTCATCATGAGGTTAATCGGAGGCATTTTAGTGCCTGATAAATCTCGAAATTTGGTGCACGTAAGGTAGCTACTACATCTAGTGGATTTCAATCAATGCGGAAAACTAAGTTGGGGATCTGCCGTGTCCACATTATACCAGGAGCTGTGTCGGGCCACGGTATCGAATATGATGTCAATCGGTAGTGGCCTGCTCTTGCTGTAGTCGTGGGCCTAGTGGCGACTACCGTTTCTACATCCCAGAGTGACCGACCCATACATGTTCTCATTGGTGACAAGGTAAACATTATTTATTAATAAATACGTAGTTTGTACAGTAAATATTTTTATTTATTATATGTTTTGACTAATATATCAGTTGTACAGGTGGAAACATGGGCTGAGTCACGTGGGACTGCCTGAGGAGTTAAAAGATTTTCGGCTGCTATTAGATCAACGTTCCGAAGCCGAGGTTAGTTACTTATTCTTTCAAACCTATATTAATTATGCAATGATTCGTAAAAAAAAATCATACATAACGATATATACAATTCTGCTTTTTAGTTTGAATGAATGTCGTACGTTGACACCGAAGTCATATCTTGCATCCTGCCGGAAGTGTTTGTCAATCAGGAGATATGGGACGCGAATGTGTCATTGATAGTGTATACGACAGTGGAAATGCACGAATTGAACTGGGTGCTGTGGCAGTTTGGGTGGAGGCAATGAATTCCGCCGCCACCGCGAGACATGAAGGAGCTGCACAAGGTGGACATGCAGGGGAAGAACGAAAAGGACTGAGCAGAGAAGCGCAAGGAGCACATCCAGGCTTGGGATCGTAGGATGGAATTCTTACCAGTCTACGAACCATTTTTCTCAATGGACACGGTGACATATATTGATTACTTGACGTGGTTCAAAGTCGCCAACAAGTCGTATTTACTATCGCCAGAGGCGAGGAGTAGGCAATGATGGCCACCACAGCAGTAGCATAGGAGGGGACACGATTGCACGACGGGTTCATCATTGGCTCCGGAAAAAGAAGCGTCGCCTATGTCTATGTAAAATTCGGGTTAGTTCACTTCACTTATTCCTCTTTATTTCACTAACCCTATGTTTTTTTTCACAAAGCACCGCCCTATGCACCACCACCTCACGTGGCTGGTTCTTTTGTTTCTGTAGGTACATATTTTGAGGCATTGACGTCTCCCTCATTCTTCACCCCCATGCTAACGTTGAAGCCGACCCAAATGTCGGGCCAGATGCCGGCGCATGCACCACCACGATAACGATGCTAATACAAACGCCCATGCAGCAGTCGGTGCCAGTGTCGACGCCTGGGACAATACCGATGTACCCAGGATTTGAGGCACCTTATGGTTACACGCCGATAGTGACAAAGACACCGCTCACATCATTGTTTTATTGGGGTGGCTCATCGGTGCAGCCACTGGTCGTGATAGTGGAGGATACACGATGGGAGGCTAAGATGACACAACAGTCGACTGCGGAGGATGATGATGAAGCTGGCGAAGCCGAAGACAAAACCCAGAGGGATGTGCAATGTGGGGGTGAAGGCGATGATAACATTGATGAGGAAGTCTATAGGCCCGCACATTCGGTTGTATGTAGAAATCCTCCACGCGACCGTCATCCACCATTTTGCAGCGGCACACATTCTCCTCGACAACACGATTGATGTATTTTTTTCTAAATAGTGCAATGTAAATATATATATATGACATAAATAAATGAACCGTGGTTTTTCATTCGAGCATCACATTTGTCTTCATTACTGTCTAATGTGAGTTATGCGTAAGTTAATAAGAATTAACAAATTTGGAACACCTGAATAATGGAAGCATTGTAATGAATATATTATTTGGAAGAAAATAATGCTATATACGCTGAGGCCCCAATGTACCCCTGCACAGAGAACATGTTGCCTTCGTATGCCCTGGGTTTCTACAGTACCCGCATAATTTTTGTTGATTGTCCCTCTCTCGAATAATCCATATTGTTCCTTATCCAGGTGAAATTCAGACGACCTTTCGGGACATGACGCAAGTCCTTGTTCGGTGCCAACTCGTACGATGCGTTGGACACCTGCGGCCATGTACTCTCATCTAGTACGGGTGGGAATTCAGGACTCCACACACTGTGAATGCGTTCTAGTCGGTAAACATCATTGATGTAAGGCGCGTACTCAATTCGTACTTTCTCATATACGATAATTGCATATGCGCATGGGAACTAAAGTGCTTGGAATCTCCCACAATCGCAAGTCCCTACTATTAGGTTCACATGATAGGATGCCATTGACATGTCGTGGTCGACCCTAGCTTGCTCCATGACTCAAAAATCGAGGTTTTGACGTGAGTGGCACACTATATACATCATGTTCACCCTCTCTGTATTTCATTGAATCTCTTTCAGGATGTCATTGCACCAAGTAGCGCCGCCCGCTACCTGTCCAGCATACACCGTCGCCCTCTTTAGAAACAAGGCTGCCAGGCGAAAGTATGTATCTTTGACAACAGAGGTTACCGACAAATGATGTGTCCCCTTCAATATGAAATTGATGCACTCGGCTAAGTTTGACGTTATGTGCCCGTATCGTAGACCTTTGTCGTACGATTGCGTCCACTATTCGAATGGTATATTCGTTAGGTACGCCGCACCGTAGGTGTTGATGGTGCTCAGGTTGTTCAACATTTCATGGAATTGATGTTGGACAAGCTTGTAACCTGTCGAGAAATGCCTACCCATTAGTGCAAGGAACAAACCCAATATGGTTATTCGATGTACTGTGATTAAATAGTTGGAACTATAAACCCATGTCAATGACTAGATCTTGTTTATTTTTCAAAGGATATTTTTTGTGGTAGTTAGATCCCACCTGTCGTAAGCAGTACCGATGATGGGTGCGATCCCAGAGGCTACCATAATGCTCAATCGCGGACATTATTTTGGTTCCCCTATTGGATATGACACATATGTCGGGCTGTTAACAAACGTGGCGGTGCAATGGCTTTGGAAGAAATCCAGTCATCTTTCATTTCTCTAGGAGTTATTACAAACGCTATCAGCAGAATCCTTCGATTACCATCCTAAGCAACGACAATCAACAAGTGATGTTGATACCTTCCATACAGCCAGCTGTCATCAATTTGAACCAAGGGCTTGCAGTGCCGAAAAGCTTCTCTGCATTGCTCAAAGGTCTAAAAGATTTGATGGAATACTCTTTTCCCAAGGACCAATCGATCGCCGAAGTACGCTGGGTGCATTTCTAGATTGGTTATGGAACCTGGTATGTACCGATCCAATACCTGATTCCATTGTCATAAATAGTTGTACGAATTGTCTCACCCGTGATGCAACTTATCCATAGCCTTCTGTTTTACAACCCACGCTTTGTAATACATTGGAGTGTACTCGTACTGGCTATGAATATTTGCAATCAACACCGGGATGAGAATCCTGGGACTTGCCTTCATATTGGTAGAATATTATTGAAAATCATGTCCGAGTCTAGCCTCAGATGGTCCTGACTTGCACCTACTGCAACACATGTATATGGACTGGAATACTTCTTTATCATCCATAGCCCAATTTTCTTATGGAAAGACGTCATTATTTTCCACTTGCACCTCCTGTCTCGCATTGTGCACTGTCATATCCTATATATATATTTTTAAAATTTTAGTGCAAAAACAAAAAAAAAAGAGGAAAGGTGTAGTCTAGTGGTAACAAGCCCCTAAGCTATCTAGGAGGTCTTTAGTTTGAATCTCCTTGCTCCCTTATTTTTATTAAATTTTTACACACTTTTCCCATGTGAATTAAAGCATTATCGTCCAACCCCCCTTTGTTTCCTTAATTGGTTTGATTACTTTCCCCTTTTATTAGTCAAACTTGCCATAAGTTGAGGAGCATGATCCCCCTTTATGCTCCTATGTTCCCTCTCCTTCCTTTCTCCTCATCCTTGCCAAAAATCAAGTGTTGACCACCCCAAAACACCCCATTGCCATCCACCCCTCTCATTCCCTCTCTTTTCTTTTTTTCCCTCTCCTCTCCATTCTATTCTTTCTTTTTTGACAAAACCACCTCCACCTAAAATTCCTCCACTGCGAGCTATTGTAACAGCCCGATTTTGGGGCTAGTCGGAACAGTGGTTTCGGGACCACTAATCCGAGGTTGAAGAAAATTATTTTTGATATTATTTTATGTGTTATAACATGTTTATAAAGGTGCATGAGAATTTTGGTGCTTTAATTTTAGCAATTGCATGCTTAATTGTGAAAAAAGACTAAATCGCATAAAGTGCGAAAGTTCTATTTTGCAAGCTAGGGGTGTCTAATAGCCACAGAATATTAATTGGAGGTCCTTAATGTGCAATTAAGCCATTGAGGAAGTGATGGCCGACCATAGGGACAAGGTTATTAAATGAGTCAATTGGTTAGGTGAAATTTGGTGACTAGATTGCTTTTTAAGCATAAAATAAAGAAAAGGGTGATATCATCTTTTCTTCACCACCTTCATCACCGAAAATACCAGAAAAAAAAGGGGGGGTTTGAAAGCTTTGAAATTTCAGCAACTAATCCTCTTACAAGTAAGTGATTTTGGTGGTTTTATTTGATAATTTTTGTACTTTTGGAGCCCCCAAAGCTTAAGCTAGCTAATGAGGGGACTATTTTGCAAAATGGTTGAAAGTTTAGGGACTTGCCATGAGAGTGTTCATGTTGTTTGCTGAGTTTTTATGGAAGAAAATGAATGTTAGTGAGTTAAGGAACAACTTTTGTGAAGGGTGTTATCATGAAAACACCTAAATAGGACTTATTTGTAAGGGTAGTAATTGTGTAATAAATGCAAGAAATAATTGACTTTGTGAGTTGTTGTAAGAGGAATAAATGTTCAGCTAGGCTTGCTTAATGAGAAAATGTGATGAAAAATGATTTACGAGCCTAGGGAAAAATCGTAATTTTGCCAAAGTATAAGGGCAAAATGGTCATTTTTGCCTAAGTAGAAATTTTGGTGTATCATGCATTATAAAGGGATTAAATGAGTGAATTTCATTATTATAGATCAAGAAGAGCGCGGAAACAACCTTGACCGGGGAAAGGGCAAGGTTACGAATTAAGTCGTCGACTTAAACATTTTGCACCGAGGTAAGTTTATGTGTAAACGATATGCCTTTAATACATATGTTGTTACTTATTGGTGCATTGTATGAATGAGATCATTTATGATTGAAATTTATATATAATGAATAATTTTCGTAAGAGTCTCAAAATAGACATGTAAGTGTAGGGAGATAACACCGTAATTATTCTTTGGTGGGCTATGTGCGTTACCACCTTATTACTTATTCACGATGGACTGTGTGCGATACCATCGTTTATAATATATTTTGGTGGGCTATGTGCAATACCACCGTAAATATTCTTGTTTGTGGGCTATGTGCGATACCACCCTATTATAGGTTAATGGTGGGCTGTGTGCAATACCACCGAGTGTTTAGTATTATTCTAAATGGTTCATCGAGAAATTGTTTAAGTAAATGTTTCATATGACTTTGTGGTGACGAGTGCAGGGAATGTGTGCAAGTAAATATGAGCATTTTAATTGTTATATGGTTGGAATGTGGCAAGAGATGAAATGAATGAGCATAACAAGGAAATGTGAAGTGTTTTTGGCTTAGTATGAAATATTATTGATTGATTAACATATGTTATAATGCTTATTGTTTACATGTAAACTTACTAAGCTTAAAGCTTACTCTCTTTCTTTTCCCTTGTTTTATAGTGTCAAAGAGCCAGTTCGGGATACGTAGATAATCGAAAGATCACCCACACTATCAGCTCATCTCGGTATATTTAGACTTAGCATTTTGAGTATGGCATGTATAGGGGCTAGGCTTAATGAAATGTTTTGTTGTTTTGGCCAAGCGTGTTGGCTCTTCTATAGATGAACTCTTTTGTATATTGCCATAGTTGATGGCTTATTAATACTATTTTATGAAAAGAAGAGGTTATTCATGAATGTGTTAGATGCATGATTGGGTTGCTTGGTAAATGGTTGAATGGGATTTATGTTGTGTGAGTTAGGGTGATAAAAAGAGCTTGGTAAATAGCCTTTTTCTTGTCCACACGGGTAGGCACACAGGCGTGTGTCTAGGCCGTGTGTGACACACAGTCAGCCCCATGGGTGTGTGACCAGGCCGTGTGTCCCCTGCATGTTAGTGTTGCAAGTCAGTGTCGACCACGGGCTAGACACACGGGCGTGTGTCTAGGCCGTGTGCCCCTTATGAAGCTGCTGACGTCATAAATAGAATACCCAGGTTTTCACACACGGGTGAGGACACGGGCATGTCTAGGCTGTGTGAGGGACACGGGTCATTGACACGGGCGTGTGTCCAGTTGTGTGAAAACCCCTGTAGGTTTAAAATGAAAAATAAATCCCACACGAGCCAGGGACATGGGCGTGTGTGACCACATGGCCAGCCCACACGGGCGTGTCCCATTCTGCATGGGCGTATGGCCCTATTAAGGCAAAATTTTTCTAAGTACATCAAAGTTCTCGGTTTAATTCCGATATCCTCCGTTGCATGTTTAAGGCCACGTAGGCCCATGATAAGGATGTTATGAATGTGAATTGGAAAGTTTTATTTTGGAATGAAATTCTATAGCTCAAAGTTGTATGTTTCTAGTGAGTTATATCCGGTAATGCCTCGTACCCCGTTTCGGCGATGAATACGGGTAAGGGGTGTTACATTCAGTGGTATTAGAGCTATGGGTTAGTCGGTTCTCGGACTACTGTAGCGTGTGTAAGAGTCTAGCTATACATGCCATAAACGTACATTAATAGTGTGGTGACTTCTGACAACTTTAAACTTTGTTTCCATATAGTAAATGGATTCCGACCGAATTGCTGCTGATGACGCTGCTAGTAACGCGCCGGCTCCCGCGCAAGGGACCGCACCTGTAGAGAGTAGACCCGAGACTATGGGTCAAAGAGAAGAGGCCCGGGAAGCCTTTCTCCACATGATGAGTAATTGGTACACGGAGTATGTACGAGCGAATCCTAATGCTCAACCTCCTCCACCCTCTCCTATACCTCAATTAGTCCCCGTGGCTTCGTAAGGTATAGATTTGGTGAGGATGACCAAACCCCCGGTAGATAAGCTTCGGATGCAAGGGGTTGAAGATTTCAGGGCTAACATAGACGATGACCCCGAGAGGGCGGAGTTTTGGCTTGAGAACTCAATGAGGGTGTTTGATGAACTCTCCTGCACACCTGAGGAGATCTTGAAATGTGCCGTGTCATTGTTGAAGGACTCGGCATATCGTTGGTAGAAAACGTTAACGTCGGTAGTTCCAAGGGAGAGAGTGACATGGGACTTCTTCTTAGAAGAGTTCCGAAAGAAGTATATAAGTCAGTGATTTGTTGATCAGAAACGGAAGGATTTCCTTGAATTGAAGCAAGGAAAAATGACTATGGCAGAATATAAGCGCGAGTTTGTTAGACTCAACAAGTATGCACAAGAGTGTGTGTCCACAGAAGCTATCTTGTGCAAGAGGTTTGAAGATGGGCTGAATGAGGATATCAGACTTTTAGTTGGGATCTTGGAATTGAAAGAATTTGTAGTGTTGGTTGATAGGGCATTCAAGGCCGAAGAGCTGAATAAGGAAAAGAAGAAAGCCATGAGTGAGGCCCGAGATGCGAGAAAGAGGCCAATGAGTAAATTGTTCCAAACTCAATAAAAAAAGTCCAATGAAATGAATCCTCGGACGACTGCGTCAGTTGGATATTCACATCGAGATCGAGGTAATACGTACTCGGACTCGAGAGTTCAAGCCACCTCGATGGCAAGCGTGGGCAATCCAAAGTCAAATAAACCGGAATGCCCAAATTGTGGTAGGCAACACACTGGGGAGTGTTAGGGAAACAACCGTAATTGTTACTAATGTGGTTCACATGATCATTTCATCCGAAATTGTCCAGAGAGGGATGAGAAGAAAAGAAAGCAAGAAGTAAGACCAAGTAATGTATCTTCGAGGGGTAGATCACAAAAGAACCCGGGAGGTGGGACTAGTAGTAAAGGTGCGCCTAGAGACTCTGCTGTGAGGACAGAGGGTCGAGCACCTGCAAGGACTTATGCCAGTCATGCTCGCGAAGAGGCATCATCTCCAGGTGTGATAACGAGTACTTTTTCTCTTCATGATATCTCGGTAGTTGCTTTGATTGATCTGGGGTTTACCCATTCTTACATTTGCATGAAATTGATATCTAGCATGAGTATGATTGTTGAGTCTACAAAATTCGTAATAAAAGTGTCAAACCCGTTAGGTAAACATGTGCTAGTTGACAAGGTGTGTAGGAAATGTCCTTTGACAATTAGAGGTCATTATTTTCTGACAAATATCATGTTGTTGCCGTTTGACGAATTTGACTTGATTCTTGGTATGGATTGGTTGACTGCTCATAATGTTTTAATAAACTGTGGTAGTAAGTTTATTGAATTGAGATGTGTAAATGGAGATGTCATTCGGGTTGAATCAGGTAAATCGGATAGTTTGCCTGTAATGATTTAATCTATGGTAGCTAAGAAATACTTGAGAAAGGGGTATGAGTCCTACCTCACCTTTGTGCTGAATACTCAAGAGTCAGAAATAAAGACTGAATCAGTACCGGTGGTATGCGAGTATCTAGATGTATTCCCGGAAGAGTTACCCGGATTGCCTTCAGTTAGAGAGGTCAAGTTTGGGATTGAGTTAGTTCCAAGTACAACACCTATTTCGATTGCCCCGTATAGGATGACACCATTGGAGTTGAAAGAATTGAAAGTTCAGTTGCAAGAGTTAACAGAAAAGGGTTTTGCAAGACCAAGCTATTCACTGTGGGGTGCTCCGGTACTTTTTGTGAAGAAGAAAGATGGGTCGATGAGATTGTGCATAGACTACAGACAGCTCAACAAGGTGACAGTGAAGAATAAGTATCCTTTGCCAAGGATAGATGACTTGTTTGACCAATTGAAGGGAGCTACGGTGTTCTCTAAGATAGACCTAAGGTCTGGCTATTACCAGTTGAGGGTTAAGGAGCAAGATGTGCCGAAAACTACATTTCGGACGAGGTATGGCCATTATTAGTTTCTTGTCATGCCATTTGGCTTAACGAATGCTCCTGCGATTTTTATGGATTTAATGAACCGTATCTTCAGACCGTACTTGGATAAGTTTGTGGTTGTTTTTATCAACGATATATTAATTTATTCCCGGGATGAGAGAGAGCATGCAGAGCACCTGAGAATTGTTTTGCAGACTTTAAGAGACAAGCAGTTGTATGCTAAATTCAGCAAGAGTGAGTTTTGGCTCCGAGAGGTCGGATTCTTAGGACACATTGTATCGGGTGATGGCATAAGGGTTGATCCGAGTAAGATCTCGGTTATTGCGGAGTGGAAACCACCGAGGAATGTGTTTGAGATTAGGAGCTTTTTGGGTTTAGCAGGGTACTACAGACGTTTCATAAAGGGGTTCTCTATGATTGCTACCCCGATGACGAAACTGTTGTAAAAAGATGTTAAGTTTGAATGGACTGAGAAATGCCAACAAAGTTTCGAGAGGTTGAAAGCATTGTTGACTGAGGCACCGGTTTTGGTACAACCTGAGTCGGGGAAAGAGTTTGTGGTCTATAGTGATGCGTCATTAAATGGTCTCAGCTGTGTGTTGATGCAAGAGGGTAAGGTAGTAGCTTACGCCTCGAGACAACTAAAACCGCATGAGAAGAATTATCCAACTCATGATTTGGAGTTGGCTGCGATTGTCTTCGCTTTGAAGATTTGGCATCATTATTTATATGGCGAGAAGTGCCGAATCTTCACCGATCACAAGAGTTTGAAGTACATGATGGACCAAAGGGATTTGAATTTGCAGTAATGGCGGTGGCTCGAATAATTAAAGGATTACAAGTTAGTAATCGATTACCATCCGGGGAAAGCGAATGTGGTTGCGGATGCCTTGAGCAGAAAATCCCTGTATGCTTTGAGAGCTATGAGTACGAGCTTAGCGTTGTCTGATGACGGTGCTATATTGGCCGAGTTGAGGGCTAGACCATTATTTATTCAACAGATTTGTGAAGCTCAAAACAATGATAGTGAGATGCAAGTTAAGAGAGCTCAGTGCGAATCGGGGAATAACTCAGATTTTCGAGTTAGTTCCGAGGATTGCTTGATGTTTCATGATAGAATTTGTGTGCCAAAGGATGACGAGTTAATTAGAAAAATTTTACATGAAGCACACAATGGTTGTTTGTCAGTACAGCCGGGCAGCACAAAAATGTACAACGATTTGAAGAAGTTGTATTGGTGGCCGGGTATGAAAAGAGATATCTCCGAGTTTGTTACCAAGTGCTTGGTCTGTCAACAAGTGAAAGTCGAACATCAAGTAACTTCGGGATTACTTCAGCCGGTGATGGTTCCAGAGTGGAAGTGGGATCAAATCACCATGGATTTTGTAACGGGCTTACCTACGACTACTAGAAAGAAAGATGCTGTGTGGGTTATTGTTGATAGATTAACTGTAACATCCCAGTTTAGGGCCTAGTAAGAATAGTGGTACGAGACCACAAATCCGAGGGTTATGAATGAGTTTTTGAGGTTTATATTATGTATGCATTCTAGTGTGAAAGTTTCATGAATCAATTTTGTGAAATTGTGGTTGAATTGTCCAAAAGGACTAATTTGCAAAAGTTGCAAAATGTGTGTTTCTAGAAGCTATATGTGTGAAATAGCTTTAGATTATTAATTAGAGGTCCTTAAATAGTAATTTATCCAAATTCTAATTTTTGGACAAAAATGGACATGGATGAGTTAAAATTTGAAGTTTATCAAAAAGGGCATTTTGGTCATTTAGTTATTAAGTTATTAAATAGATGAAAAGATGACAAAAATTCACTCATATTCTCCCCCAAGCTGCCAAAAATTTCAATAGCCATTGTTAGGGCTCTTTCAATTTTTCAAGCTTGCTAGTAAGTGCTCCTAAGCCCAGTTTTTGATATTCTTCGTATTTTTGAAGTCCTAGTAGCATGAGTAAGCTATTTTTAGCTTTTTTGTGAGCTATTATGGATGTTCAAAAATGTACATATGTATGAAATGCATGTATTTTGTTTTTTTATGGAAGAATATGAAAGCTTGATGTAGTAGAAACATCTTTTGCTAAGTGATTTTCCTTGAAAATGCATGTAGGGACTAGTTTGTGAAAAACTTTAGTTTGGTCATACATATGTGGTTTAGTGAGAATTGATGATAGCTTTAGTTGAATAAGTGGTTCGGCTAAGCATGAAAGACTAGAAAGTTGAATAAAAGTCACTTTACGAGCCTTTGGGACTAAAGTGTAAATATGAGAAAGTTTAGGGGCAAAATAGTAATTTTGTTAAAGTATGAGATGTGGGTCAATTTAGTCAATGTATGTATTGAATAAGCTGATTTATTCATTATAGATCAAGAAAGACGAAGCCTGGATCGAAACCGAGGCAAAAGCAAGGTGGTGGACTAAATTGCATATTTCTATACTTTTGAGTATCGAGGTAAGTCTATGCATAAACAATGCATTTATACTTACAATTTGTTGATGATAGCTAGTGTGTAGCTTGTTCGAGATTGATTGAGAACCTATGTGGTCCAAGTAGAATGAATGTAGTAAAATTGTGAATGGATGTTTAATTGAGTAAGTAGACATGTGAATGTGTAGTGATAATGCTAGATGGTAGGCTAAGTGCGATACCATCCTAATGCATATTGACGATGAGCTGGCTATGTACGATGCTATCGTGAGGTATATCGTTTAGTGGGCTAAGTGAGAAACCCCTATGATTACCTTTGTGGTAGGCTAAGTGCGATACCACCGTATTAATCAATTGTGGTGTGCTAAGTGCGAAACATCGATACATGGAACACATTATGAATCTTTTCTAACTCTACCAGCAAAGCCAACCGGTATGCTACAGGCCCAATTCTATCTGTAATCTCATACGGCCCTATGAACCTTGGACTCAATTTCCCTTTTTGTCTAAATCTCATAATCTTCTTCCACGAGGACACTTTCAAAAACACTTTGTCGCCCACTTTAAACTCAATTTCTTTTCTTTTCAAATCCGCGTACGACTTCTGTCGGTCCGAAATAGCTCTCAGACTATTACGGATTACTTTCACCTTCTCTTCAGTTTCCTTCACTAAATCGACCCCATGGATCCGCTTCTCACTAAGCTCGGTCCAATATAAAGGAGTCCGACACTTACGACCATACAAAGCCTCATACAGTGCCATCTGTATACTCGACTGATAACTATTGTTGTAGGCGAATTCGACCAAAGGTAGGTATCTCTCCCAACTACCTTCGAATTCTAACACACAACATCGAAGCATATCTTCAAGAACTTGAATCACTCTTTTAGACTGACCATCGATTTGCGGATGGAACGCAGTACTGAAATTCAATCTCGTACCCATGGCCTCTTGCAACTTCTTCCAAAATCTCGAAGTAAACCTCGGATCTCTATCCAATATAATAGACACAGGCACACCATGCAACCTCACAATCTCTCCCACATACAACTCAGCTAACTTGTCCAGTGAATAATCAACACGTACTGGAATAAAGTGAGCCGACTTCGTCAATCTATCCACAACAACCCACACAACATCTCTCTTTCTCAGAGTCATCGGCAACCCCGTTACAAAATCCATGGTAATCCGATCCCACTTCCATTCAGGTACCATTATCGGGTGAAAGCAATCCGAAGGCACTTGATGCTCGACCTTCACTGTTAACCGTCGGACACTTTGTCACAAACTCTGAAATATCTCTTTTCATACCCGGCCACCAATAAGACTCCTTCAAGTCATTATACATTTTCGTACTGCCCGGATGTACTGATAAACATCCATTTTGGGCCTCATGCAAAACCTTTTGGATTAACTTCTCATCTCTAGGTACACAAATTCTGTCACGGTACAACAAACAACCATTCGAGTCCACTCAAAAATCAGAATCACTTTCTGATCCACACTTAGCTATCTTAGCTTGCATCTCACTGTCAATTCTCTGAGCCTCACATATTTGTTGAACAAATAGTGGCTTAGCTCTCAATTCTGCCAAAATAGCACCATCGTCAGACAATGCTAAACTCCTCCTCATAACTCTTAAAGCATACGAGGATTTCCTGCTCAGGGCATCCGTAACCACATTCGCTTTTCCCGGGTGGTAGTCAATGACTAACTCATAGTCTTTTAACAACTCAAGCCACCATCTCTGTCGCAAATTCAGATCCTTCTGATCCATCAAATATCTCAAACTCTTGTGATCTGTAAAGATTCGGCACTTCTCACCATATAAGTAATGTCGCCAAATATTTAACGCGAAAATAATTGTAGCCAACTCTAAATCATGAGTCGGATAATTCTTCTCGTGCGGTTTCAACTGTCTCGAGGCGTAAGCGACTACCTTACCCTCTTGCATCAACACGCAACCGAGACCATTAAACGACGCGTCACTGTAAACCATGAACTCTTTTCTCGATTCCGGTTGAACCAAAATCGGTGCCTCAGTTAATAATGTATTCAGTCTCTCGAAACTCTGTTGACATGTCTCAGTCCATTCAAACTTGACATCTTTGTGCAATAGTTTCGTCATTGGGGTAGCAATCATAGAGAACCTTTTACGAAACATCTGTAATATCCTACTAATCCCAAGAAGCTTCTAACTTCCGATATGTTCCTCGGTGGTTTCCAATCTACAATAGCCGATATCTTACTCGGGTCAACTTTGACACCATCACCTGACACAATGTGTCCTAGGAATCCGACTTCTCGGAGCCAAAACTCACTCTTGCTAAACTTAGCATACAACTGCTTATCTCTCAAAGTTTGCAAGACAATTCTCAAATACTCTTCATGATCGTTCTAATCCCGAGAATAGATCAATATGTCGTCAATGAAGACAACTACAAACTTGTCCACATATGGTCTGAAAACACGGTTCATCAGATCCATAAAAATCGCAGGTGCATTCGTCAAACCAAACGGCATAACCAAAAACTCATAATGGCCATACCTTGTCCGAAATGCAATTTTCAACACATCTTGCTCTTTCACTGAAGTGATAATAACTGCACCTCAAGTCTATCTTGGAGAACACTGTAGCTCCCTTCAGTTGCTCAAAAAGATCATCAATCCTTGGTAAAGGATACTTATTCTTCACCGTCACCTTGTTCAGTTGTCTATAGTCTGTACACAACCTCATAGACCCATCTTTCTTCTTCACGAATAATACCGGAGCACCCCACGGTGAGTAGCTCGATCTTGCAAAACCCTTATCTGTCAACTCTTGCAACTGAACCTTCAATTCTTTCAACTCTACAGGTGCCATTCTATATGGAGCAATTGAAATAGGTGCTGTTCCCGGAACCAACTCCATTCCAAACTCGACCTCTCTCACTGGAGGTAATCCGGGTAACTCTTCTGAAAATACATCTGGATACTCACATACCACTGGCACTATTTCAAACTCTACTCCAACCTCTCGAGTATTCAACACAAAAGCAAGATAGGACTCACATCTTTTTCTCAAACATTTCTCAGCCACTAAGGAAGAAATCATCACTGGTAGACTATCCGATCCACCTGATTCAACCCGAACCACATCTCCACTGTCACCTTTCAAATCAATAAACTTATTACCACAGTTCACTAAGACACTATCGGTAGTCAACCAATCCATGCCTAGGATTAAATCAAACTCATCAAACGGCAACAACATTAGGTTTGCCGGAAAGCAATGACTCTCAATCATCAAAGGACAATTCTTACACACCTTGTCCACTAACACATGCTTACCTAACGGGTTTGACACCTTAACCACAAAGTCCGTAGACTCAACAGTCATACACAAACTAGATGCCAATCTCATGCAAATATAAGAATGAGTAGACCCTGGATCTATTAAAGCAATAACAAGGGTATTAAAGAGAGAAAAAGTACCCGTTATTACATCTGGGGAGGATGCTTCTTCGCGAGCGCGAATAGCATACGTCCTCGCAGGTGCCTGACCCTCTGGTATCACAGCAGAATCTCTGGGCGCACCTCTACCACTATTCCCGCCTCTCGGGTTCCTTGGTTGTCTACCCCTTGTAGACACATTGCTAGGTCTCATCTCTTGCCTCTCTTCCTTATCATCCCTCTTGGGGCAGTTTCGGATAAAATGGTCGGGGGAACCACACTTATAACAGTTTCGACTGTTACCCCAACACTCTCCAGTGTGATATCTACCACAGCTTGGACACTCTGGTTTGCTCTTTGGATTGCCCACACTTTCCATCGAGGTAGCTTGGACTCTCGAACCTGAACGAGTATTGCCCAAGTCTCGATGCGAATAACCCACTGGTGCTGTCGTCCGAGGATTCACTTCCTTGGATCTTTTCGACTGAGCTTGGTACGACTTGCCCATCAGCATCTTTCTATCATCTCGGGCTTCACTCACAGCCCTCCTCTTTTCTGAACTCAGCTCTTCTGCCTTACTTGCCCTCTCAACTAATACCACAAATTCTTTTAACTCCAAAATGCCCACTAGGAGTTTGATGTCCTCATTCAGCCCATCTTCGAACCTCTTACACAAGATGGTCTCAGTCGATACACATTCTTGAGCGTATTTGCTAAGCCTAACAAGCTCACGCTCATACTCTGCTACTGACATCCTTCCTTGCTTCAACTCAAGGAATTCCTTCCTTTTCCGATTAGTAAATCGCTGGCTTATATACTTCTTCTGGAACTCTTTCAGAAAGAAGTCCCATGTCACCCGCTCTCTCGGGACTAACAACGTTAGTGTTTTCCACCAATGGTATGCCGAATCTCTCAGCAAGGATACGGCACACTTCAAGCTCTCCTCAGGCGTACATGAGAGTTCATCGAACACCCTCATCGAGTTCTCCAACCAGAACTCTGCCCTCTCTGGGTCATCATCTACCTTAGCTCTAAACTCCTCAGCCCCGTGTTTCCTAATCTTATCCACCGGGGGTTTCGATATCCTCACTACATCCATACCTTGAGGAGCCACTGGATTTGGCTGAGGTATAGGAGGAGGTGGAGGAGGTTGAGCAGTAGGGTTTGCTCGAACATAGTCCGAGTACCAATTACTCATCATCTGGAGAAAGGCTTCCTGTGCCTCTTCCTCTTGACCCCTGACCTCGGGTCCACTCTCAACGGGCGCGGTTCCTTGCGCAGGAGCCGGCGTGTTACTAGCTGCTTCATCAGCAGTCGGTGGATCGGAATCCATATACTATATAAAACAATATTTAAAATCATCAGAAGCCACACACTATCATTGTACACTTATGGAATGTATAGCTAGACTCTTACACCCGCTACGGTAGTCCTAGAACCGACTAAACCATAGCTCTAATACCACTAAATGTAACACCCCTTACCCGGGTTTTACACCGGAACCGGGCCTGAGGCGTTACCGAACTCAAACCACTTGATCGCCACTTAGGCTCGTCATAACTACTCTCTGAAGTCATCTCAACAACCTTCTCGACTTACGAGGCCTCACTCATACACACGAGGGCTCTCAAGACCAAATCAGAACTTTTCCAATCTTAAATTTTTTCTCTTTTATACAGATCTCCTACGCCCGTGCAAGATTAGACACGCCCGTGCATGGACACACACGCCCATGTCCCCAAACAGTGCCTAAAAACCCCAGCATTCTGCCAATGCCCCACGGCCAAGCCACACGCCCGTGCTTACCACCCGTGGTGCACACTGACTACCTTAACACGGCCTAGAGTCTAGGCACACACCCGTGTAGCTAGCCCGTGGCCAACACTGATTAACACACACGTTCTAGGCACACGCCCATGTGACTAGTCCGTGGTCTATTCTGATTTACAATACTAACATGCAGGGGACGCACGGCCAAGTTACACGCCCGTGGACTGACCGTGTGTCACACATGGCCTAGACACATGCCCATGTGTCTATCCACATAGCCAAGAACAAAGCTATTTGCTAAGCTCTTCTCACCCTTATAGCTTACACAACATGCACTCATACAACACATCCATAATCAACTCAAATTGAAGTACAATCTCACATAGAAAACTACATCTTTCTTTGATATAATGTAATAGCCAACAACCATGGCATTATACAAAATACACTATCCATCTAAAGGCCAACACATCTTAGCCATTTACACCAAAAATTCACTAATTTGTCTAGCCCCTATACATGCCATATACAAAACATTGAGTCTAATGTACCAGAGTGTGCTGATAGTGTGGGCGATCTTCCAATTGATCCTCGTATCACGATTCAACACTTTACTCTATAAGACAAGGGAAAAGAAAGAGAGTAAGCTTTGAGCTTAGTAAGTTTACACATAAACAATAAAGCAAAATAGTATAAGCTAAGCAACAATTAGCATTATACTAACATAAGTAATTCACAACTATGCTTACTCTTTCTATCCCTTACCACATTTCCAACACATCATGAGTCACTTACTCATAACTATTGACATACACCCCTGCATTCAACATCACATTTACACAATATAAAACACATCATTATTTCTCGATAATACATCCACACAGCTAATCCACACAGCTAGTCCACACGGCTAATCCACACAACTAATCCACACAAATTAATCTACTCACTATCACATCCACACAAAGAAATCACATGGCTGGTTCCGCACTAAGCCCACCCCATTCAATTAGTAAGGTAGTATCGCACTTAGCCTACCAACAAGGTATTCATAGCGGTTTCGCACATAGCCCACTAAATAACATACCTAACGATAGAATTGTACATAGCCAGCTCATCGTCAATATGCATTAGGATGGTATCGCACTTAGCCCACATTTTTGCACTCTTACAATACATCAACATATTTACTTACTCTATCATTCATCCATTCACATATTCTACTTGAACCACATAGGTTCTCAATCATTCTCAATCATGCTACACACTATTTAGCATTCATAAATTGTAAGTAAAAATGCATTATTTATGCATAGACTTACCTCGATACTCAAAAGTATTGAGACTTGCAATTTAGTCCACCACCTTGCTTTTGCCTCGGTTTCGATCCGGGCTTCGTCTTTCTTGATCTATAATGAATAAATCAGCTTATTCAATACATACATTGACTAAATTGACCCACATCTCATACTTTAGCAAAATTACTATTTTTCCCCTAAACTTTCTCATATTTACACTTTAGCCCCAAAGGCTCGTAAAGTGATTTTTATTCAACAATCTAGTCTTTCATGCTTAGTCGAACCACTTATTCAACTAAAGCTATCATCAATTCTCACTAAAACACACATGTATGACCAAACTTAAGATTTTCACAATCAAGTCCCTACATGCATTTTCATGGAAAATCACTTAACAAAAGATGTTTCTACTACATCAAGCTTTCATAATCTTCCATAAAACAACAAAATACATGCATGTCATACATGACCACATTTTTGAACATCCTTCATAGCTCATCAAATAGCTAAAAATAGCTTACTCATGCTACTGGGACTTCAAAAATACAAAGAATATAAAAAACGAGGCTAGATGCACTTACTAGCAAGCTTGAAAATTTGAAGAACCCTAACAATGGCTCTTTGGAATTTTCGGTAGCCTTGGAAAAGAAGATGAATGGATTTTGTCATCTTTTCTCCTATTTTAATCACTTATTTGATAAATGACCAAAATGCCCTTTTTGATAAACTTTAAATTTTAACCCATTCATGCCCAATTTGGTCCAAAAATTAGAATTTGGATAAATTGCTATTTAAGGGCCACTAATTAATAATCTAAAGCTATTTCACACAATTAGCTTCTAGAAACACACATTTTGCAACTTTTGTAATTTAGTCCTTTTGGACAATTCAACCACAATTTCATAAAATTGATTCATGAAACTTTCACACTAGCATGCATACAAGGCATAAACCTCAAAAACTCATTTATAACCCTCGGATTTGTGGTCTCGCACCACTATTCTGACTAGGCCCTAAACCAGGATGTTACAGAAACTACCCGACGTATAGTTTAGAGTTGGTCGTGGTTGTTCTTGCTTTGAAAATATGGTGACACTATTTATATGGTGAGAAATGTCATGTTTAACTCACCACAAAAGCCTGAAATATCTGATGACTCAGAAAGATTTGAACTTGCGGCAGCGTAGATGGCTTGAATTACTAAAAGATGATGACTTAGTATTTGGTTACCATCGCAGGAAAGCTAATATGGTAGTTGATGCTATGAGTCGTAAATCTATGTTTTCTTTGAGAGCTATGGACGCTAGCTTGACGATAGAAAGTGATGGTTCTATTTTAGCCGAGTTGAAAGTGAAGCTGGTGTTCTTATCGAAAATTCAGGAACTTCAGAAAAATGATCCAAAATTATTGGCGAAGTGGGATCTAGTGAAAAGTGGTCAGACGACTGATTTCTATAACGGAATCAATGATTGTTTATACTTCCAAGATCGATTGTGTGTGTCGAATGATTCAGGGCTGAAATGAGAATTGTTAAATGAAGCTCACAATAGTGTTTATTCTATTCATCCTGGAAGCAATAACATGTATAACAATCTGAAACAACGTTACTGGTGACCAGGAATGAAACGTGAAATATCAGAGTTTGTATCTAGATGCTTGATATGCCAGCAAGTGGAAGTCGAACATCAAGTTCCATCAAGTTTGTTACAACCTGTGACGATTCCCGAGTGGAAATGGGAGCGTGTCACCTTGGATTTTGTTTCAGGGTTGCCGATGACACCGAAAAGAAAAGACTTGATCTAGTTTATAGTAGACAGATTGACGAAATTCGCTCATTTTATACCTGTTAGAATTGATAATTCACTTGAAAAATTAGCTAAATTGTATGACTCAGAAATTGTTAGACTACACGATGTGCCACTATCGATTATCTTTGATCATGATCCAAGGTTTACCTCTAGATTTTGGGGTAAGTTGCATAAGGCTTTGGGATCCAAATTGAATTTCAGCACCACTTTTCATTCGTAAACAGATGATCATTATGAACGAGTGATTCAGATTTTGGAAGATATGTTACGGTGTTGTGTTATTGAGTTTGAAGGTAGTTCGGAAAATTATTTGTTGCTTACAATAACAACTATTAGTCAAGTATAAAAATGGCATCGTACGAGGCTTTATACAGGTGTAAATGTAGAAGTCCGTTATACTAGTCTGAATTAAGTGAAAAAAAGTTAGCTGGGGTTGATCGTGTTCGAGAAACTGAAGATAAAGTTAGAATTGTCGTAATAATCTGAAAGTTGCATCCAATCATCAGAAATCTTATGCTGATCTAAAACGTAAAGGTATTGTTTGTCATTACCTCTACAACTTGATAGAATTCACAATGTTTTCCACGTTTTGATGCTTCGTCGCTATCGTTCTGATCCTTCACATGTTTTATCTCCGGATGAAATTGAGCTACAGCCTGATCTGATCTACGATGAAGAACCAATTACAATTTTGGCTCAAGAAGTATAAGAACTACAGAATAAACGTGTACAGTTGGTTAAAATATTGTGGCATCGACACGGAGCTGGGGAAGCTACATGGGAAATGAAAGAGTCTATGAGATCATAATACCCGAATGTAACAGCCTGAACTTGGGCCTAGTCGGAACAGTGGTTTCGGGACCACAAATCCGACGAGGAAAAATTTATTTTTATTATATTTTTATGGTCTGCAATTTGACGAAATGAATTCGTGAAAATTTCGCTCGAAAATTTCGACGTTTGGGCACTCAATTTAGTCAAAAGGACTAAATTGTAAAAAGTGCAAAAGTTGAGTTCTACATGTTAGAGGTGTCCAATTGTTATGAAATTTTAAATTGGAGGTCCTTAAATGGTAATTAGACCATTGGTTAATTTGTTGGAAAAAAATGGACATGAAATAGGTGAAATAAAATATTTTTAAGTTAGGGGCATTTTCGTCATTTAGTGATTAAATGATTAAATAAACAAAATTAAAAGCCAAATTTTGTCCATCTTCAACCCCATGGCCGAATTTCACAAGGGGAAACCATGGCTAGGGTTTTTCAAGCTTCCAAGCTCGATTGTAAGTCTGTTCTAGCCCCGTTTTTAATGATTTTTATATTTTTGAAATCCTCGTAACACGATCTCTCTATTTCTACCATTTATTTGAGCTAGGGTTGATGTTTTAAAATTTACCCATATAAGAAATGCTTGTGTTTTGATGTTTAATGGTAGAATATGAATGCTCGGTGTGTAATAAACGACTTTTACTAAGTGATTTTCGGTGAAATTGTCAAAAAGGACTAGTTTGTAAAAAGTTGTAAAATGTGTGTAAGTGTGTGAATAAATTGAAATTGTGGACTGCTATAGTTATGAAAATGGTTCGTCTAGGCTTAAAATACAAGGAAATTGAATAAAATTCATTTTACGAGCCTAGGGGCAAAAGTATAAATATGACAAAGTTTAGGGGCAAAAATGTAATTTTTCTAAAATGTGAATTTAGGCTAATTTGAGTAGCAGGGTGAATAAATGAGTTAAATGTGTTGTTATAGATCAAGGAAAACGAGATTCAGACTTAGAACGGGGGAAAAACAAAGAATATAACGAATAAGTCCTTTTCACCGATTGTGCTACCGGGGTAAGTTTGTATGTAAATAATGCATCGTTTTTTTTAATTACGTTTTTATGTTTTGATATGTTTTATGAGATGTGGCTGAATATTGAACGAAATTGACAAAGTATCGAAATGTGAGAAATTTCCCTGTTGAACCTTAGGAATAGAATAGGATACAAGTGACATGTCACTAGGGACCTATGTGAAATCTATGTGAAATTGTGACTAAGTGATCCGGGTGCTGGTCCGTACATTCTACCAGTGGTTGAGTTATTCGGCATGTGTTACGGATACTCGGCAGCTTGTGTAAGCAAAGACGTGTAGTTTCACATGACCGATGCGCTTTGTGTGAGCGGACAGAGATTGTGACTATGTGAAACGGGTGCTGGTCTTATAAGTTCTACCAGTGGCTGGGTAATCCGGCATGTGTTGCGGATACCTGACAGCTTGTGTGAGCAGCACTGAGTAGTTACGTATGACCGACAGCTTGTGTGAGCAGACCCGTGAATGTGATTAGCTCGAGAGCGAGCCTATGTGAAAAGTGTGATATGAAGTATCTTTATCTACAAGTGTGACACTTATGTGCAAATTTCCGTGTATCCATTATTATTCTGATGCGTTCAACGGGAAATGACTAATTATAAACGAATATGACTAAGTGATGAATAAGTGCAGGTATGTGTGTGTCAATTTATGAGCAATGTGCTCGATAGGTGATCGAACTTTGGTAAGTTTGATATGGGGTAAGTGTTACTATGAAAGTTAATACAAAGAAATTATGAAAGAGTAAAATTTGCAATAAAACAGTTTTGGGACAACAGCAGTTATGTGTCTTTGAAAAATCACCAAAAATGGTGGAAATTTAATTAGAAGTTGAATAAGATATGAAATTAAATCTTATTGAGTCTATTTTCGCATAAAAGAAACGGTGTAAGCGAAAGAATTTCATATTATGAGATATTTGAATTTTTGTGAGACAGAGTTAGAATGATTTTGGAATCCCCTGTTCCGATTTTGGAAAATCACTAAAAATTGTATAAAAATAATTATGGTTTATAATTTATATTCTTAAATTTCTTAATGAGTCTACCTTCAATAGAAACAAACGGAAACATCATCTGAATCCCATACAAAGAGATAATTAATTTTTAGTGAAGAAGGGTCGAAACTGTCAGATAGCAGAACAAGGGAGACTTTAAAGAATAAACTGTACTTATTGGCTACACCAAAAATTCTGAAAATTTTATGGTAAGAAGATATGTGAGTCTAGTTTCAGTGAAAATTAGCAGATCTTAATTTGGAGTTCTGTAGTTCAAGATATAAATAATTTAGTGACTGTGACTCGAGTAGACAGCTTGAGATGAACATGAATAAATAGTGGAACTATGTGCAATTATGATTGTATTATCTCGAGAACATTTTGTGAAGATTTATAAAAGCCCCTGTTTTTCAAAAAAAATTCTAATATTTTCCAAAGTTCTCAGTTTAGTCCCGGACCACTTCCAAAGTATGTATTGGGCCTCGTAGGCCCTATTTAGGGATTCAAAGATAAAAATTTGAAAAGTTTTAATTTGGATGAAATTTTATGACTCGGTTTAATACGTTTACAAGTGTATGTGTTCCGGTAATTTCTCATACCCTATTTCGGTGTCAGATACGGGTAAGGGGTGTTACACCGAACCTATTTTCAAGTAAGAAATTTCGAGGATGAAATTTTTAAGGACGGGAGAGTTGTAACATCTCGCTTTTTAGTGGTACTAGAAACGGTGGTTTCAGAACATCGAATTCAATGATCAAGTCAGTAAATATTATAAATTTATAATATTTACGAGTCTAATATAGAGTTAAATTAAATTTCGGTCCGATAATTTTAGCAATTGAATAGTTAATTAAAGAAAAAGGACTAAATCGTAAAAGATATAAAATTTAATCACTATTAAATTTTATTGATTGAATGAATTTTTTAGTAAATGTGGGAGGTTTTAAAAGGAAAATATACCATTTTTGTTAAGTTGGACGGTTAGTAGATTTATTTTAGGCATTTTATACATTAATTTAAAGCTAAAACAAATATAATAAAGTAAAGCGTAAAAAAAAAACAATTAAGTTATCATATTTTTTATTTGTTTCCATCGAAAACTAAAACTTAAAAACACCATTGACGAGTTTTGAAGTTCGGCTAAACAAAAGCATTTGCATGTAAGTGATTTCGTTGTCCATTTCTCGTAAATTTTATGTTTTTGAGATCGTTGTAGCTTAATCTAGCTAACCCGGGGACTATTTCGTAAAAAAATTTGTCGATTATGAAACTTACCATTAATGAATCTTAGTAGTTCATGATGTTATTTGATGAATTTATGAATTTGGTTGCTAAATGAGACTATTTTGTAAAGAAATTTTAGTTAGTTTTGAGTTTAGGGACTAATATGAAAATATGTCAAGTTTAGCACGAAAATTCTATAAATTTTCAGTATTAAAAGGCTGATTTTGGATGAGGTTATAATCGGTTTTGTATATTGGGGTTTAAATATGAAAATTACAATAGTTTCGATTTTAGGGATTAAATTGAACAAAGTGTAAAAGTTAAGGGAAATTCTGTAAAATGAAAATAATAGGTCCTATGCATAAAAATGAGCATATTAATGTATTTGGAATTGATAAATTGAATTTAACTATTATATAGATCGAGAATTGAACCGTACAGTGGATAATTGAGAGAAAGGGAAAATTGCATATTAGTCTTTACGGGTCAACCGTTAGCCGAATTAATAGGTAAGTTCATAATATATATATATATATATACTTATGTTTGGTACTGTCATGATTTTGTTAATTGAATTGTGGTTGAAATGTTAATATCGGCTTGAGAATGTTTTTTGTTCCAATTAGGTGAAAGGAGAGTAAGACTTATTTTTAAAGTAATGAATATATACAAAACATGAGTTATATGTGTTTTCAAAAAGAACCTAATTGATTTTCAGCACATGTATGGACATTCTGGAAGTGCCTCTAAATTATAAATGTTATGAAATCTGTTAAATGCCCGTTTGAACGTAGTAAACGATTAGGATATGATTAGCATACTAATAGGGTTAGAATGCGCGCTTGTACGGTATTGCACTTCGATGCCTCTGTTTGCACTATGGTGCCTCTGAATAGCGTTACGATGCTCTCTGGTGTAGTGTAATTACCCAAGTATCCGAGTTATGTTACTATAGTTCATCGGGCTAGATAGAAATGAGGTTAAATACAAAAAAGATGAATGGAACTAAATTAATATATATAAATGATTTTCTGATTGTGTAAACATGATATATCTTGACAGAATGTAAATAAGAATAGATAAATGACATGGTACTAATTGAATTTACATGATTAATATGATGATTTGATCTTATACAAATCTCACCTATTTTGTGAATTGAATGTCAGGTTACTTTAAGTTAAGTTGTTAAATTCAATTACTTGATTGAGGTAAGTTGATTTAGTTTAGCTATGGACTTACTAAGTTATATGAGCTTACTTTGTTTATTTTTCTATTTTCTGTAGTTAACGTTTTGCGGAACTAGTCGGACGAATCAACTTCAAAGCTCACACTACCAAACTTCTGTCTCAGTAGATTTTGACTCGTTGTTTCGGTTTTGTGGCATGTATATATGGCATTTTGAGTTGATGAAGTTGATGTTCTAGTTGGAATTGTAATGTGTCTAAAATTGGAATGTAATGTTTGGTTTATGCTTTAGTTGATGATATGAATTGTTGAATTAGATTGGATGTGATGGTGCCTTATGGAATATTGGCTAGAACTAGGAACTTGTGTTATATATGCAAATGTTTGATGTGTTTTGAGTCGTTTAAATGTATGATCTTAGTAAGGTTTAGTGCATAAGTTATATGGATGATATGGAGTCTAATGGGAGATTGTTTGGTTGGTTGAATGGATGCATTTTTTATTGATTCTTTGAGGTGCCATTGAGGGCATATTGGTAGAGTAGAATGTGATAAACTTTGGTATATTAGTTTTGAGTATGCTTTAATGACAATTAGTTGAATACATGAAATCTTGATTATTAGTATGTATGTTTATGAATGATGATTTCAGGTCCTTATTTATTTCTAAAGAGTATCATTTGAGTTTTAGATGGTTTGGGCATGAATTAGACATTTTAAAGATGGAATTTTACTATTTCTGAACTTAAGTATCGATATTTTTATACTTGGTATTGATACTTGATCATATGAACAGTTTTTAAAACAACCAGAATTCTAAAATGGTATTGATTTTTATAAGAGTATCGATACTTTTCTTAAAATATCGACACCATGTAATAAATAATGATACCCTTATTTTACCTAATAAACAAAATTGAATTTTGGTATCGTTATGTAGACATGGTATTGATACCATCAATTAAATATTGATACAAAATTTTAAACTTTAAAACTTCAAAAATTTTGCAAATCAATCTTACATATTACTTGAATTTGACCATTAAGTCCTTGTATACTTCAATATATTTTGTTACAATGTGTTTGAATTATTTTGTATAAATTTTTTATATGATTGTGATTATTGCATATAGCATCCTTTTATTCGGGTTCGGTGACTGAACCGGGTAAGGGGTGTTACTTGTCTCGCAAAAAGAACAGGAATTTTTCGGAAAAAAAGTTTATTTCTATAAATATCACAAACCAACTCAGTTTTTAAAATTTTAATTTCCACTGTGACTAAAAATCGTTTTTTAAACTGAATTTTTCCAACACCAACTTCCTTGATCAAAGGGATTTGATAAATTTGATCTGATTCGATCCGATCCAATTTGATTTTCTAAACAAGTTTCTGGAAGTGATTTTATTTTCATTGATTGGGTTAATATAATCCACAATCTCAACTAAGCCCCAAAATATGGTTCAATAAATTACCAATATTCCAAATATAGCAAATTGTTGTATTGTCACAATGGGGGAAAAAGTGAACACTTCCTCAAACACATAGAAACAACTTCAATATCTAATCGTCGGCGAGAGTGATTTAGATCCCTAACATTCCAAGAACGAATCATTTGCCCCTATCTGTGGATTGGATAACTCACTTAGGCCTCGACCCATCTCCTATTACTCCAATATCTTCATTATATCCTGATCTGCTCTTGGATGGACCACCATCAGTAGTTATTACTGCTGCCTTTTTCTTCTCAGGTTTAGGTACCACCATAGTTTTGTTCTCAGAAATCACTTGTGGTTTACCTTCCATTATGGTGAGCTACTGATTTTCTTTTTCTAGGTTACATGTGGTTCAGAAGTTTCTTCGACTGTTTCACAAATATATGTTTGAATTATATTTATAGAAGGTAAAAGAAAATAAGTATTCTTGTTTGTAATATTTAAAAAAAAAAAAGCTTAAATGAAAAATTAGCCCTTGAATTATAATTTTTCTTTATTTAAATATTAATTTTTTTTTCAAAAGTTTTAATCCAACCGTCTACTTTGGTTAAAAGAATTTCTATCAGCCAATTACATTAGGATAGGTGGAAAAAATTAACAAAAATTAATTTTCTTTTTCTTCCATCTCCCCTCTCTTCCCTCGTTTTTCCTTTCATCTTCTTCTTCCTCCTCTCATTTAATCGCCAGCTTCAATACAAACCAACCACACCATCATTATATATTTTGTCCATCGACAGAAATATACAAATTCAAGAAAACTCTCAGAAAAGAAAAGAAGAGAACACCCCTCAACATGAATGCTGGTAAATTAAAAAAAAAAAAAACGTATTCAAGCCCTTTTGTAGGTTAAAGAGAGCTATGTTCAAGAATGCTTATGTTGGTTCTATCTCTTCACATTCCTTGAAGCAGATTCGTCCATGGAAGTCTTCTTTTTAGTCGCTTTCAATGATTTTTGTATTGGATTAATACAAAACTGCAGTTGTTGTTGATGCTCATCACTGCTACTAGTCGAGTCTTCCTCTCTGGTAATAAACAAAACATTGTTTCTCGCCCACCAACTGTTGTAATATCAGATTTTAGTGTCTTTAAGGTAAAGCTTTCAGTGTCTTGATTAGCTCAGGCAAAAGGTCGATTTTATCTTCACAGTAAAGTGAAGTTTTGATCTCAAACTTACCATCTTCTTCCGATGTATCTAGTTTTAGCTCATCAATTTCAGTCGACACAGGACTCGTTTCTGCTATCATGGTGGTTTGTCCTTTCAGGCACTTAGCATGTTAGATTACTCGTCAAGTTGTGAAGCCTTGTCCGTCTATGTCACAAAGTGATCATAAGCAAGACAACAACAATTGAAAGATAACCATTTTATTATTTTAAATTACTTTGTATCAAGATATATAAACTCATAAAAACGTAGTTACAACTAAAATGTTATTTAATTAACGTGCATATCATTAGGTTACTTTTGCTAGTTAGGAAGCTTGCTCCCGCATTACAAGAAATAATCAAAATGAGAAAAAAAATGTATAAAACTTGAAAGTAGCTAAAAGTGTAGGCTGTTGTTAATGGTGGGGGTTTATTTTTGTCTCTCTTTATTTCTTTTTATTCCCTACTTAATTTGATTGATGATCTGGTAACAAAATTTCGTGGAATCGTATCAACTGCTCCTTGATCTTTCTTTTTTTTAGAAGAAGAAGAGATGGGTAGAGGAGAGAAAAGGAAATAAAAGCAATTCTAATTAAATTTTTGCCACACGTCACAATTTAATTGGCCGATAGAATTTTAAAAAAAATATATTAATAGATTAGAAGTTTAGGTACTTAATAATAAAAAATTTACCCAAGAGTGTTTTTTCATTTAAGCCTTAAAAAATTACACTCTCCATATACAAAATAATTGTCATTTTTAAGTAACTCAATTATATTATATGATAAGAAATTGAGGGAGATTAACAAAGTTCTAATAAAGATGATGACCCTTTCCAAAAAACCATAAAAGTAGCTAAGCTATCATTATCAATCATATCATAGTTAGCCACACAAAATTAAAGATTTACTTTTTAAAATAAAATAAATGAGACTTTCCAAATAAAAAATAGGATAAATGAAAAAAACTAGTAATTTGTACTTGGACCAGATATTAAAGTTTCCATTATTTTAGTCATAATAAAATAATGGAGTTAGTTTTAATGAGTAGGAAAACAAGAAAACTATTTCAACAAACAAAAACTAAACTTCACTTCACCATTGTGTTGGATAGCACGTCATGCCTATTCTATTCTTTTTCTTCAGTATTCGTTTGTTTCTCATCTACGGCTGCTATAATTTTTATTTTTAAAAACTATCAAGTGAGGATTATATATTAATTACCATACTTTTCTGAAGCATTCCTTTTGTCTAGAATATAATTATATACATTTGATAGTAAGTTGATTTGACCATTACTAAAACCATTCTTCTCGATAATGTATGGTTTTAGGTTTGATTATGAGTCTATAATCAATATTTAATTAATGTTATGATAACAACGCATGCGAAACAGGATCGCAAATTTATTCACCCTCAACACTATCACCATCGTGTTCGATTTGGGCAGTCAAACGATCCAAAGTATTGCTCATCTTTTGAAGTATAGTATTTTGTTGCCTCTCTCGAGCATCAACTTGCCAATCATGTTCTCGAACGTATTATTGACCTTGAAGAGATCTTGTTGCAACTTCGTCATAAAACCAGTAAGGTTTTTCATGGTAACCAGTGGCTTTTGACTTGGATTATCACTCCCTTTATTACTACGAGTATCACGAATCATTGTAAAAGATTGAAAACTATACAACACTTAAAAAGAAAACATTAAGCAAACATCACCGTTATGCACTCGGAAATAAAATCAAATTCTCAATGAGGTAAAAATTAATTTTGTGAGTCTTTTAAAAGTGTTTAGTATCAATTAATTAGAATGTATTAGAACCGATCTAACAAAGTAAATCTAGTGGCACTAGGAGTCCAAAATCGGCTAGACACCAGAAAATTATGTTGCCCGAAGGAAGGTATGTGCAACGTGCTTTAACATACTAACACAAGAAACAAGAAAGTGTTAAAATATGTAATAGAATAATAAAAAATAAAAAAAACATATGACAACCTAAAGCTAATAGTCAATAAAAATCGTCGAAACCCAAATACCCGAAAAATGTGAAGCAATTTGACTAACTTCATTCGAGGTGTTTCTGATTTCCAAAAATCGTGAAATTTAAACTAGAGCCTCCTCAAATATACTATATTTGATCTGGAAAGTTTTGGCACAAAAGTCATCCCACATAATATATTTTTTAATTTTTTCTTTCTTCTTCGTATTTCTTTATTTTTTCACTTTTTTTATCATTTTATTTGTGGGAAATATTTTTATATTCCAAGAGAATGCCAAGAATCAGTATGTAAAATTACTCTAATAGTAACAAATTGACATTGAGGGATTTAAATAAATTAAGAAATTTTATAAAATCTACCTCGTCCCTCTTTTTCTTGTCCTTTAGTTGTGTCGAGAACGGTACCTTCATTGTGCTCAGAATTGATATTACCAGATCAGACACCTGTTCGGCTACATCCTCAATCAACTCATAGAGCACAGTTTCTTCTTCCTCCTCCATGGGTTCGTCGACATCTTCCAGAATTTCCTCCTCTTCATGGATTGTTTGGCTTGGTGACTTCAATTCCATGCCCGATCGCGATGCAATCACCTTTACGTGCTCCTTTCCATCTCTCCAAGGATTGTTCTCCGTGTTACTAGGGAGGCTCTGGCCATTTTGCTTTTGAAACATAGTCATTAACTGGCTCATTTGGTCCTAGAGGCTATCCATTCAAGATTTGAATCGTCCACATGTAGCTTGGAAATATCGAATGTCCGTCTTCATAGTTTGCATCTCCCCCTCTGATTGGTCGAATCTTTGACCACATGCAGCATGGTCATTCACCACGAACCATTGTTACAATGGTGGAGGTTGGTAAGGAGGGTTTTTTCAGGTTTAGGCTTGATTTGCACCTCCTTGGTTACCTCTCCACTTGAGGTTCAGATGATCCCTCCAACCGAGATTGTAAGTATTTAAATAGGCATCTCTACCCCTATTATTTATGTAGCTTGCATCCTCTAGTTGGTTCTCATAATGTGCATCTACTCTTTTCGGCTTGACTAGCGTCTCCAAACAATTAAGTTTCTATAAAATTCATTGAAATCTATTATCGTTGTTTTCTTCGTTTATTGCTTTCACCATTGGAGGCTTAGGTTTGTACATAAATCTCTCAGGGGGCCACATGTACGAGTTCATGACGATGTCTTCTATGATTGTATGGAACATGAGAGATCCGTCAGATGCTCTCTCTAGGCTAGATTTGATATGTCTATCAATGTAACACCCCTAACTTGTAACCATCGCCGGTTTAGGGTTAAAGGCGTTACCGGACAGATCGGAAACTTTTACAGACATTTCATAATATAATTCATCCAATGCAATCAAAGTGTCCCTTAAATAGGTCAACGAGACCTTAAGCATGCTTTAGAATAGGGCCGGGACTAAACCGAACTCATACGAAAATTCTCAAAAATTTAAAACTTATTCAAAGTTACAGAGATCACACGCCCGTGTGGGCAGGTCGTGTGCCTCCCACGGCTACCGGCAAAAGACGCCCGCGTGTCGGCCGTGCAAAAAGTGGCATACATACTGACTTGTCCACACGGCCACCAGACACGCCCATGTGCCATGGCCGTGTGAAATTAAGCTAGCTACTGACTTGGTCACACGGCCACCAGGTACGTCCGTGTGCCACGACCGTGTAACCAGTCCAGGCACACTTCGAAGTGGCCCTTGAGCCACACGGTAGAGACAAACGCCCGTGTCCCTTGGCCGTGTATGAAAAATAGGCCATTTGCAAGGCCAAAATGCCACCCACACGTGGGTCATTCCTACAATCTCAAACAAGCATTATTCCATACACAATTAGCAACCTAAAATCATGTCAAGTGAACAACATTTCATCTCATTCAATATCATTTCTATTCATACCAACTTGTATACTAATTTGCACAACCAATTCACATATAAAACTAATCATGTTTCATCCTCAATTTGCCACATTCATAGAACCATCTCATTGTTCAAACATATATACTCATATTGTATCCTTATGCTTACCATAACCTTGACCATTTCATAGGCATAAGATTATACCAAAACCAAACTCATATAGCATAGCATCACATACAAAACAAAATCACTTATCTAGCCACATCACATGGCTACATATATACATGTCTCAAACATACTCCAAAACAACTAGCCTATACATGCCATATTTAGCTATTTACACATTCAAAAGTACCAAAGTTGAGTTTGATAGTGTGGTGATGATCCTCGACGGTCCCCGAGCCTTTCGTAGCTTTAACGATCTATAAAACAGAACAAACACACACAAAGTAAGCTTTCAAAAGCTTAGTAAGTCATATACAAATAAACTTAGCATAAAATGCACATAACCATATTGATACATTGACATTAATGTTTCTCGATGCAAATTCATCACATATTCTTTGGCTCATTTATTTAGCCATAGCTTGTCACATTCTCCAACTCAAATATCACATATACACATAGCTCATTTAAGCATATATTCATATATTATCTCATCATTTCTATACACATTTTCACCTTAGTAAGTTCATATAGACACTTACCGTTCATACACACATAGTGTACTTTTCAAACGTACCTGAAACAGATTTATAACTAACATAGTCGTTCATTTCTCGGACTTGCCCGTTGAACCGTTCAGAATCTAATAAGATACTCAAAGTGCTCGGAATAATCGTACAATGGCAACGTCCCAGACGAGGTCTTACATGTACTCAGATATCGATGCCACTGTCCCAGACAGGGTCTTACACAAATCAAATACGATGCCAATGTCCTAGACATGGTCTTACACATAAATCTCAAATCGATGCCAACGTCCCAGACGTGGTCTTACATGAAATCTCGAATCAATGCCAACGTCCCAGACGTGGTCTTACATGATATCACATATCGAACACCTATGTCATGACATATGCTATCCTATCTATTCCTAGGTTCATACGGGACTTCTCAGACTTTAAAAACTTGTCGATATATACGTAAGCTCGGATTTCCCACACATTTCATCTCAATGGATATTCATAGCAATTCGAATATCATATATATGCAAATAATTCAATTCAAATACATTTATTTGTATATCGACTTACCTCAGATTCGGATATTCGATCGGATTTGGTTATTCGACAACTTTTGACTTTCCACGACCTAAGTCCGTTTTCTTCGGTTCTTGATCTATACATATTCAAATTTAACCCATTATTCAATCCAAGAACACATATTTAGGGCAATTTACAAATTAACCCTTACATTTTCACATTTGGACATTTTAGTCCCTATTTCACAAAATTACAAAATACACCAAATTTCATGTCACCCATGCTTAGCCGAATTTTCACATGCTTCATACAAGTCCATACATTTCATTTATTTCACAATTTAGTCCTTCAAAATATTATTTTTTCAATTTAATCCAAATTACTCAAAATCAACAAAACTCCAAAGACAAAATATGCTAATCAAACATATATATTCCATATTTCATCATCAAATATTTCAAAGCTCATATGTCCATCAAAGCCACATTTCAAAATCATCATCAATTCTCAAAATTAAGACATGGGTTTTGTAGTACTAAGCAACGACACGAAAAACGTAAAAATTATCAAAAACCGAAGTAAAACATACCTTGAATTTGGATCAAACCTAGCCGAAACCTTGAAAGTTCTTATTCTTTCTTTTCTTTCAATATAATCGGTCAAGAAAATGGATGAACAAAATGTCTATTTTCATATTTTATTATCAATATAACATATTATTATGTTATTTACTATATTAACCCTTTTAATAAACATATAAACATATAAACATTAAGGGCATACTTGTCCTTTGTCATCCAATAACTTCATTAATGGGCTAATTGCCTTATAAGGACCTCACATTTAAAAGCCACATCAATTTGGCCACTAATCAAATAGAATGCTACTTTTATGATTTATGCGATTTGATCATTTGTTCAAATTAAGCACACAAACGAACAAATTTTTATACGAGACTTTCACACATGCTTAATCACATACAATAGGCACAAAAAATAATATTAAAATATTTTTCAGACTCGGATTTGTGGTCACGAAACCACTGTTTCGACTAGGGTCTAAACCGAACTGTTACAATTCTCCCCCATTAGGGATTTTCGTCCCCGAAAATCTTACCATTAAACATATTCAGATATTGCTGTCTCATTGAATCTTCAAGCTCCCATGTAGCCTTTTCCACTTCGTGTCGATGCCACAACACTTTCACTAACGGATTTTTTTTTGTTTCTCAACTCTTTCACTTCACGAGCTAAGATACGTATCGGTTCTTCTTCATAGGTCATATCGGATCGAATTTCAATCTCAGACGGAGTAATCACATGTGATGGATCGGATTGGTATCTACAGAGCATTGACACATGAAATACATTATGTATCTTTTCTAGCTCGGAGGGCAACAACAATCTATATGCAACAGGTCCAATACGTTCAATGATCTCATTTGGCCCGATGAACCTCGAACTCAACTTGCCTTTACGTCCGAATCGGAGTATTTTCTTCCACTGAGACACTTTTAAGAACACTTTGTCATCGATTTCAAATTCAATGTCTTTTCTTTTGAAGTCTGCATAGGACTTTTGACGATCAGACGCTGCCTTCAGACTATCACGGATTACTTTTACTTTCTGTTCAGTGTCTTTCATAAAATCAACCACGTGTATCCTATTTTCACTGAGCTCAGTCCAATACGGAGGTGTTCGACATTTGCGTCCATACAAAGCTTCAAAGGGTGCCATTTTAATGCTCGACTGAAAACTGTTATTGTACGCAAATTCAATCAATGGTAAATATTGCTCCCAGGTACCATCAAACTCAAAGATGTAACATCTCAACATATCCTCGAGAATCTGATCAATCCATTCAAACTGACCATCCGTTTGTGGATGAAATGCTGTACTAAAATGCAATTTAGTACCTAAAGCTTCTTGCAGTTTCTTCTAGAATCGTGACGTAAATCTCGGATCTCTATCTGACACAATAGACAATGGCACTCCGTGCAATCTCACAATATCAGAAATGTAAAGCCCAGGTAACTTTTCAAGTGAGTAATCAGATTATACCAGAATAAAATGGGCAGATTTCGTCAATCGATCAACTACAACCCAGATCGCATCTTTCTTTCTCAGAGTTAATGGCAATCCAGTAACAAAGTCCATCGTCACTCTATCCCATTTCCACTCGGGAATCAGAACTGGTGGCAACAAACCAGACGGAACCTGATGTTCAGCTTTAACTTGCTGACAAACTAAACATTTCAAAATAAAGTCAGAAATGTCTCGTTTCATACCTGACCACCAATAGTGTTGCTTCTGATCATGGTACATCTTTGTACTTCCCGGATGAACAGATAAACGACTGTTATGTGCTTCATTCAAAATCAACTGAATTAACTCAGGGTTTCTCGAAACACAAATTCGATCTCGGAACCTCAAGCAATCATCAACATCAACTCGAAATTCAGAATCAGAGTTCAAATCACACTGAGCTCGTTTTGGCTAGCATTTCATTATCAACTTTCTCGAGCATCACATATCCATTTGTAAAACGACGGTTTCTCTTTCAATTCAGCTAACACTGAACCATCATCAGACAGATCTAAATGAGTATTCATTGCACGTAATGCAAACAGGGATTTCTGACTCAAAGCATCGGCAACTACATTTGCTTTACCTGGATGATAATCTATCACAAGTTCGTAATCTTTCAACAGTTCTAACCATCTTCTCTGTCGCAGATTCAAATCTTTCTGAGTCATTAAGTATTTCAGACTTTTATGATGTAAAAACACGTGACATTTTTCACCAAATAGATAATGACGCCAAATCTTTAACACAAACACAATCGCAGCTAACTCAAGATCATGAGTCAGATAGTTCTTTTCATGCGACTTTAATTGTCTCGAGGCATAAGCTATAACTTTGCCTTCCTGCATCAAAACACATCCCAGACCATTTAACAAAGCATCACTGTAAATCACGAATTCTTTACCCGATTCTGGTTGTACCAAAACTGGAGCTTCAGTTAACAAAGTTTTTAACTGATCGAAGCTTTTTTGACATTTATCGGACCATTCAAATCTCACATCTTTCTGAAGCAATTTAGTCAACGGAGTAGCAATCATCAGAAAACCTTTTACGAACCTTCGATAATAACCAGTAAGTCCCAGAAAATTGTGAACTTCAGACACATTTTTCGGAGGTTTCCATTCCAGAATAGCAGAAATCTTACTCGGATCGACTCGTATACCAGATGCTGATACAATATGTCCCAGAAAACTGACTTCACGCAACCAGAATTCACATTTGCTGAATTTCGCATACAATTGCTTATCTCGCAAAGTTTGCAACACAATCCTAAGATGCTCGACATGCTCGTTTTCATCACGTGAATTAATCAAAATATCGTCAATGAAAACAACAACAAACTGATCTAAATACGGTCTAAAAATTCTATTAATCAGATCCATAAAAATAGCAGGAGCATTCGTTAGTCCGAAAGGCATAACTAAAAACTCATAATGCCCGCATTCTGAAAGCAGTTTTCGGAATATCTAAATCTTTTACTCTCAACTGGAAGTATCCTGATCTCAAATCTATCTTTGAGAACACAGTGGCTCCTTTAAGCTGATCGAACAAATCATCAATTCTGGGCAGAGGATATTTGTTCTTTATTGTCACTTTGTTCAACTGACGACAATCAATGCACATTGTTATCGTGCCATCTTTCTTTTTCACAAATAGAATAGGAACACCCCAAGGTGAGAAACTCGGTCTTGCAAACCCTCTGTCAGTCAACTCTTACAACTGTGACTTCATTTCTTTCAGTTCTGTTGGTGCCATTCTATACGGAGCTATCGAAATAGGAGTTGTACCAGGCAACAGGTCAATACCAAATTCAACTTCACGTATCGGAGGCAATCCCAGTAGTTCTTCAGGGAACACATCAGAGAATTCACAGACAATTGGCACTGATTCAACTTTCTTTTCAGACACTTTCAAATCAATCACATATGCAAAATAAGCTTTATAACCCCTTTTCACATAGTTCTGAGCTTTCATCACTCATATCGCAGTTGGTAATCCGTTCAGATCATTAGACTCAACCCAAACTATTTCATCATTCTGACTTCTCAAATCAATAGTATTTCTTTTGCAATTCACAACCGCATCATGCAATGTCAACCACCCATACCTGAATTATATCAAACTCATCAAAAGGTAACAACATCGGATCGTGGGAAAACAGATATCTCGAAACATCAATGATAGTTCTTGCATACTTTGTCAACCAAGACACTTTTACCTAAGGGGTTCGATACTTTTTTATAACAAACTCGATGAGACTCTCTACAGCAAAGTCTTATCGGATACTAAGTTCATGCATATATACGAATTGGTAGAACCAGGGTCTATCAATGCAATCACAGAAGAATCATAAAGAGTAAATGTACCCGTAATAACATCAGGAGATGAAGCTTTCTCACGGGCTCAGATGGCATACGCTCTGGCAGGCGCTCTAGCTTCAGATCTCGCAACAGTGTCTCTCGTAGTCCTCTGACTACCACTGACATTTCTTGTATTTCGAGTAGATCTACCTCTCGCTGAAACATTATCGGATCTCGGATTCTGAACAGTCTCTGGTTCAACAGACTCTGGGCAATCACGGATGAAATGATCTAACGATCCACATCTGAAGCAAGCTTGGTCATTTAATCTACAACTTCGCGGATGTCTTTTACCACAATACTTACACTCAGGTCGCTCGGATCGGACGTTTACAACACTTGCCCTTGAAGTTGCTGGAGTTTTTAAGTTTGACTGCGATCTAGCTCGATCTCTACTCAATTGTCCCATATTAATTCTTGAACGGCTTTATTCATCTCTGAATTTCTTCGAAATAGACTAAAATGATTTGTTTAGAAATCTCTTTCTCACATCTCTAGCTTCTGAATCAGCTTTTCTTTTATCTTTCTCGAGTGCCTCAGCTTTGCATGCTCGGTCAACTAGCACAACGAACTCTTTTATCTCCAAAATACCAACTAACAATCGAATATCTTCATTTAAACCATCTTCAAATCTCTTACACATTATCGCTTCCATTGATACACATTCCCGAGCATACTGACTTAATCTCATGAATTCTCGTTCATATTCAGTGACAGACATGCGGCCCTATTTCAAAGCCAGGAATTCTTTTTGTTTCTGATAAATGAATCTTTGACAAATATATTTCTTCCGAAATTTAGTCTGAAAGAAATCCCATGTGATCCGCTCTTTCAGAACAATAGAAATCAAAGTTTTCCACCACTGATAGGTCGTGTCTCGTAACAAAGATACAACACATTTAATACTTTCTTTCAGAGTCAAAGACATCTCATCAAATACTCGAATAGTGTTTTCTAACCAGAACTCGACTTTCTCAGCATCGTCATCACTAGTGGCCCTGAACTCTTCGGCCCCATACTTACAGATTTTATCAACCGGAGGCTTGTTCAACATATTTATACCCATTACCGGAGGCACAACTAAAGTCTGAGGGGGATTAGGTGGGGGCGGAGGTTGTGAAACAGTCGGATTATTTCTTACAACCTGAGTGAACCATTCACTCATCATCCGGAAGAAAGCTTGTTTAACTTCTCCCTCTTGACCGCCAGTGCTTGATCCTCGAATCGAGGGCGCTGTCCCTTGAGCGGGAGCAGGTGCATTGCTTTCGACATCGTCAGCTACGGCTCTTTCAGGATCCATTACTATACGAAAATCACATTTTATACGTCAGGATTCATCACACTATCACAGTTCAGATATATGGCATGTATAGCTAGAATCTTACCCGTTACGTTAGTCTGAGAATCGACTAAATCGTAGCTCTGATACCAACCAAATGTAACACCTCTAACCCGTAACCATCGCCGATTTAGGGTTAAAGGCGTTACCCGACAGATCGAAAACTTTTACAGACATTTCATAATATAATTCATCCAATGCAATCAAAGTGTCCATTAAATAGGTCAACGAGACCTTAAGCATACTTTAGAATAGGGCCGGGATTAAACCAAACTCATACGAAAATTCTCAAAAATTTAAAACTTATTCAAAGTTACAGAGGTCACACGCCCGTGTGGGTAGGTCGTGTGCCTCCCATGGCTACCAGACACGCCCATGTGTCCAGGCCGTGCCAAAACAGGTCATACATATTGACTTGTCCACACGGTCACCAGACACGCCCGTGTGCCATGGCCATGTGAAATTAAGCTAGCTACTGACTTGGTCACACAGCCACCAGGCACGCACGTGTGCCACAGCTGTGTAACAAGTCCAGGCACACTTCGAAGTGGCCCTTGAGCCACACGGCAGAGACACACGCCCGTGTCCCTTGGCCGTGTATGCAAAATAGGCCATTTGCAAGGCCAAAATGCCACCCACACTTGGGTCATTTCTACAATCTCAAACAAGCATTATTCCATACACAATTAGCAACCCAAAATCATGTCAAGTGAACAACATTTCATCTCATTCAATATCATTTCTATTCATACCAACTTGTAAACTAATTTGCACAACCAATTCACATATAAAACTAATCATGTTTCATCCTCAATTTGCCACATTCATAAAACCATCTCATTGTTCAAACATATATACTCATATTGCATCCTTATGCTTACCATAACCTTGACCATTTCATAGGCATAAGATTATACCAAAACCAAACTCATATAGCATAGCATCACATACAAAACAAAATCACTTATCTAGCCACATCACATGGCTACATATAAACATGTCTCAAACATACTCCAAAACAACTAGCCTATACATGCCATATTTAGCTATTTACACATTCAAAAGTACCAAAGTTGAGTTTGATAGTGTGGTTATGATCCTCGACGGTCCCCGAGCCTTTCGTAGCTTTAACGATCTATAAAACATAACAAACACACACAAAGTAAACTTTCAAAAGCTTAGTAAGTCATATACAAATAAACTTAGCATAAAATGCACATAACCATATTGATACATTGACATTAATGTTTCTCGATGCAAATTCATCATATATTCTTTGGCTCATTTATTTAGCCATAGCTTGTCACATTCTCCAACTCAAATATCACATATACACATAGCTCATTTAAGCATATATTCATATATTATCTCATCATTTCTATACACATTTTCACCTTAGTAAGTTCATATAGACACTTACCGTTCATACACACATAGTGTACTTTTCAAACGTACCTGAAACGGATTTATAACTCACATAGTCGTTCATTTCTCGAACTTGCCCGTTGAACCGTTCAGAATCTAATAGGATACTCAGAGTGCTTAGAATAATCGTACAATGCCAATGTTCCAGACGAGGTCTTACATGTACTCAGATATCGATGCCGCTGTCCCAGACAGGGTCTTACACGAATCAAATACGATGCCAATGTCCCAGTCATGGTCTTACAGGTAAGTCTTAAATCGATGCCAACGTCCCAGACGTGGTCTTACATGAAATCTCAAATCAATGCCAACGTCCTAGACGTGGTCTTACATGATATCACATATCGGACACCTATGTCATGACATATGCTATCCTATCTATTCCTAAGTTCATACGGGACTTCTCAGACTTTAACAACTTGTAGATATATACGTAAGCTCAGATTTCCCACACATTTCATCTCAATGGATATTCATAGCAATTCGAATATCATATATACGCAAATAATTCAATTCAAATACATTTATTTGTATATCGACTTACCTCGGATTCGAATATTCGATCGGATTCGGTTATTAAACAACTTTTGACTTTCCACGACCTAAGTCTGTTTTATTCGGTTCTTGATCTATACATATTCAAATTTAACCCATTTATTCAATAACCCATTCAATTCAATCCAAGAACACATATTTAGGGAACTTTACAAATTAACCCTTACATTTTCACATTTGGACATTTTAGTCCCTATTTCACAAAATTACAAAATACACCAAATTTCATATCACCCATGCTTAGCCGAATTTTCACATGCTTCATACAAGTCCATACATTTCATTTATTTCATAATTTAGTCCTTCAAAATATTATTTTTTCAATTTGATCCAAATTACTCAAAATCAACAAAACTCCAAAGACAAAATATGCTAATCAAACATATATATTCCATATTTCATCATCAAATATTTCAAAGCTCATATGTTCATCAAAGACACATTTCAAAATCATCATCAATTCTCAAAATTAAGACATGGGTTTTGTAGTACTCGAAGCAACGATTACGAAAACGTACAAATTATCAAAAACCGAAGTAAAACATACCTTGAATTTGGATCAAACCTAGCCGAAACCTTGAAAGTTCTTATTCTTTCTTTTCTTTCAATATAATCGGTCAAGAAAATGGATGAACAAAATGTCTATTTTCATATTTTATTATCAATATAACATATTATTATGTTATTTACTATATTAACCCTTTTAATAAACATATAAACATATAAACATTAAGGGCATACTTGTCCTTTGTCATCCACTAACTTCATTAATGGGCTAATTGCCTTATAAGGCCCTCACATTTAAAAGCCACATCAATTTGGTCACTAATCAAATAGAATGCTACTTTTATGATTTATGCGATTTGATCATTTGTTCAAATTAAGCACACAAACGAACAAATTTTCATACGAGACTTTCACACATGCTTAATCACATACAATAGGCATAGAAAATAATATTAAAATATTTTTTAGACTCAAATTTGTGGTCCCAAAACCACTATTCTGACTAGGGTCTAAACCAGACTGTTACAATCAACACCATTATAAAATAATTAGATCTAGAGCCACACCTGTAGTCCATGGTGCAGACACTTCCTTAGCATTTTCTTGAAACGCTCTCACGCCTCATACAAGGATTCACCTTCGTATTGTTTAAAATTGGCGATTTCTCACCTTATCTGAATGGTTAAACTAATTGGGAAACTTTTATAGAGAATTTTTTCTTCTAGATCATTCCATGTTTTAATGGACCCTGGTTCTAACGAGTCTAACCAATCAACCGCGATATCACATAATGAGAACGGGAATAACTGAACACGTACGACATCATCAAATACCCCATTTTTTTAAGGTGTTGCATAATTGCAAGAACCACTTCAGGGGCTAGTTCGGGTCTTCCACCATGTTTCCCTTGAATTGCATCATGTTTTGGATCATTTGAATCGTGGCTGCCTTTATCTCAAAATTATTGGTGTTAATCGTCGGCTTTTCTATGCTTCCTCGCACTACGTCTAACAAAGGTAGGGCGTACTCGCACAACGTCCGCTGAGCCAATGGGATTTCTTCCCAATTATTTCCTTGTTGCTCTCTTGGATCCTCAAATAACATATTTCTCAGGGGTAAGTTAATTACCGCGTGTGGATCAGTATTCATCCCTTGACAATTGTGCCTAAATAATTACACCAAATCTCGGTACGATTCGGTTGGAGTGCTAAAGCTTCGAGTCATAAACGACTTGAAAAAAAATGAAAATAAAAAATAACAATAAATAAATAAAAATTAAATATTGTATCTATAGGTTTTAAATTTCGTACTTATCTTATTATTTGTAAAAAAAATATTTTTAAGATTTATTGCCGAAACCTCCCCGGAAACGGTGCCAACAACTTGACCGCCTATAAACGAGTTATCGTTTATAGTAAAATATAACACCAAAAATATATAAGAATTTAGAACAACGGTGTCCGCAAGTGCACAGGTCAAATTATAATAGAGTTAGTACAATGAAACACTTGGAAGTATTCCGAGGATCGTACCCAAGGGAGGATGAAATAGATCTATGAAAACCTTTTTACAATAATAAGTCTAAATAGTACTAATTAATTCTTATATTATGACAAACCATAAAATAGATTAATAAGGGAATTTAAATGACTAAAATAAATAAATAAGAAAAATAAAAAAATGACTTGAATCAATAAACCAATCAGGAAGGTTAACTCGCTTCAAGGTTTATAATTAACTTCAAATTAGGGTTTAGGATGGATTAGCTATCGATTAACCAGTTATTACCTCCCGACCTCTAACTAACATATTGATTCGTAAATACTCGCTTATCTCCTGACCTCACTTTCTCAACCAAAATAAATTACGATTTACTCGGTTTGACTTATCTCTCGACCTCGTCTAGCCTATGATAACTTCCTAGGGTTGTAAGGCCTAGGGTTTAAGAACACATAATGTACACCAACTAACTCTCTCGGGAAAACCTTAAATCCTCCGTTAATCACATCCCCATCCACTCGTTAATCTCCCCTAAGGGATCTAGTCACTCATTTTATTTATAATCTCAACTCCAATTGAATAAATCATGTGAATAACACAAATGAATCGGAAGAGAAACAAGATTTGAATAATCGTGGATTTGATATCGAATGGAAAAAGAGTAGCAAATGGATTGTTTAGAATAAAGAAATAGATCGAATGCAAAGAGAAAATATCTCTTAAATCGAAGCCGATTCCAACATGAAAAACAAATAAGTTACGAAAAGCCAAAAGAAAACTAATCTAATCCTACTCCTAAACTACTAGGGCGTTTGAGTGCAACTAGGACGACTTATTTACATCAAACCTCTAATGTCTTATTTATAGAAGTGTTGGTAGCCCAAATTAGGTCTTCAGCACGTCCTAAGTCTTCATAGAAGATTGATTGTGCAGACAAAAATAACCCCGGCATCCTTGGGCAACACATCGACCTGTGTTACGCCATAGCCCTCATATGGCGAGACACGACATGCAAATTCGTCCTTGTGTCATTATTTTTGTGCTTTGACGTCTCAGGAAGCTTGTACATCACTCATTCATTGCTTCCACGTTAATTGGACCTATAATCCTTCATCCTACACACTCAGTTAAACATATTAGCACAACCTAAGGCCCGTGTTAGCCTAATGGGTCACAACACTAATAAAATGTGTTAAAAACACTTATTTTACTAATATTTAATCCTATTCTAAATACCAGAAACATAATATAAAATATTAAATTGCCTAGAAAACAAGCTCCTTAAGTACAAAAATAGACCAAATTAACTACTACATTTGACGACAGCCCACTTGACTATATTAGATTGCAAGAAGGATGAACATGATGACATCATTCATCCATTCCAACTAAAATTTAACTTATATAGCTAGATTAATCCTTAATTAAGCTTAATTAATCACATTAATCATGTTTGATTTACATTAATCTTTAATTAACTTTAGCTAATGACATCCACCATAAAATCCCACTAACATATATTTTAATTTGTTTTATTTCCATTTTAGTCATTTGGATAATTGTTATCTAAGTCCCCAAGCCTTTTCCTAATTAAAAATTTATAGTGATTAAACTTTTACAATGTAGTCCCTAGGCCTTAATTAATCACATTTTTGGCTAAATTACTTAACTAGATTTTAATTATATTAATATTATAACTCCATAAATATCCCTATTTAATATTTACGGGCTCGGTTTATGGAAACAGGGTTCTAAAATTGCATTTTTTGACACCATTGAAAATCGGATCATTGCAGACAATGGATATTGATGTAAGGCGTCATTAGATTTAATTAATTGATGATTAAAGTAAGTTAAACTTAGATTAAATTAAACTACTTATCATATATAAGCTAATTTTAGCGGATAGAAGGATGAATTTCATCATCTTCTCGATTGTTTGTCCAAGTTGAGAAGCCAAAACTCCATTTTTGGAGCTTAAAGAAATAAACCATTATTTTCAAGTAAGTCCCTAACCATTTTTCTTTGATTTTTATAGATTTTAAATCATAGGAGCTTGATTAAGCTAGCTCATGTATCAATTTATTCAATTGATAAGACTTTGATAAGTTCCTATTGTTGGTAATTGAATAAATTAGGTGTGAAATTGATAGAAATTAAGCTTAGCTTATGAAAAGGACTAAATTGTAAAGGTTAGTAAGCTTGATTGTGAGCTTTGTTATATTAGGGACCAAATTGAATAAAATGCAAACCTGTTATGAAATTGTGGTAGGAATAGAAAATATAAGCCCCCTAATTAATAAATGTGAAATCAGATTTTAATCCAAAGCTTTAAATTGAAAGTTATGTTTGTCTCGTGTTTAAGGATTAAATTGAATAAATTAAAAAATATGCATGATTTAGTAATTGATTGTGAATTGGTTGGAAACTGATAGTGATATATGTTTTGTGGTTGTACGTAGCTAACGTCGACGTAGAATCGACAAGAGGGAAAGCAAAAGTGAAAGTTATCGACAAGTAATTCGGGAATCCCAGTTTGTACTTTTATGGTTTGGGATAGAAATATTTGTTTGTATTTGCATGTTTATTAAATTATTGATCATTAAGGTGAATATATGGTGATAATATGAATTGTTTTGATTGAGTTTTGGTATGGATTATCGGGATAAATGACTAAAATGAATAAAATGGAAAACAACATGAAAACTTAAATTATGATATGTGATATGTAAATTGAAATGAAATATGTCATATAATATGAAACATATGTGTTTGATGATGAAATAGGATTGTGATTGTGAATATGATCGAGAAATGATACATTTACTAAATTGCAAAATGAAATGTGATAAATGATTGTTATGCAATAGAATACTGTATGGGGTACGAAAATGCATATGTAACCTAACATAGGGTATGAATATGCGAATAAGATTGATTACAAGTATCATAATGAATATATGTAAAATTGTTGCCCATGTGAACATAGTAAAATGTTAGAGATAAGTGATAGATAGTTTAGCAAGGCCTTTTGTTATTTATGGGCCAACATCAATTTAATGCCCCTATCGATCTATGTGAAAATCGGATTAGGGGAGTTGAAAAACACGTCAATAACACTACCATTAGCCGACAGGTTCTTGGTACGCCCAAAGGGTGTACTTGAGGACGTGGAATTTCATAGTCTCGATCTATTACTGTGCTTGACTTCGAGGAAGGTCAAGAGATCCCCATACTGTTGAGTAAGTCAGTTTTTGTCACGTCTAGATCAACTATCGACCTTGAAAGAAATGAGTTAACCATGAAAATTAATGGTGAAATAGAAGTATTCAAATTTGGTCATGATTCCCGATACGAGGGATTAGAAAAGCAATTAAGGAGTGAATTTTTTGCATTATTTTACACAACCCCTAACATCCTTGATCGAAGGTATTTTTTTAGTTTGATGTGTACAGGAAATCATGGTTCAAGAGAACAAGACAAGTGGAAAGATCTGGAATTAATAGACCCCCATTGGACGAATTACGATGATAGATAGAAATGAAGAAAATGGATGATGGATAGTAACTAATCACCAGACGAGTCTAGTAGCATTACTTAAATTTTTATTGTCGAATTTCATTATTCCTGTAAATATTGTATCTTTGTGTATTTTGAATTTTTAGTATTGTAATTGTGGATATTTAATTTTAACTAAGGTAGGAATTAGGTTAGTTAAGAGCTAAGGTGACCATAGAAGTGTTTTGATGTGATTAGGAACGACTAAATGAGTTCGACACATCTAAAAATACTGATTTTGCATTGGCCAGTACGTCCCCTATGTCACGACACAGAAATTCAAAACTATTTTTTTATAACTCCTGTACGTTTCGCGACACAAGACTCCATGTGTCATGCAAGGAACTTCAAAACCCTAGAATAAGAAAATTCCAGGCTGTGTTACGACAAAGGGTCCCCTATGTTGCGACACGTAACTTTAAACAAAAAATCTAGGATATTAGAGCTGCATGTCGCGACACACACACCCTTGTGTTATGACACAATATCGATTTTTTGCAATTTCTGGCTCGCCTCTATGTTACGTTTCGCGACACAAGACTCCATGTGTCATGCAAGGAACTTCAAAACCCTAGAATAAGAAAATTCCAGGCTGTGTTACGAAAAAGGGTCCCCTATGTGGCGACACGTAACTTTAAACAAAAAATCTAGGATATTAGAGCTGTATGTCGCGACACACACACACTTGTGTTATGACACAATATCGATTTTCTGCAATTTCTGGCTCTCCTCTATGTGCGGCCCGTCAAATTTCCTTTATAGACCAGATAATTTCAACCCTAAACAATCACTTTCAAAATATCCAAAGAGCACCCAACAACCCTAGAGACACCACACCTCTCCTACTATCATCGTACTTCAAGTTTTTGCATCCACGTCTCTATTCTTTCTTGGTCACTTCTCTTCCCCTTACTTTTCAATTTGTTTACTTTGTTTTGTATTTTCATTTTGCAAGTACAACACATCGGAAAACAAACCAACGCGAATGACTTCGTAAATCAAGGTTAGACATTCTAATCTCATTCTTTGTTATTTGTTTGGTCATTGTTCTTTCATTTTTTCTTGATTAAATTTGGTTACATGGCACCTCACAAAGCAAGACGTACCCAAAAGGCGTCAGTGAATTTTGATGCCAACTGTTTTGACAACCTAAAAGTAGAATGATTTTACTTGCAAATGAGTGGGCGCACGTTCATTTAAAAACAAGGGTTCGATCCCTGAATAACCGATTGTGACACCATTAGGGAATTGGTGGATTTCCACCATTGGCGTAAATTTTTCTCTACCCTAAACGAATAAACGGTTGACGAAATAGCTTACAAACTTTACGCTTCACTAAAGGATCAGAAATTCGCAAACTCCCAAGTGATAGCCCTCCCAAGTGATAACCTTAGTTATGTAATCGTTCGGGGTAAACATGTACTGGTAACACCCAAAGAAATTTGTTTATATTATGATGCTCCAAATTATGCCTCTGATTTCTTAGAGTCTATAGATTTAACTTAGTATAGGGGCATCGATATGGATGCCATTTTGAGATATCTGACACAAGGGCGTGGCTAGTGGACTCGCCAAGCCGATACCAACACCCTATCAAGTTTAATCAGGCCATACTATTTCCGATGGCCAAGATGTAGATGAAATTCATTTGCACTTACATCTCTCCTACTCAAAATGCCTCTCACGTCACCGCCTTTACAGTGGTTTTACTTGATTTTGTTTTGCAAAAAAAGCAGGTTGGTGTGGGCTAGTGGATATACCAATCAATGTTAACGTGCAATAGTGGCCAGAAGTGGGGAATGTATTTCCCTCACTTAGTGATGGCCTTATGCAAACATGCAAAGGTTTCTATGTCACCAATCGAGCAATTACTCATGTCGTTTAAGAGTGTGCTCGACAACAATATGTACGGTCAATTTGTTGACCTCCAAAGAAAATAGGTGGAGGAGTGGAACCAACAGTGAAAGGAAAAGATGGATGTCCCACTGGCCTTGAAAAGGAAGAGCATTGCTAAGGATCCCCTGTTGACGAGATTAACAAATTTTCCAGATCTGGAGTGGGCGATCCAATGGATACAAGAGATAACCCCGTTGGGCATCGACTATGCACACTGATTTTGTACACGAGTGTGAAATCCACCACCCAACAAGTATGTGCCCTTCTTGCCATCTAACGAGACCAATGGGGGAGAAAATGAGGCCGATGTCGATTATGACGACAAGGAAGATGATGATCATCATCATGATGATGATAATAATGACCCTTTCCCAACCTACGACTATGAGGCGGCATTTCAGCCTAAACATCCCTCGACGAAGGATCTCTGCATCCACATGCTAAACTGACAAAGCCAACCCGATCTTTGAATAGGAAGGCTACCAAGACATTTGCTAGCCGAGATCGATGCAAGGGGAAGGAGTCGATGGATGAGTGATAAATCGTAATAGTAACATATTTTAAGCCAACATTTAGCATGCTTTTGGATGATTTATCCCTTGAATTATGTAATTTGGTGCTCTTAATCCTTTAATTTCATGTTTTATACTCAGGAGAGCATAGGAGGATGAAAAGAACGAGAAATAGGCTTAAAACGGGCCAAATGGGCCAAAGTAGAAAATTGACACGGCCTGGGCCCAAGACCACACGGTCGTGCCTCACCAATAGACCCAACACGGCCTGGCCACGATTTAAACGGATGTGTGTCATGGCCGTGCCCCTGCCGTGGCCAAGATGAGTTTTTCTCAGATTTGGATACTTGGTGGCAAAGAAACACATTCCAAAGCATATTTAAACACTTAAATAGGAATTTAACTCAGATTAGGATACTTCGAAACCAAGTAAGGCATCTCAAAGCCTATATAAACACCTTAGGGGGTAACTTAAAAGGGGAGTTGGGCAGAAACCCTCTGTCGAGGGAAGCCTTCTGTCGGGGCGTCCATTTAGGCCAAGGAGCTGAGCCAAAAAGGTCAGAATTGTGGAAATTACTCGAAGAAAGCCAGTTGATTCATCTCAAGAAGCCAGAGTCATACTCAAGACGGAGGATCTCTCTTCAATTCCTTCAGGGGGCTTTAGAGTTTTTCTTATGTTTTGTTTTACCTTTTCTTTTGAGATGTATTTCTTTATCATTATGAACTAAATCCTCAAATACCTGAGGGGGATGAAACTTAGATGAATCTTGTTATCGTTTGCTGAACTATATGATAAATATTTGACTTGTTCTTAATTATGTGTTCTTAATTCTTGTGTTGATATTTCATGATATTAATTCAAGTTTGATGTGCTTAGGTGGAGGAGCAAAAGTCCCTGCCTAAGAGTAGATCTAGCATAATTAAGCGGAGTTGATCGCACGCCTAGAGATAGGGTGACGAGATTTTGCCGGATTAGGGTGAAACCTAATATGGGATTCCATAGATCGAGTTAATGCAATTCTAGGGGTTTTAATTAGAAAGAGATTTCAATTAATCAACCTAGGGTTAGACGTTATTCGCTTCGAGAGAGGGTTTAATATACATTAGGGGATCTTACGGATCAAGTCAAATGAATAAATCGTCTGGTTTAGAGTTAGATAACAAGTGAAGTCTAGGTGGATTCTTCCTTGGGTATTGTTTTAATCAATTGGTTTTTCCCACAAGTATTTCCCTAATTTTATTCTTTTTTATCTCATCGTCTTTAGCTTAGTAGTTAGTTAATTTTCTAGATTAAACCGATTCACTTCAATTTTAAGGCTAAATAATAAAAAGAAGGTTATTATTAGTACTTTCGGTTCCTTTGGGTTCGACAATCTGGTCTTGCCACTAAGCTATACTACTGTTCGATAGGTACACTTGCCTCAATCGTTGTCATAGTTAGTTTTTAGGCTCGATCATTCTCATTATAAATTTTAAGACTTTGACATCGTATAAAACAACGATCAAGTTTTTGGCGCCGTTACCGGGGAACTGAAATATTAAGGACGCTCATTTTTTATTACTTTATCCATATTTTATTTTTGCAATTAGATTTTATTTTTATTTTGCTAATTTTTCTTTTTTTTGCTTTTGTCAGGTAATTTTAGTTTATAGAGGAGATGACACTGAATAACTATCAGTGGCAAGTTATGAGGACAAAGCCAACAAAAGCAGCCGATATCTACAACCTCGACGTAATAACCAGGCTATCAAACCAGTTAGAGATATTACATAAAAAATTTAATGGTTTATACGGTTCTTTGCAGGTACATCCAGTTATGTAGTACGAAACAAGCGGAGGCGTGGCGAATCATGAGTACCCACCCTACGGATATGGCATGTAGAATGAACAAGTCCACTATATGGGTAACTATTCTAGACCTCAAAATAATTTTTATAGTGACACTTATAATGCAGGTTGGAGGTACCATCCCAATTTCTCGTGGGATGATCAAAGTAGCCAAAGACCGGAACTTCCTCCAAATTTTCAACAACCACCTCACCAACAGGAAGAGGAGTCGAACCTTGAGGAAATGCTGACAAAATTCATAGCAGCCACAGAAACACGTTTCCAAAATATAGAAATAAAACTTGAAAAATAGGAAGTATTGACATAGGAGCTCAAGGATCAAATCGGGCAACTTACTAAGTTAGTTTCTGAAAGCTTACCTAGGGAAAAGGAGCAAATTCAAGCCATAACAGCTCAAGATAGTGAAGAGTTAGATGAGCCCAATTTTAGGCAAGAGCCTGTGGTAAGTGAAGGTAAGGTTGAGGTAACCATGATTTACCAAACCCGGTAATTACAGAGTACCAACCCCGTGTGCCATACCCTAATACGATAAAGAAAGACCACACAGAGGAACAAGTCGGTAAGTTTCTTAACCCTCCAAAGAAGTTACATATTAACTTGTCGTTTCTTGAAGCTCTTTCGCAGATGCCAGATCCTAGACCTCGTGTCAATAAAGAAGAAATTCATGAGGAACGAAAGCTTCGGATCGATGAACTAGACGAGTGGAAGATACACTTCAAAGAAATACACGAAGAAAAAACGAGGCAACTCCACAAAAAACTTAACGATGGGACAACCCAGCTTAAGATAGGAGATCAGGTACTCAAAATCTTCCCAGATGGAACAGTCGAGGTAACTAGTCCTAAATTCATCACTTTTAAGGTTAACACTACTCGACTTAAACTATATATCAAAAACCGAATAGATCGCATGAGAAAGGATTTTCACCTCCTCAAACCACCCTGATTATGCGAATAACAGGTAAGTCTAGCTCAAGACTTTAAACGAGCGCTTCTCGGGAGGCAACCCATAGCACTAACCCTACTAATTAGTTTAGTTTTATTTATTTCCATGTTTAGGCGTAGGTTTTCCATACTCACACGGCCTTGCACACGGCCGTGGCCGTGGCCATGTGGGCACCATAGGTAGGAAAAAGGGCGTGGCCATAGACGCGTGGCAACATGACAAATTTTTTCCCAAAACACGGGCTGCATCTCTATTTAAACCCCCTTCTTCCTTTTTCTTTTCCAGTTGTCTTTCTTCTTTCATTTTCCATTATTTACTTTTATTTTTATTTTTATTTTCTTTATTATTTTCTTTTTTTTTTCTTAATGCCGCTTAGATTTAGCTTAGGATACAATAAAATCAGGCTGGCTGATTCGAGGATTCAAATTCAAACGGTTCGAGGCGCTCCCCCACGTTCACCTCTACCAATCCTATCCGGTTTCTTTTCATTAACTCCATCCAAAATTCAGGAAGTTTCACTTCTCCCCCTATCTTATGATTTTATTATTATCTTGATATTATCTATCTTCGTACCTTGAGGGCAATGTACATCTTAAGTGTGGGGGGGTTAACTATAGTATTATTTGAAAATCCCTGAATTATGCCTTGTCTTAAAGTAATTTTCTCATATTATGATTAGAAAGAAATTTCCTTTGATTTATGATTTTTATTGATGTGTTTTGGATTAAGTCAGTGATAATTGTGCATTGATGATTAAATTTAAAGGATACTAGAGAATCAAGAATGATAAGTCTATTTTTCAGAAATTAAAATTTTTGCTATGTTGTCTACCTGAATCTGAATATTATTTTGAAGTTTGAAATTTACGAGGTTGACATCAAATACCCATAATTTTTGTGAGATTTTAAGCCTTATAGAGCATATATTCATTTTCTTGCTCACTTACTGATTATGAGTGTGTCAACATTGATTTGTTATTCTAGAACTTGCATCGATTATACATGTCGAGACCACACCTTTGATTTGATATATAGAGATGATAAAGGCACCTAGGTTTTAACCCACTTACTCCACTAACATCCTACCTTCATAATTAACCCCTAGTGAACCCCTTTTAATCCTAACAACCCTTTTTATTGACTCACCCACTAATTTTAACCCGAAACCCTTTGTTTTTGTTATCACCATTCCTTTTGACTACCCTTATATCGAGATTTGATGTGATCAGTTGCCTAACTATGATATTTATTTCAGTAGTTAAATTCATCATTTATTATGTATTTAGCTTGTTCTAAAAAAAAAGTATATTCATTAATAGTTCTGTGATCAAGTGAGCTTATACATCTAAATTTCAATTGTTGAAAAAGAAGCTCGTATTAGTAATAGTATTATTATTACAAGTTCTCAATTGATGTAATTATTTATTATCAGTTCATTGTTTCTGGTTAGGTAATTTGTCAGGTCAATCTCGATTCTAACCTTCTAATTCACCCTATATCCACACCTTAATCCAAGCCCCACACAACACACATTAAAGACCTTTTGATTTGTGTATTATCTCATATTATAGTGGTGGAGATGTGATTCTTATGCAAGCCTATGGGATTAACTTTTCATGTTCGACTTATGAGTGCTTAATTTTTGAACCTTAAACACCTCGAGTGATTTGAGTGAATCTTTAGTGAGGATGTCAATCCTTGTCAATTTTAAATCAAAGGTAATTACTTAGATGAGGGGAAACACCTAGGTTTTGTGCTACAAAGGTATGACTTAGATAGTTTGAATCTTTAGGACTCTTTGAGTTGAATCATCCATGTATAAATTATCTTTGAATTATGATGAAACACTATTGATGAATATTATGAATCGAGGAAGTTCGTTTTAATTATGAGTTGAGAATTTTGCTTGAGGACAAGCAAAAGCTTAAGTGTGGGGGTATTTGATAAACTGTAATAGTAACATATTTTAAGCCCACATTTAGCATGCATTTGGATGATTTATCCCTTGAATTATGTAATTTGGCGCTCTTAATCCTTTAATTTCATGTTTTATACCCAAGAGAGCATAGGAGGATGAAAAGAACGAGAAACGGGTTTAAAACGGGCCAAAGTAGAAAATCGACACGGCCTGGGCCCAAGACCACACGGCCGTGCCTCACCAATAGACCCAACACGGCCTGGCCACGATTTACACGGGCGTGTGTCATGGCCGTGCCCCTGCCGTGGCCAAGAGGAGTTTTTCTCGGATTTGGATACTTGGTGGCAAAGAAACACATTCCAAAGCATATTTAAACACTTAAATAGGAATTTAACTCAGATTAGGATACTTGGAAACCAAGTAAGGTATCTCAAAGCCTATATAAACACCTTAGGGGGCAACTTAAAAGGGGAGTTGGGCAGAAACCCTCTGTCGAGGGAAGCCTTCTTTCGGGGCGTCCATCTAGGCCAAGGAGCCGAGCCAGAAAGGCCAGAATTATGGAAATTACTCGAAGAAAGCCAGTTGATTCATCTCAAGAAGCCGGAGTCATACTCAAGATGGAGGATCTCTCTTCAATTCCTTCAGGGGGTTTTAGAGTTTTTCTTATGTTTTGTTTTACCTTTTCTTTTGAGATGTATTTTGTTATCATTATGAACTAAATCCTCAAATACCTGAGGGGGATGAAACTTAGATGAATCTTGTTATCATTTGCTGAACTATATGATAAATATTTGACTTGTTCTTAATTATGTGTTCTTAATTCTTGTGTTGATATTTCGCGGATATTAATTCAAGTTTGATGTGCTTAGGTGGAGGAGCAAAAGTCCCTGCCTAAGAGTAGATCTAGCACAATTAAGCGGAGTTGATCGCACCCCTAGAGATAGGGTGACGAGATTTTGCCGGATTAGGGTGAAACCTAATATGGGATTCCATAGATCGAGTTAATGCAATTCTAGGGGTTTTAATTAGAAAGAGATTTCAATTAATCAACCTAGGGTTAGACGTTATTCGCTTCGAAAGAGGGTTTAATATACATTAGGGGATCCTACGTATCAAGTCAAATGAATAAATCGTCTGGTTCAGAGTTAGATAACAAGTGAAGTCTAGGTAGATTCTTCTTTGGGTATTATTTTAATCAATTGGTTTTTCCCACAAGTATTTCCCTAATTTTATTCTTTTTTATCTCATCGTCTTTAGCTTAGTAGTTAGTTAATTTTCTAGATTAAACCGATTCACTTCAATTTTAAGGCTAAATAATAAAACGAAGGTTAGTATTAGTACTTTCGGTTCCTTTGGGTTCGATAATCCGGTCTTGCCACTAAGCTATACTACTGTTCGATAGGTACACTTGCCTCAATCGTTGTCATAGTTAGTTTTTAGGCTCGATCATTCTCATTATAAATTTTAAGACTATGACATCGCATAAAACAATGATCATTGAGAAGTCGAAGCACAACTCTGATTAAATTGAACTTTTTTATTTTTTTTATTTTTGGGACTTATTTAATTTTTAACTTGGATGGTTTTTATTTTTCTACTTTAGTTAGATTTTATTTTTAATTGTTTCAATTAATGAAAGAAATGTGTTTTTATTTGTAGGAAACCCATATTTTAGATGGCAAAAATTTTTGGAGCAAAACCGGAAAGGTTGAGACAACCCAACAACAATCGAGGCACTGTCACGCCAAAATGGGTAATTTCGATCCTTATTTTTATTTTGAGCACATTAGGGAGAATGTGCTAAATAAAGTGTGGGGTGTCATAGAATTTTTAATTTTTAAATTTTTCATTGTTATTTTTGTTTAATTTCCGTAATATTTTTTTAGTTAAGCTTTTTTTATGTCTTGTTTGTTCTTGAGCTTGTAGAAATACAAGTGATTGGTTAGGAGTGTGTACATAGGTTGTTTGCTTAAACTGTAAGTTTAACCTGAGAATAAACGATCTTTCCAATGGCTCATTTCATTTTTCTAATGGCATGCACCTAGGTTTTACTTTGTTCAAATTTGAAAATGTCCATTTTGAGTAATGGTATTGTAAATGAATGAAATGGTCAATAGTTATACGTGTGAATAGTGTTGATGTTTTGGAAATTGTTGTAAAAGAAGTTGTATATATATATATATATATATATATATATATGTTGATTAAGAAATTGAGGCCATAAGGGCAAGCATGGTTGCTTTAGGTTAGTTGGAAATGTATGGAATTTGGGGACCTAGTGGTCTGCTGCTAAAGTCACGACTTCATGACTTGAATGTCGCGACATTAGCCTCCTCGTCGCGACGTCCTAACTTACCACAAATTGTAGTGGAAGTTTAGGTACTTTTCGGTAATTAAGGAGCTTTTTTTCTAGCAATTTTAGTATTTTTTTTATTGCATTTTTAGTTTTCTTAACTTGGAGTTAAATTTTTACAAAATAAGTGTTTTCACGCAGTATTTCGAGTTAGTTGACCCATTGGGCAAATACCGACCTTAAGGTGGTTTTAATGAGCTTCATTGAGTGTGCAGGACACCTATTTTTAGGCCCAAAAGCATAAGGAATGACAGCCGAGTTGCAACACAAGCTTTCGGGGTCGCAACACAACCGAGCCAATTCCATAATTAACATTCGAAGTTGTGTGTCGCGACATAAATCTAATGGAGGGAAAAAAATTCATTAAGGGTGTTTTCGTCCACACGTCTCATATTTAGTGTGATTAAGGCTTGTATTTGACCTAAATTGGGCTGTAACACCCTCTACCCGACTCAAATCATAGAGTCCCGGTATTAGATGTTACAACATACAAACACCCAGTATAATTTTTAAACAATCTGGAAGTAATCCTTTTCAACATATTTCTTATTATTTATTTAGATGTTTCTAAACAAAGAAATAAGGAAAACATCCAAGTATTTAGCAAACTCTTAAAAAATAATATAAGATATTACAACACATAAGTTCAATAAAGATAGACTCTTTTTGGCGTAAAGAACTATAGACATACTTCTAAGAGGCCCTTTGTATGCATAATATTCCAACTTATCGATTTTCTCTAGTGCATTCCTAGCCTGGCGTGCTCATTCACACAACAAGTCTTGAAACATGACCAAATAATTTGTAAGTTTTTGTGAACTTAGTAAGTTTTAATACAAAATACCTTGGAGTTTTTCTAGTTGAATTCCTCATCTTAAAAGTTTGGATTACCACTCTGTCTTTGGTGGACTCTTCCATAATAATGAATATATGCCTATACGCCAACTTCCATACTTAATGTATCACTCTCACTTCACTCATTGACTGATTTCAGATCTTACCAGTCAATATAGATCTTAATCCTTCTTAGAACACAAGATACTTCTTAGAGGAATATTTGAACTGAACCCACGTTCAACGAATTTCCTCTTCAAACAAAAGCTTCAAATTTTTCAAGAATGGTTATCCATAAATACTATTCTTTGGCGGATAGTTACTTACTGAACTTACATTTGGCAGATTCTCATACTGGTCTTAACAGTTGTCAAACCACCAATCAGATTGTATTCTGAATCAAACCCATAACCACCTCATACTAATGATGAAACATTTCAGATCATTCAGAAGAATTTGATATGTCCATGTTACCAAACACGAGAACACCTAGATTGACAAATAATTCAGATTCCAAATAACCTCAGAATGAGACATGATACTACTCATATATGGCGGTTACCAGATAACTCATATTTCAACCCTACACAGCATTGACAAACTCAAACCAACGACCACTTATTCCTTTCATCACTAGGAATACACCCATATCCTATACTGACAGACTACTACGGTGAATTCCCTATTTGGAAATAGAGATACATTGTTTCTTTCAGGAACCATCTCTTATGACTCATTCAATTTCCTCACAAGATTAACCAAACCAAGTTAACTAAAAGTGTATCAGATCAACATCATAGATTTATCCTTCGAAGAAATCTCATAACTTACCCAGATCTTGTCATAAAGGAAGATAACCAGATTCTACTACGTAGGCATCCCCGAATACACCAGATAGGCGTTACATAATTTTCCAAAAAGGCACATAGAATACACCATTAAGGCTTACCAGATCACACTAAACAAGCAACACAAAGAACCACGTGTTTACTGTCCCGATTGACTTCCACAGAAGGGATCATGGGTTTCTCCCTCATAGACTTATTCATATCTTCATGTCGTGATCTACCAGTCCATTCTTCATTTCACTAGAGGTGTCACCATGAATGTTTTACTTATCATATAATGTCATGGGTCTCTACCACATGGGCTTACTTGTACCTAAGGATCGTACCTAAGGGATTACAGTTTGGGGAAAACTGTTATTAAGCCAATTACAAAAAATAATTACTAATCTACACGAGTCACGAATTAGTAGTGTTAATCAAGAAACAAGATGATAATAATAAACTAAATAAATTGAATTAAATCTAAATCTACTCCTAAGTTCATGTATCATCTTCTCGTATCCCTTGTTTTGACTACGCGAGTTGCTTTAGCCTAGATCCATTTGTTTTACCTAATTAATTATTGATGTAGGGTTCTAATCAATCAACTAGTTGATACCCTAGTAGGATCTTCTAATTTTTCGCTAAAATAATGAGTCTGCAAGGACACTTATCTTCCGACCTCACAATCCAGACCGATTCAGGGTTAAGATGTTCACGGATAGGCCATACCAATTTTGAGTTAATTATCACCTAAATGACTTCCTATGGTCGTCAAGCCTAGGGTTTAAGTTCTTCCTCTCCCAAATAGTTGATCTACTAAGAAACTCTATCCTTCAATCAATTAATAAGATTAGAATAGTCGAAACCATGAGAGGTAAGTATAAAGCATAAATTGGTTATAATATTTACACAAACATTCAATTAAACAATGTTAAAAAAAGAGATATAAAAAATAGAATAAAGGAAAAGAGATGCTCATGGATTTATCGATGAAAGTGTGGCTCCGAAACAATCTCCACTCATGAGAGTCTCACTTCGAAATAGGATCTTCCGATTAGAACGTGTAGAAATTTTTGGGCTGCGTAGGGGCTTGGTTGCAACACAGGCCTGCGATGTTGCAACCAACCACAGGGGGTATGTCGATACATAAGAGGGTTGTGTCACGACATCGAGAGCAGTTTCACTCCAGAACTTGTTTTTAGCTTCTGTTTTCGATGTTGAGACTTCAGTATCTTGGTGTCACGACATAGGCATCAGCTTTGGCCCGTATAAGCATCTTTAGCTCCTGACTTGACCTACAAGCTCATGTAACCTTATTTAGATATATAAAATGTAATAAAAACTATTAGAAAGCATAAATTACTACTTTAAGTATGAAAACCTAAATATATACTAAGATGCTTTGATTTCACTATTAAAAAAGCTAAAGTTATGTGTAAAAAGGATGCAAATGATAGTTTATTTCATGGCAGATCACTCCCCCACACTTAAGTTTTTGCTTGTCCTCAAGCAACCAAAGAACATATATTGGAAAAATAAAAAAATAAATACCAATATGACTTAATTTCTTTCTTTAAACAAGTGAAAGTTAGTGAAGATGGATATAACTAAGAACTTCACACCTAAACTCTCCCACACTTAACTTGTTTGCTTGTCCCCAAGAAAACCAAGTCTAGACACATAGAATACAATAAGAAGACGTCCCTTGGATTTTATTACTACTAAGAGCATGATTGTCAAATACTAAAGGTATAACAATTCATATCGCACATGTAACTTAATCTTGATAGTTTAATGCCTTGAAAATTTTTAAAGTATATTAGGATTAGTTTACAAAGTTACATTACTAACAAATTAGAAATAATTCCCATGACCAAATGTTTAACAATATCATTATTAACATAAATTAAGCAGATATGTAGCAGACACAATCATGTGAATAAAAAACATTCATTAAATAAAATTTCTATCAATTTCGGAAGATTATGCATATAGAATGCTTAAGTCACATTTGTATTCTAGGCTTGTAATGTTTTGAGGTTTAGGACAGTATGAGTTCTAAAAAAAAAATAGCTCAAAACGGTTCAAACACTAGAAATAGTTAGGCATATGACATTGTTCCCTCTTTTCCCCCTTAATGTTTCATCCAAGCTCATCGCCTTTTGTCTCCCTCTCTCACCTACCTTATTTCTCCATGTAGGAAGATACAATCTAATACTAGCAACTACGGTTAGCTTAACGAGTTTTGGTGCATTGGTCACTGAGTTCTCTCTCACTTTTAACTTTATTTGGAATTTTTTTCTGCACATTTTTGCCCAACCTATAATCACTATATCACATTGTTTCTTCCTTTTTCGCTCTCTCTTTTTTTTTTTTGAAACCACCGTAATGTATCTACCTAAACCCTCAATATTTATGGCATGACATCTATTTCGTAATGTATTAAAAGACCAAGGATAGGGAAGAGTTCAAGTTTTCAATTTATGTGTGGTCTTTGGGTTTTAATTTTTTGTAGGTTCATCAAAAAGGAGTTATCAGGCTCAAATAAGGAGACTAGGGATTTAAAGCATTAAGGTGTAGTCATTTGAGAACTGGCTATTAAAACAATGCCTTATGTCATCCCTAAGCATCCCACCATATACAATTTCTTTCATACTTCGAATCAAACCGAATGAATAATAATCGATTCAAGCATTCATGTCTCTATGACTATCTAAAAGACTTATATCTCTATGGCATCATCAAACATTCTTACTTAGGTACTTCTAATCTATTATGCAATTTGACTAAGTAACCTAATCAATTTCCCTAAAAAATAATCACTTTATCTTATATCAATAAAAAATTTCATGCTTGACTAGAACCATTACATGCTTTATTATCTTCAACTGCTATTCATAGTATTAATATAATCCAACCACCATGCAACAATAATAATTTTTTTAAAGTAAATAAATAATTAACAAAAACAAAATAAAAACACACAAACTAATCCTATGTTCTTCCCCCCACACTTTATAACATACATTGCCCTTAACAAAAAAATAATTAAAGTGCAAACAAGAAAACTTCCCTAAGTAGGTTGGATCCTTGTTGTTATGATAATCTTGGGATTTGTGTGCTCTAGACGAACAAAAAGAGTACCTAAAAATATACTACGACAAGAAATATGATATAAAGAAAATAAAAATAAGAATGAGAAGTGTCGATAATGGATGACAGAACATCTAAAAATATTTAGATGAATTTAGGCCTTAAATGTTGCAAAGTGCGTTCTATCTAGGATGTCGCAACATTGGGGTGTGATGTCATGACCTCGAGCCCAGTTTCAGGCTTCTTCGATTTGTTTTTCCGGTTCTGTCACTCCATGGTATCTACACCTGCTCTAGGAAAACTAAACACAACAAAGATTAATAAAATAAATGAATAAAAGATGAAAACAAAACAAAACAAAACTTAAAACATGAAATAAAAGTTCTTTAAAAACCAGGACAATCTGTGCCGCCACCATAGAAGAACTTCCAGCTGGTTCTCGACACTTTGATTCGATGTTTGTTCTGCTAGCGATATATGTGAACCAGCCCTTTGGTCACTTCCAATGATGTTGCCTTATTTTTGATTGATGCGACATCCACATTACGAGCCATTTAGTATCAAATTCGAGCTAACCCCAAATAATTTTTTGGGGTATTATTTCCTCAAGTCCTTATCTCCATGTCGCGTGAAGTTTTGGTCACTCAAGATCTTTTGCCCTTGTCAGATGAGAATGAGTCAAACTCATCGATCTCTTCGGCTTATACCTTTTCTACTATGGCAAGAAGGTGTATTGGCTCTGCTACACCTCCATTTAGAATTGGTTTAAGCTGCATGTTAGTGGTTACTTCTACTTTTACGTTAGTAGCTACATCTACTATTATGTCTAATTCTATGTTAATTGGATCAGAGACCGCTTCGGTCCTATTCGATTCATCCCCATGATCTTTGATTCCAAACTCTTGTTGACTGTTATTGTCTAATTCAAGGTGATCAACGATAATACGGGGATCCTCAGGATCATATGCATGACCTCTTCCCTGAGAGGTAGCACCTCAGATATCTGTTAGAGCATTTTCCTCATCTGTTCCATCATGTCTAACATGTTTGATAATCTCTGGAATTGGACGGCTCAACAGTTTCACTTGAAGCAATCTTATGCAGATCACATAGAGATTCATTTGAGTGTTTAGGTATATCATTGTCTTTGTTATATGACTCATAAAGTGGTTCGTGTGAGTACTCATTGTCCTCACACCCGTTATCATCGCTCCATTGGTTCATCGTGGCTCCGTTTGACCAACCTATTATGTAGTTCCATTCGTCATCCCAAGAGGTCCTTTCATCATTAAACCACCTAAAATCAAAATTTTCCATAATTAAATTGTTTAGTCAACAAGGTAAATGAAAAAAAATTGAGAATAAAAATAACACAATTAATGAATATAAAAATTAGCACACTATCTAGCTTATTCTTCTTTTGACTAATATTATTTACAAGTAATCAATGAAATAACAATTATCACCGTCACAATCCCCGATAACGGCGCCAACAACTTGACCACCTCCAGACGTACCAACGTCCAGAGTGTGAATACTACAACTAAAGATATAGATTTGAGGCAATGTTTGCAATTATACGGGTCAGGTTGTAATATAGTTTGTTTACAATAAAACACTTGGTAAGTATTCCGATGATCGTACCCAAAGGATTCTAGTTTGGGGAAAACTGCTATTAAGTTAATTATAAAAAATAATTATTAATCTACTCGAGTCATGAATTATTAGTGTTAATCAAAAAGCAAGATGATGATAATAGTAAACTAAATAAATTGAATTAAGTCTAAATATACTCCTCAGTTCATGTATCGACTTCTCCTATTTATTTTTTTTCGACTATGCGAGTTCCTTTAGCCTAGATCCAATTATTTTACCTAATTAATTATTGATGTAGGGTTCTAATCAATCAACTAGTTGATACTCTAGCAGGATGTTCCGATCTTCCACTAAAATAACGAGTCGGCAAGGACTACTTATCTTCCGACCTCACAGTCTAAACCAGTTCGGGGTTTAGGTGTTCACGGATAGGTCATACCAATTTCGGGTTAATTCCCACCTAAATGACTTCCTAGGGTCATTAAGCCTAGGGTTTAAGTTCTTCATCTCCCAAACAATTGATACGCTAAGAAACTCTATCCTTCAATCAATTATTAAGATTAGAACAGTCCAAACCATGTGAGGTATGTGTGAAGCATAAACTGATTCTAATCTTTACACAAGCATTCAATTAAACAATGTTAAAGAAAGAGATATAAAGAATAGAATAAAGGAAAGGATATGCTCATGGATTTATCGATAAAAGCGTGGCTCTGAAGCAATCTCCACTTGCGAGAGTCTCACTTCGAAATAGGATCTTCCGCTTACAAGAACATAAAATACCCTAAGTAAAAACTAAGAATGAAATAAAAACCCTAAGTATATTTTCTGCCTCCCTAAAATTGTGTGTTTAAACTGATTACCATGGCTTTTATATAGGCTAAACTCGGAATATTAAAGTGCCTAAAATATTCTTGAAGTTCTTAGAGTTTGACTAGAATAGATACTCCTAATTTCCTTAAAAAATGTAATTAAAACGTGTAGGAATTTTGGGGTGCGCAAGGGCTTGGTTGCAACACAGGCCTAGGATGTTGCAACCAACCACAGGGGGTATGTCGCGAGATAAGAGGGCTGTGTCGCGACGTCGAGAGCAGTTTCTCTCCAGAACTTGTTTTTAGCTTCTGTTTTCGATGCTGAGACTTTAGTATCTTAGTGTCACGACATAGGCATCAGTTTTGGCCCGTATAAGCATCTTTACCTCTCGACTTGACCTACAAGCTCATGTAACCTTATTTAGATATATAAAATGTAATAAAAAATATTAAAAAGCATAAATTACTACTTTAAGTATGAAAACCTAAATATATACTAAGATGCTTTGATTTAACTATTAAACAAGCTAAAGTTATGTGTAAAAAGGATGTAAATAATAGTGTATTTCATGGCAGATCATTGCCCTACCAGAGGCATCACAAAGAATGTTTTACACAGAAATTACTTACCCAGATTTGTTGACATACTTGATCGATGCTTACTTTCTCATATCAGATAATCACAGGCAAACTTACTATTTAACTTCTTACTCAAACAATACCTTACTCATGCAGAATCTTTACATTACTTTGCATATACACTTACCAGCTGTCCTAGATATTTTCTTCATATATATTTTTAATTGAATAGTTCATATGCAAGAGCCAAGATAGAGAATCACTTGATACTCACCTAGACTGCATCTTGGAGTTCCAAACTTAAACATCCCTCTCAAACTAGCAACAACAACAACTTAAAGAACATAGAACCACCATTAAAACCCATTTACAAATAAATGGCTAGTATCTCAATTACAGACGACACCCATGTAGGGCCTATTATTCACAACTCACTGTTCATATCTTCTTACTACACTTATTCTTTAAAAAAACTTAACATGCAGAGCTATCAGATTATCGGGAGGTGGAACATCCACTGATTAATTCAAAAACCTTTTCTTCCAGCTTAATAAAAGAGAAGAAAACATATAAGTTTAAGAAGAAGAACCAAAAAGTAATACTGAAGGAAGAAAAACCATCCCCCAAACAACCTTTTCTCATCATATATATATCCAGTTCCCCCTAATAGAAATTGACAACTGTCGATTGTATTCGAAATTTGTCCTAATAAATGGCTTACAAAATTCGATAGAAATATAAACAAAAATACTGTAGAACTATTAACTAGTCAATTCAGTTGACTCCTAACCATATCACATTACAAACCCAATCAGCACAGTGCTCAAGCAAACTGGGCATACTATACTTTTGGCGGTAACTCTCACCAGGCTTACTCTTCGCTTGTCATATTCTTTTCTTAAGTAGCATAATACACTGAGATAAAATGTTTAATTACTTCTACAACAGATACTGTACATCGAACTCTAATCCACCAAAAGATTGCTAATAGGCGGACTACACTACGCCAAATAGATAACTTCACATGTACACGTCTTCTAGTCAGATCCTCCAAATTTGGGGTGTGACATGGACTACTAACTTTGCCTATTAATAGTAAGCATAGGTTAAGCTTGGGAGCTTTTGACCAAGTCGTTTTAGGGTTTAGTTAGTAAATGTAAGATTTTAATTTATTTTTATTTTCTTCAAAAAATAGTTTTATTTTCTTATTCTTCAACTTGGATTAGATTTGAGTCCAAGTCTTCGTTGTTAAATATTTTCATAGTTTTCTTTTATGTTTCTCTTGCAAACGATGATATCTCAATAAATGTTAAAGGATTTCCGGATCTGAGAACATCTAATTTATCAAATGGATTAATTTATATCATTCTCTCGTTTTAATTTAATTCTTATGAAGAGGGTAATTGAATCGATGTGTTGCTAAGTCCTATAGGGAGATTAATGAGCGGATGTGAGAGTGATTAATAGAAGAATAAGGGTTTTCCATACAAATTTGTTGATATAAATTATGTATGCTTAAACCCTAAGATTGATGACCCTAGGAAGTAATCTAGGATAAACGAGGTTGGAAGATAGGTTTACTGAGCAAATAGTAATTTACCCCGGTCAAAAAAGTGTGGTCGGAATATAAGTGAGTATTGATCGATTAATTAATTAGTAGAGGCCGGAAGGTAATATTGGTTAGTTAATAAATAATTCATTAAAATAAACCCGAGTTCTGATGTTAATTACAACCACAGAAGTGAGTTAATCTTCTGTATGTTAATTGAGATTTTCTTCGTTGATTTAGTTTTTCCTAGTTATTTTATTTTATTTCATAATATTAATTTTAATATTATTGTTTATCGTAATATGATTTTTGGTGATTACTGTTCAGACCTATTAATATAGAAATAATCTTAAATTTAATCAAACATCCCTTGCGTATAATCCTTGAAATACTTACCAGTGTTTCGTTGTAACACTTCTATATTACAATTTGACATGTTCGCTTGCAGATACTGCACTTTAATTATATATTTTATTTGAATATTTTTTATTCTAAATGTTTGCACATTTGGAGGTAGTCACGTCCCCTATTTGAGATCGCGACGTCAACTTTGTTTTATTTCGAAAACTTTAAAATTTGGTCCTCAGGTTGAGAAGCTTGTATACTGTCCTCAATGTCACAACACCAAACCCTAGAAGTCGAGACATCAGCCTGAAAAGTTTTGAAAATGCTATAATTTAGTCCATGTTTGGTCCTAGGACGGTATTGAGCTTATGTAAGCTCGTATTTGACTGGGAAATATTTATAACATGTTTTATGCAAATAAATCCTCGTATTTGGATGTTTATTGTCAAATGTTGGATATAATTGATTGTAGTTGCTCTAGCAACGAATGTGGCATCTTGTAAATCAGACCTGACGATTAGATCAGGTATGGGGTATTAACATTAAGAATAACCAATTTTTTAAGAGTGACTCTTCCTACAATTGACAAAGCACGTGCCTCCTAACCATTTAGTTGAGATCTTACTTTATCAATGATAAATCGATAAGTATTGTTTGTAACTCTTTTGTGGAATAAAGGAATGCCAAGGTATTTACCCAAATTGTTCATCTACTTAAACCCATGTCAGCTCTTAATACCATTTGCTTTCGTCTCATCAACATTAGCAAAAAGGATACATGCATTTTCTGGTCAATAATTTTGTGACTAAAAAAATAACAAAATTGATTGAGAATACCCCCAAAAAGAGTTTGCTTGCTCCATACTCATTTCGCAGAATAACACAAGGTTGTCTATAAAAAGTATGTGAGAAATTTGGGGCCCCTCCTTTATAACTAAAAAAGGTTTCCAACTACCATCAATGACCGCATTATAGATGCTATGGCCCAACCTTTCCATACAAATTACAAATAAATAAGGCGAAATTGGATCACCTAGTAAAAAGCCTTCAGATGGCTTAAACTCATCAGTCATACCCCCATTCCACAGAATTTGAATCGATGATGATGACACGTAATGCATAATAATTTTGAAAAGATGGGAGTTAAAATCAACTTCAAAGAGTGATTCCTACAAAATGTCTCATCTCACTCTATCATATGCCTTCTCTAAATCAACCTTAATCACCATCCAAACTTTCTTACCTTTACACACCCTCAAAAAATGAATCACTTCATAGGCAACAAGGATATTGAGTGTAACGCCCCTTACCCGTATTCATCGCCGAAACCGGGTACGAGGCATTACCAGACATAACTCACTTGAACATACAACTTTGAACTATAGAATTTCATTCCAAATTATAACTTTCCAATTCATATACATAACACCCTTATTATGGGCCTACGAGGCCTTAAACATGCAAACGAAAGGTCTCGGGATTAAACTGGGAACTTTGATATACTTAGAAAAATTTTACCTTAACAGGGCTACACGCCCGTGTGAAATGAGACACGCCCGTGTGGGCAGACCGTATGGTCACACACGCCCATGTCCCTAGCCTGTGTGGGATTTATTTTTCATTTCAATCCTACAGGGGTTTTCACACGGCCGGACACACGCCCGTGTCCTTCACACGGCCTAGACACGCCCGTGTCCTCACCCGTGTGTGAAAACTTGGGTATTCTGTTTATGACGTCAGCAACCTTATAAGGGGTACACGGCCTAGGCACACGCCCGTGTGTCTAGCCCGTGGTCGACACTGACTTGAAACACTAGCATGCAGGGGACACACGACATGGTCACACGCCCATGAGACTGACCGTGTGTCACACACGGCCTAGACACACGCCCTTGTGCCTACCCGTGTGGACAAGAAGAAGGCTATTTGCCAAGCTCTTTTATCACCCTAATTCACATAATGTAAGATCCCATTCAACCATTTACCAAGCAACCCAATCAAGCATCTAACACATTCATGAATAACCTCTTCTTTTCATAAATTAACATTAATGAACCATCAACTATGGCAATATACAAAAGAGTTCATCTCTAAAAGAGCCAACACACTTGGCCAAAACAACAAAACATTTCATTAAGCCTAGCCCCTATACATGCCATACTCAAAATGCTAAGTCTAAATATACCGAGATGAGTCGATAGTGTGGGTGATCTTTCGATTATCTTCGAATCCCGAACTAGCTCTTTAACACTATAAAACAAGGGAAAAGAAAGGGAGTAAGCTTTAAGCTTAGTAAGTTTACATGTAAACAATAAGCATCATAACATATTCTAAACAATCAATAACACCATATACTAAACAAGAACAATTCACAATTCCACAATCATGCTTACTCATTCCATTTCTTACCACAACCAACCACATAACAATTATATTGCTCACACTCACTTGTACACATTCCCTGCACACAACACCACAAGGCGACATGAAACATTCACTTATACAATTTCTCGATGAACCTCTCGGAAAATACTAAGGCTGCCTTTGGTTGAGCGTTTAACATCAGTGAGGTGCAGTTGGGGTATCAACCTCATCAGATCGCTTTGTTTGGTTCAAAGATTCGGTCACGATGAAAATTGGTTTCAACCTCATCTGCTTTGTCTTTGAAACTGAAATGGAGATGAGAACATGCAGATTAAAGGCAATTGGGGCGATGGGTATTTTTAATGAGACAAAAATACCCATTTTTGAACATCTCCTTCAAACCTATGATTTCCTCTTCAGATAAATTTTCTGCAATTACCCGTTCTTCATCTTCCTTCTTCTCCATCCAGGTACTTTCCTCCTACTTCTTCTATTTTTCATCTTTATCGGAGGCAACTTCAGGTGCCATAGGATCACTGTTAAGCACAACGATTTTGTACCCTCTTGATACCTACAAAACCAAGTATCAAGCCGAGGTTCAAGCCCATGGTCAACGAAAATACAGGTTACCCATTTCTTATTATTCTTTTCTTGTTTGTTTTTACATGTTTTGTAATTCTGGGTTTTTTTTTTCCTTTGTTGTGATCACTGATCATGATCCAGGAAATTGTAAATTTGGCTTCTTTGTTTGTCGGTGTGTGAATTCACGAGTTAATTTCTTTGTTAATATTTGGTATGTTGATTGATAGGTGAGGTTTCAAAGGATCAAAGTTGTCTCTTCTCTTTATAATTTAAAGCTGTAACTTTTCATGGTATTTGTGTTTATGAATGAGTTAGCAATGGTAGAGAACAAGTTTTAAAATTTTCTACTCATAATGTGGATTTGATTTGATTTTCTTATTAATTAAGACAGAATATAACAATCCTAGCATAATGAGGTATATATGTTAATTGAATTGGATCATATAACCTTAATTTCATTTTCACCTTACTGTTTGTTGTGTCATATACTTGTCTTTGCATTTTTGTAGTTATTGGTGTGGAAAATTGGCACAGTGGGTTTTGGATGATGACTAGCTAATGGAGTAAGGAGAGTTCAGACTTGACTCTGCCTAACTCTTTGGAGCTAGTCAATCATTGAAAAGGAAATGGTAAAGTAGTGGAATAAGTTCAACGTCGTAGTAGACATCTAATGGAATTATCATCATTCTGTTAGTATAATTGTCCGTATTAAGTCATCTAAGATCTTTCGAGAGGAGTTGAGAAATTGAAACTATTTATTCCTATTTTATTGTTATGTGTTTGCATATCAATGAATGCTCATCTTCTCGGCTCATTGGCGATGCATCATGAAGTTCTTGGATCTCAATTTCACATATTATATAGGAATCTCTCGATGTATTATGGGAGCGATATCTACTTGGCCAAGTTCTTTCCTTATACGAGGGCCTTGGCACAAAAAACTGCGATCATTCATTGCACAATTTGTCTACTTCTATGGATATAGCTACTTCAAAAAGACGTGCACTGAAAAGCAGTGGTTCCAAGTCTATTGGAACGAAAGCAAACTTGATTCTTGCCGCTGGAGCAGGGGCTTGCACTGCTATTGTCACTCAGGTGGGACATCACTTGGCAAGTTTCTTATGTTTCTATTTTGAATATATAAATGCTTCCAAGTTCCATCCATCAAAGCAAAAGTTGTACCCGTTTATTGCATAGTACATTGAGATTGAATTTTATGAGGTAAAATGTGGAATCCTCTCTTAAAATGTGCAATTGTGAGACTACCCTAGTACCATCTACACTTCTACACCCCTGGCAGAATTCCATGTGGTCTAAAATTATGGACTCCTTTCCTTCCATTGGTTGTTGCAAAGTAAAATTGCTCTTTTTTACTATTTCCATGTAAATGTTGAAAGGAATAGACGGTGAAACTTTTTAGGCCATTGTGTGTTGGGTTTTGATAGTTTTAGCTTGGAAGTTCATAGACTTTTAATGTGTCTCCTTGTAGTTATTGAGTTGAACTTCTTTCAATTATGTGAGAACTGTTTAGCTGTTCTTTTCCGTATTGTTGTTTGAAATGGAATTCCTTGGTTAGTTCTTCATTTATTTTCCTAGTACTTGAATGTTAATACTGCATTTATTGCTTTACAACCTGGAAGAAGCCTTTTGAGCATATCGGAATATTGTTTGGTTTTGATGGAAAAGTTGTTTGCTACTTCCTAATTTATATTTATTACGAGTTTATAAGTAGCTTCTGTTGTAACTAAATTCACAGTTGTATTGACATTATTATTATTATTATTATTATTCTTTGAAATTTCTCCATTGCACTATTAACTTAATATTAGCAATTCCTTTTCATTCATTTTGAACCAAATTAGATCTTAAGAATTTTAGCATTCAAGAAAAAGCGGATGTTTTACTTGCTCATAATAGTGATTTTACAAAGAGGTGATTGTCCTTGGGAATCCCCACCAGTGTCTGTGAACTGGTAATGGTGAAAGTGCAGGGGAATAGCTCTTTAGCTAATTGTGTTGTGCCTTACATTTTTGTGCTTGAATGTTTTTGCAGAGATGGAATTCACTTTTATGCTCATGAGATTTTATATTTCATGGCATTGATCATTGGGGCTAACTTTGTTGAAAATGGAATCCTTTCGTGGTTTTATTATATTGGCTTGCTTGCTTTCTTTTGTATCGGCTAATTTACAAGGTATGTGGTTATTCCTTGTCTGAATTTTCTTTTTCCTGGTCAAACATGCATACGCTGCACATGTGGAGGCAATTGTTCTCTGCTTTATTTGCATTGAAGACTTCACTCCGTGCTTCACCCGATCAGTTGAGAGACTGGAATCCCAATCAAGTTAATCCTTGCACTTGGTCAAATGTTATGTGTGATCCTAGTAATAATGTCATTTCTGTGTAAGTAATTTGCTGTACTTTTATTTTTCCTCCTTGACTGTTATTCATAGTTGTAAATATATGCATACATTATTCAATTGATTATGAAATATTTATTATTATTTTTTCATTCTTCTTCATTATATAAATAAATAGTTTATGTATCGAACATATTCAATCAAACAGTATAGTTCAATAGTTTATGTTCTCCATGTGTTCATATATCACTGTATACCATGTGTTCATCCTGTAGTTTTTTGTTACATTAATCTTATTTGCATTCGTTTTTCTTTTTCTCCTTAGTTTTTGCTAAAAACCAACACATGATGAGGATTTTCGACAATTTGAGAATATGCCCGACATGCCAATCTCTTCAGGCCATTTTGATAGAGGTGAATCGAGTTCTTCTAACAGTGAAAGTGACATTGAAATTGCAATGTTAAGGGAAACCATTGCAAATTGTTTAATGAATCAATATTTGTAAAAACAATTTTGTATCATAACCTAATTTCTAGTAATAATGAAACTTGTTATGTCTTATGTTACTATTTTTTTTATTAAAAATCATTCGTTTAGATACTTTAAAATTTGATCCAAGTATAATGTTACTATTTGCGAAAATAATATTTATCATTGTTATAAAAGAATATTTAACTATAAAAAATTGAAAATAATAATCATTTTATCTAATAAATAATTTAAATTGATTATATAATTCATTAAAATATTTATAATAAAATATTGGAAGATACATTTTAATATTTTATTAAATGAATTTATAAATTCACATATTTTAATAATTTTATATAAGTAAAATAATTTAAAAACTTCTATTATATATCAATTTTAATCTGATGTCCTTAATAGTCATTTTTTATTCTCACCTCACCGCTACAGCTGCATTTGAATCCAAACACACACTCCACCATTGTTTCTGATCTCACCGCTACAGTATCCAATCTCACCGATACAGTAACTAATCTCACCGCCATCGCTGTTTTTAATCTCACCGGAGGTAAACACACCGCCCATCCAAACTAAGCCTAAGTATCCGGTGGTTTCGCACACAGCCCACCATTAATCAATAATAGGGTGGTATCTCACTTAGCCCACCAACAAGAATATATATATGGTGGTTTCGTACATAGCCCACCAAATGATAGTATAAACGATGGTATCGCACTTAGCCCATCGTGAATAAGTAATAAGGTGGTATCGCACACAGCCCACCAAAAGAATAATTACGGATATTTTTTCGTACTTACATATCTATTCCGAGGTTCATAAGGAAATTACTCACTATCTATCAATTTCCATCATAAATGATCTCATTCATACAATGCACCAATAAGTAGCAACATATGTATTAAAGACGTATCGTTTACACATAAACTTACCTTGGTGCAAAATGTATAAGTCAACGACTTAATTCGTAACCTTGCCCTTTCCCCGGTCAAGGTTGTTTCCGCGCTCTTCTTGATCTATAATAATGAAATTCACTCATTTAATCACTTTATAATGCATGATACATCAAAATTTCTACTTAGGCAAAAAAATGACCATTTTGCCCTTATACTTTGGCAAAATTACGATTTTGCCCCTAGGCTCGTAAATCGTCTTTCATCACATTTTCTCATTAAGCAAGCCTAGCTGAACATTTATTCCTCTTACAACAACTCACAAAATCAATTATTTCATGCATTTATTGCACAATTACTATTACAAATAAGTCCTATTTAGGTGTTTTCATGATAACACCCTTCACAAAAGTTGTTTCTTCACTCACTAACATTCATTTTCTTCCATAAAAACTCAGAAAACAACATGAAAACTCTCATGGAAAGTCCCAAAACTTTCAACCATTTTGTAAAATAGTCCCCTCATTTGCTAGCTTAAGCTTTGGGGGTTCCAAAAGTACAAAAATCATCAAATAAAACCACCAAAATCACTTACTTGTAAGAGGATAAGTTGCTGAAATTTCAAAGCTTTCAAAACCCCCTTTTTTGCTGGTATTTTCGGTGGGAAGAAGATGAATAAAAATGGGTGATATCATCTTTTCTTATTTTATTTATTTCCTCCAATTTAATCCACCTAACCCACCCAATTTTGACCAAATTGAGTCTATTGTCCCCTATGGCCGGCTAACAACATTAGGAAGGTCTAATTGCACATTCAAGACCTTCAATTTAAAGTTCTATAACTATTTAATACTTCTAGCTTGTAAAATAGAACTTTCGCACTTTATGCGATTTAGTCCTTTTTCGTAATTAAGCATTCAATCGCTAAAATTAAAGGACCAAAATTTTCATACATCCATATAATTATGCCACAATACATAAAATAATGTCAAAATAATTTTCTTCAACCTCGGATTAGTGGTTCCGAAACCACTGTTCCGACTAGCCCCAAAATCGAGTCGTTATATTGAGCCCTTTAATAAAGCATACTTGATTATCTGTAATCAATCTTGGCATCTCTTTCTTTAATCTATTGCAATGAATTTAGTAATTAACTTATACAACATAATGAAGAAGACTTTATTATCTGCAATCAGTCTTTTGCTATAGTACATAATGAAATTGGCCCAAAATGACTCATGCATTTTGGATGCTCAACTTTGGGAATAAGGATAAACAAACTTTTATTCAACAAATAATCAATTTGATGTCCGTCAAAAATACCTTTTACCATAGCACAAACAGATTCTCCAACAATATCCTACTAACTTTGAAAGAATTTCTCGTGCAATCTATCCACCCGACACCTCAAGTAGAGACATACCAAACGTGACTCTCCAAACTTCCTCATTTGCCACATCCACTAATAGCAAGTTCCTGTGATTCACCAATAAGCTAGGAAAATAACCAAAGAATAGAAATTTACCCAAAATTAAACCTTCATCGGTATAAATATTCTTAAAGAATGGAACAACTTCTTCCTTAAGTCTATCCTCGTCAAAACACCATACAACTCCATCTATCTTAAAAGCCAAAGTAAGATTGTGTCTCCTCCTTGCAATAAGATTGTGTCTCCTCCTTGCAACTATTCCTGTATGAAAATATTTGGTATTCATATCCCCGTTGAATAACCAATCAACCCGAGACTCTTGTTTCCATAAAAGCTCTTCAGTATCAAGCACCATCTCTAACTTAGTCTTCAATGAACCTTTCAAGTCCCTCAACTTTTTGGAACTATACATTTCAAAAGCCTTCTAGACCCCTTTTAATTTAGCAATCAACTTATGCATTTTCTCGATAATGTGTCCAAAAACCAACTTATTCTAGTACTTAACAACATTCGTGATTTGAACAATAGTATCTGACATATTCCGAACAATAGACCAATTTTCTTTAACAAGACCTTTGAAACTTTCATGATACAATCATCCAACAAATAACTAAAATGAACAACACGCTTTACTCTATTAAATATTACCCAATTGACTTCAACTGGTGCAGATGATTCACAACCGTCTCAAGAAAGGCATCCAACCAAGAGATATTACCTAATGTCCTGTCTAACCGTTCAAATAAGTTGCCACAACACCAAGTAAAGTTGGCTCCATGAAACCCTATATCACATAAATAATTAGAAGACTAAAAAGCTTGAAATTTAGCAAACACTCAATTCCTCTACCTAGAATCGTATTTCCTCACATCCCTACTAAGAATTACATGAAAACCCCTAGAAAGTAACCAAGGATCTTTCAAATTACCCGCAATCAAACTTAAACATTCCCATAGACTCCGTCATTTACTGCTTTGAGGACTAGCATAAACATTAGAGATAAAAAAAATGCTTTTGGAAAATATATTCACTAACCTTAACATGCACAAATTGTCAATAATTATAAATAACCTCAATTTTAATAGAATTCTTCTAGCAAAGCCAAATACCCCAAAAAAACCCCTACCTTTAATGAAATAAGAATACACAAAGCCCAAAACAATATTTTCCACCTTTTCACCACTCACTCGAGTTTCAATAAGTACAATAATATTGGGATTAAACTCTCTACAATATTCCTTAATAAAGTTCACAAATTTGGGATGTGTGCATCCCTGTATATTCCAAATCAGAAAATTCACAGCCATAAATCAATAATAAAAGAAGGTTGTGTTGGAAAATCGGGTTTGGAAAACGCAGCGAAAAATAAATTTAGGTAAAAATTAGAGTTGTAAAAGAAAATTGAAAACAAGAACTTAGTTGTGATATCTAAAGTAATAAACACTTAATCAAAATTGTACCTTTTCAATTTGTACTCTAATCAAAATTAGAGTTTAGGATGAAAATTGAGTTTAGGATGAACACTTAATCAAAATTGAAAATTGTACTCTAATCAAAATTAGAGTTTAGGATGAACACTTCGACTGAGTATTCTTCTCTGTTATCCTCATGCTCACATCTGCCTAGTGAGGGCTCACTCAGAAATTTTTTCACAAAATTACCAGTGAGGTAATTTCGCAATTTCTCTAAACTTTTGGGCCAAGTTATAAATAAGAAAAATATCTCTAGAAATTTTTTGAAAAAATTTCTCCAGAGAATTTTCTCACTACAACTTTCTCTTGAATTCAAGTGTGCGTAAATAATGATATAGGGAGAGTTTAGAGAGTTCAACTATAATTAAACTTAATCACTTTAATATTAAATTAATATAATATTTATCTACAATATAAACATTAAAATAAATTTAACATTAAGATAATCATTTTAATATTAAATTAATAAAATACTATTAAAATAAGTATTAAATTAAATTTAATATTAAATATATTAAATCAATATTATTTTTAGAATAGTTAATCTGAAATCAAATTCTCTAATAGAGTCTCAATAAAAGTGTAATTCTTCCACTGCTCAACCACCAAAGAACTGTCGCCGACGACCATTTGCCAGCCATCAAAATGCCATCGTCGTAGCCACAGCACCCCGAGCTGGTTTGGTCTAGCCATCGATTGGACCGTCGATCCGGTTTCACATACTAGGGCCGATTTGACCAACTTTTGGGTCTTAGTCTTGGTTTTGGGCTCTCGAGCCCAATTTATGATCTCAGGTCGAAATTTCAAGTTCAATTACCTATTTGGCCAATTGTTGACTTGAAAATTAATATCCAAAAATATCATATTAATTTCAATTAATTTAATTAATTTAATTTTACTTAATCAAAATTATTTTTTTCCAAAAATCACTTAGATTTTCCAAATTAAATTTTCAAGGAAATTCTTTAATCAAATTCTTTAGTTAAACAATTCTTACGACCGTCCAATTTAATTCCACATTGATTAAATCAACTCAATTAAATTATTTCTGAAGTCGTAGAATTTACTTCTAATTCAAATGCAGTCTGATCGAGCTTTTGTTGAGTTAGCGAAGGGACCAATTGGACATATACAATTAGGCTCTAATAATTGCAATTATGTTCAAAAACGTCGTTCTGATAATTCGCAATTACTTAATTATGGAGTCAGTCCACAAGAAGTACCATTATTGAAAACTCCTTATTGTAGACTCTTTACGAAAACAATTCATCCAACTGCTTTGTCCAGTGACCCCGTCATGTGTGTGTTACCCTCATATGATATCATTAATTCCTTTAAGTTAAATTCGTTCACTCAATAAAACCATATTTTATCTCATTGTCATCATTGTGTCTTCTTAATGATTAATATGACCACTGTCAACAAATGACTGTGATAAATTGCTCATTCGAGAACAAGCAACTCGTGACCACGTTCCATATTTATTAATCCACACAATGCCAATGAGACAATATCGTTAACTCCTTAATTGAGCTTTGAATTCCACTATTTCTAATAAATTCATGCCATACACAAGTCATGTACCCAACATACCAGCTATCGGCTCGATCGTCTTTAGAGCATAAGCCTCCACTTATATCAAAGCACATGAGTTACATGTGCATGGTCAGTGACTAACTCAGGATTTAGGTTAATCACACCATGAATGTCACAATTGAATTAATTCATAAACAGGTTCAAAATTAATTCATCTTGGGTCCAGTCCAATGTATCATTCTGCCAATGAATACATCTATGTCTCTACCCGTGGAGTCAACTACTCTGATAGCCAAGACTAGTCATCTCCTCAATTGGAATTGTAACGACATAATAATCCTTCTCAATATTTGAATCAAATGCTCACTTTGATTCTTTTACGGAATAACAGACTTGTTTAGATTATCTACTAAAGTAATTTGTCTTTCTCTCAATGTAAACGTTCTTACAATGCCACTTATCATCAGTTTGAACTTAGATAATCAATGAGTTTATATTTGCTTGTCACAATTTCGCTATGCATGTAAAATATGAAAGACAGAAATACAAGACATAACAATGAAATGGGAAATTTATTTATTCATCGTTCAAATACACAGAAAATAATTACATGTTTACTACAATATGGGCACATTTCCTAACAAGATGAAACAACAAACTTGCAACAATTCCAAACTTTTAGCCTCCATCTTAGCAACAAAACCTGCTAAGTTCTCCATCTATGTCGCATCATTACCCTCCCCCAACACATCCTCATGATTGACTACAATGGATTCCATAGCCTCTCGAATTTTCTTTTGGCTCTCTTTTTTGTGGTTGATTTTAGTCCCCCCCGACCTTTAATTTCTCTCCGCACCTAATTCCAGTTAACTATAGTCATCTATTTTGTTGAAGGGAGATTTGAGGATTCTCCTTCCCTCCTAACCAAACTACAAAAATCCTCATCCATAGTAATATTTAGATTACAATTTTCAAAAATTACGACCATCAAGTGTTTATCCATGTTTAAAGTCGTTGGCCCACATTGAGCCCTGAACTCTAGCCTAGAACAATTAATCGGGTTCAAAGCCTCATATGTACCTAATCTAGTAGCATGTAAAAATCAATTATTACCTCCCTAGCCTATAACCCTCTTACCTTTGTTTTTGAGCTTACCACTTTGAACCTCATTGAGTCCCTTGACTAACCCAACATTAAAAGACAAACTAAGGCCCACTTTACTACCACCCATTAGCATATTAAAGCCTAGTGCCTTTAGTTCCTCCTCCAAATTAGCTATGAATTAGAAAAGCGATCCAATTCCCATAAATCCCTAATTTTTAGCGTTATTTCCAAACACATATTCTTCCATCGTTGGCTTTCTCGTCCTCCTCTAGACAACCATCCATGAGCCGTAGTCTTTCGTTGCCACCCTGTACTCCACTGATGGTTCCTTGATAGGGACCTTGGCTACCTCCTCTACATCGTCTATTTATTTTCTACTCACGAGACAATTGTCAATCTAGTGACCATAATGTCCACAATTGAAACATATTGTATGAAGAGACTCATATTCGATCCTCTGAATTTTATCCTCAATCTCAAATTTCAACACAAGTGGCTTACTTAGACCAACACACACCACCATCCTAGCAAACCAACCTCCAGTACCACTATCAATGTTATAATCAATATTGGTAACATTACCAATCATCCCAATCTCATTCAACAGACTCTTCTTGTACAAGGATCCAGACAAACAAAAAGCCTAACCCAAGTAACAACACTCAAAAGGATATGATTGTGATGTAGAAAAAGATGAACTCCAAGGTTGAACAATCAAGTAATACCCAAAAACTATCCATGGTGCCTTAAAGAGAGCAGAAGTGAAATCTTCGTCACATTTGAATTTAACCAAAAAAATAGTCATTTTCAAGATACATAAGTTAAAAATTAACCTTTAGGCTTCCCAATCAAGTAAAGTTTATTCGATAAAGTATTAAACCCGATTCTCCTTCCTAAGAGCTTCAAAACGACTGTTCTCATCATACTTTGATGCACTAGTTCATACACCCTCTAAGAAAATTTAATGGTAGGCAAGCCTCTTACAGTTTCTTTCAACACATCAGCCTCTTGTAACTTTATATCCTTATCAAAAGATCCAAAATTCTCTCCTTCCACACCATTAATAGAATTGATAAAACTATCCTTGAAAGAAATCCATGTTCGTACCACCCTCATCAGGCGACTCATCCTCTCGTAGCCTCACCTTTTTAGTCACATGTCCACCAACACTCCTCAACCCAGGGAAGCCATTCTCCCTAGCAAGAACACCACCATCAACAGCAACCATTTTTCACCTTTTGGAAGCAATTCTCTAACCCGTTAGTTTTTATTAACATCGCTTTATTTGCTTAATTTCAAATATTATAAAGACTAAATTCCTTATCTTGAAAGGGACTAATTTAAGGTAAGTTTACTAACAATAATAATTAATGTTATCATCAATTTCCTTTATTTACTCACTTTATAATAATATAAGGACTAAACTAAAACTACTCTATTTATTTTGAAAAGTACTAAATTGATTCATATATTCTTATAATAACTAAATTGCTCCTTAACTTACAATTTATTAATGAAAATAGTCAATGGCATCATCAATTGTCTTTATTCACTCACTTTCTAATAATGCTGAGATTAACTTTATTTATTTTGTAAAAGACTAAATTGTTTTTGATCCTATAGCATATGGACCTCCTAAATAATTATTCATAAATTTCAGTACCTTCAATTGATTTTTCTAATGCAGCGCCCTTTTTACTGAAAAACAAGATCCTGAACAAAGTAAAAGTATACATGTTTATATGGAAAACTGGTGTTGTTTTCGTAATTGAATTTATGTAAAAATTAGCAAGTCATAAGTTGAACCTAGACAAATTATATATGCATAATTCAACTGAGTCATTTATATTTCCAAGGTAGGTGGGGACAAAGGGAAAGAAATAATGGGCTTACTTCATTTACCCCATGAATAAGAGCAAATATTCCATATTCCCGTTATATTTCAAAGTAACATTTGAAGAAAGAAGATTAAATGATGGTAGCATCACCACCAACTACCATGTAACAATAAGCATTTATTGAGAGTGACAAGAAAGGTAACAATATTCGAAAACCTACAAACTGCTATCCAATGGTTAAATACAAAAGCTAGTTTTGGGATTGTTCATATTCTCCGTCGGTCCGATAATTGGTGTATATTTTGATTTCTTCAAAATCTTAGGATTTTTAAAATTTTTTTTTTTTAATTTCCCCTGTTAGTAATATATCCAAATGTACGAGGAGTCATTGTTATGGAATTGACTGTTCTTCATCAATATGATGTCTTCTCTTTAAAAGCTAAAACAGGGTGTGGTTGGGAAGAATATGAAAGAGGGTTTGCTTGTTGACTAAAGCTGGGGGGGGGGGGGTGAATTTTCAATACAAATGACGTTGGAAGAAATTAAAATGGATATTTTGGCAGTGCAAGTAACTGCATCGCATTTACAGTTTGATATCTATTTCAAACCCTTCTATTTTCTGCACAAATTCCCGCCGTCCGTCCAAGTTCAAAAGTTTGCTTAAAATATTAGAGGGGTTTGAAAAATGAGCTTTAAGCAAAAAAAAAAAAAAAAAAAAATAGACTCATTTAAAATGTGGACTGGGCTTAGGTTTGAACATTAAAAGCCTGAGCTTGAGCCCGGCACGATTCTTTTTTAAGTTTATAATACTTTATATTATATTATTTTTATATATTATGTAAGTTATAACGCATAAAAAGTTACACCTATACTAAATATATAATTCTACTCTAATGTAAACATCAAAATAATGTTAAGATGACTATACAAGTTTTCAATAAATAAACATATATAAAATTATTAAATATTAAATTAAAATAATATATAGATATTTTTTAAGAAAATTAAAAAATAATATGTGCGAGCCTAAAGTGGGCTTGGTTAGTGTTTTGCAAATATGGACAAACTTTGGTAAAATTTTAAGCCCATATTACGGATCAGGTTAGGCTTGGACAAAAATAAAGTATGTTAATATCATGTTTACACCCAACTTAATCCATAAACACCTTTATATCGGACTCACATATAAATAGTTATTAGTTATTTCAACTCTTTTATCTTTTTAAATATTTCAAAGTTGTAATATCATAATTAATAAACTTAGATTAAATTAAATTCGTTGAATGTATATATATATTTCCATTTGAAGTTTGTTCAATTTATTAAATTTAAAAAACTTAATTAAATAATAATAGTATGTGAATGAGGCATTGATTTGAGAGGTTAAGACCTTAAAATTTTTTATAATGTACGAGCTCTGTTTAAAATTATTTTGATATAAATTTGGATATATTTTAATTTATTTATGTATTGTAAATATTTGATTATGAAAAAAAAAAATTGAAAGTATATTATTAGTAAGATTTCAATTGAAATTATGGATGTGTTGTGAAAGGGCATTGTTGAGTTTTTATTTATTTATTTATTTAAGAGGTTATCAATTAATTACAATATAATTAAACAATTATAAGAAAAATCAATTATTACTAAATAGAACAAGAATAAATATGAAACGGTGGTACTTGACTGAAAATAAATTTAAAAAAGTTTACAATTTTATGTTTACCAAACACATTTGGCATTTAAACTTGAAGCCGGAAGAGAGCACAATTTGAAATTAAAATGGTAATATTTGAGGTATTTTAATATTCTCATTTATCTTATACGGTAATTTCCTAGCTATAATATTTCTAATATTATTCTAAAAAAAATATTTCCTAGGTTAAAATATACTTGCATTTTAAAGAATTTAATTTCTTCATTTTTCAAATTTTAAAATTCTGGTTTAATTGTTAATTTTTTTGTTCAATTTAAATTAATTGTACCTTTTTTTTTAATTACGTGACTATCAAGTAAGTAACTCTTTTTTTTTTATTATTTCAAAATGTCAGAAAAATCAATTTAAAAGTACTAACAGTTGAGCATGAATTTTGAAATCTAAAAAATAAAAAAAAAGTAAATTTCTAAAAATACAAAATGCAAGAGATTCTATAGGCATATTTTAATCAATTTCAAATTAGGTGGCTTTAAATGTGATTAATAAGTGAGAGAGGGCATGCATCATTGTGCAATTATTACTATTATAAGTAATTCCGTCTTAAAATTGCTTTGAGATTCACCGATCAGTTAGCATATCTCAAGCCTCTTAATCTCTAGGTTGTTCCTCATTTAACAAAGAATATAATTGTATGAGATTCTAGGTTTGCTTTGTAAACAACAAAAAAAGATATCTGAATTCTGATCCCTAGGACTGGTTTAAGTTTTTCAACTACCAGAGAGTATGAAATTCAGAAATCTGTTGTGGGAAAAGTTTCTCATCACATCCATTAATTAGGACACTTGAGATCTTAAACAATATTTCGAATTTCTTATTTATGATCAGCGAGTGGGGGAAGTGGTCCTCAATCATCTATTTCTTATCAGTGTTTATTTATCATGTTTTTCACATTATACCTCGTCGCTTGACATCACAAAATTAGCTAAAACTGTGGCGGACTTTTTGAAGCAAAAGATTGTACAGATCCTCATTATCATACCCATACCTATATTCTCTCAGCACTTGTCTTGAAACAAATGAAGGGTGAGAGATAAATTATAAATTTTGGAGGATCATTTTCGTAAATTAAAGAAAGCGCATCTTGAAGTCCACCGTACCATTAGAGTTTATACATGCTGTGATTCAGGTTGTTGTTAATTAATATAAATTTTCTAAAATTGCAATCTACTCCAAAACTCGTTCTCCGTTTATTACACTGATTTGTACATGAAACCTGATCGACCAACCTGCCCTACCTAAACAACAGTCATCAGAGAAAAATGAAAAGCCAAAAGACCCGGGACGAACAATTCGATCAATCACCGGATTCACATAAATTAATAAAAATGAAAATTAGACACCTTCCAAATTGTTGATTCAGGGTAGATGGGAATGGGATTTCAAATGTATGATATCTCATTCAGTTAAGAAAAAGCAATTAATACAATAATTAAGTTAATTTTTGTTTCAACGTTTGTATTTGACTTGCCATCTGCATGCAAGTATGGGAAAAGGCAGACGGTTTAGCCTTACTTTTCTTTGATGCTGTCCTTGCACGGTATTTACATGAACCCTTACAAATCACATTTGTTTAAAATAATTGCAGATCCATATTTAAGAGGTGGTGGTTAATTGGAATCCCCATCCAATGTTTAAAAATTTATCTGCTATCACTTGTAAAACACTATTAAGTTCAAGTGTCATTTTAGTCAAATATTTTACACCTACCCTGTTTAATTACTGCTTGCATCCCTTATGCGCCATTGGAGGGACTGAAGCAGCTTATTCCAAATGCCCTTGCTTTACTCATCTCTGCCATTTTGCTATAACAAGAAACACAAGCGTGCAATGGCAGCCATCATTAATTTTCAAATGGAAGCTTTTCTTGAACAAACCTGGAAGTTAGCCTTCTCTTGTCATTACATATCAACACTGTTGTTTTCCTTTTATTCACTTGTGTTTATTTATCATTAAAATTTTAAAGAATGTTCAACAAAAACCCAAACTCTAATTTTGGAACATTAGTTCATACAACAACAACAACAATTTTGAATTACTTTGACAGCTAAGTTAACATGATATGGCTTATTTTGAGTAATGAAAATGGGTGATTTAAAGTTGGGTAGCAGAGAGTATAATATCTTTTCCTGGAAATCAGAATTAATCATGTCAAGACAAACAAATTAAATCCCTAATTTGGGAATCATCTGATTTAGATGGTGCATGTGCATGCTTTAAAATGCTAGCTAATCATAATATTATCTTGTTCGCAATTCTGGTATATATATATATATATGTATGACAACTTTGAATTTTACCCTTTTTTTTCTTTTTGCCATTGCTTCCAAGTTATGTGTTCCAAATGCAATACACATCAAAACGCTTCAAATAAGAAGCATGATTTAGGTTTTAATTGAATTTCGATCAATTTTTAATTTTATGCTATATCTGAGCATTAGTAATTGCTTAACTATTTTTTTATTTATTTTAGATTTATGGACTTAAATATATGAACAAAAAATTGGTGCTAGTGTTATTAAAATGTTCATTTATAATAATGTTGTGAAGGCATCCATGCATTAGTAGATGACAAAAGCAACATTGGAAAAGGAATTGTAAGTTAATTAAAGGTGATAATTCAAGATCGATCCCTTTGTTAATCAAAGTAATTAGAAAGTAGTCTTTGCTTGCACCAGGAGAGCTATCTAGCTAGCTAGCTGTCCCTTAAACAAAAACGACTAGGTGCCCTAATCACCAGGCTTGATTTAACGTAATACCATGGCTTGAAATGGTAAGAAACAGTGATATGTATACATCTATATATATATATATATAAATAGAGAGAGAGAGGGGCGTAGCTAGTAGCCGTAGCAATATTGAAGGAAATATATAGTTGGGAAAATATATTGATAGAATGGTTCATGGGCCAATAGCAGAACAAGGAAAGGGTCAATCAGTGGTTCTACATAGAGATACATTGGCTTAATGTGTCGTGTAAAACCAACAAAAGTGACTTCCCATCCATAACCCTAAACCAACCGCACTTTCTTATTCTCCCTTTCATTTTCCTTTTCTTCCTCTTTTTATATATATATATATATATATATATATATATATATCTTGTTGGCCACTTCTCTTTTGGTGTTGCTTGATGACAGAATTATCCTTGTTCCATCATTTATCCATGGAGGAGTCTAGTGATGATGTAAAGACTACTAGTTGCCCTAGAGGTCACTGGAGGCCTGCTGAGGATGAAAAACTCAGGCAACTTGTTCAACAGTATGGTGCTCAAAACTGGAACTCTATTGCAGAAAAGCTCCAAGGAAGATCAGGTACTAAACTAATTATTATTATTTACTCTCTTGTTTTTTCTTTACTTTTCATAATCTTTTGCATCTTGTTCAAGCAAAGATCAGAAAACATCATGTCTTTTCCTCTATGATTGAGTTTTTGATTACTATTTTAGATTTATTTTTCTACACCGATGATGTCGTTTATCAGATATCTCCCTTCTACCTAATTCATCAACATCTTAAAGTTTTAATAGCACAGGAGAAACATAAAACCCACTTGATTTATTGATTTGCTTTATCATCAATCATGTAAACTGATTCTAAACAAAGGGGATGATCTGATATTATTTGTATATGTATTTCATAGGGAAGAGCTGCAGATTGAGGTGGTTTAATCAACTTGACCCTAGAATCAACAGAAGGCCATTTACAGAAGAAGAAGAAGAAAGGCTCCTTGCTGCTCACCGTATTCATGGTAACAAATGGGCACTTATTGCTAGACTGTTCCCTGGTAGAACTGATAATGCAGTGAAGAATCATTGGCATGTTATAATGGCTAGAAAACAAAGAGAACAATCCAAGTTATGTGGGAAGAGAAGCTTTCAAGATGGTCTTATTGATTCCAAGCTATGTTTTGCTCCAAGGAAATCAAGATGTCAAGAGGGTTTTAGCTCAAGATTTGGGTTTGGAGACAGTAGGATTTTTGAATTCCAGAACCCCAGTAAAGATAAGATTTTCTCAGTCACATCCTCATCTTCAACTTCTTCTCCATCATGGACTTTCGCTTCATCTACATTCATGGCTTCAAACAATACATCTTTAGTTGAATTACCAAGAAGGGATCATGGATTGGCTATGGGGGGCTCAAATTTGTTAGACCAATCTCTTTACAAGTATCATTCAAATGCTTCAGCATATTGTAGCAGCTTCAGAAATTTCAGTGCATTTGGTCTCCCAAACTACAGGAGGGTTGTTTCAAGTCCTTTTGGGTACCTTGGACTTGAAAATAACAATGATGTGGTGAAGGAGGAGTCCTCGAGCTTTACCGATAACGCATCAAAGTTAACAGACATTAGAGTAGCGAGCAATTCCCATCAGGAGCAAGATGATGACTCCATCAAAACAAAGGATGTTCCTTTCATAGATTTTCTTGGTGTTGGTATTTCTTCTTGATCATGAACAAATAATCTTTATTTAACTATTTTGCCTAGTATACATAGCAGCAGGGATTTAAATAGCAGTCCGTTACCGAAATAGCGGCCGTTATATAGCGGTAGTGGCATCATCCGAAACCGCTACGGCCAAAACCGCTATTATGTTTTACAATAAGTTGTGTGAATTTTTTTTTAAAATTCACGACCGCGATACCCGCAGTGACCGCAATAGCATCCGTTATGTCCGCAACCGCGATAAACACAACGCGACCGAAAACACGGCCGCGACCGCAATTTAAATCCCTGCATAGCAGTTTTAGCTTCGCTTTTCCACTGCATCATTAATTTTGATCATACATGTTCATAATTAACATGCATAAGTTAAGCAGGAAGAAAAAAACCCTTCAATAGCCAGTTTTGTTTAAATATTTTCATATAATCCAGCCAATTTATGATGAGTACTCTTAGTTTGTATGAAATAATTTTAGTTCTCCAGGCTAGTGTTCTCAAGAAACCCAATTTTTTGGTCCATGTGAGTCCTCAGATTCAATATCTCTTGTTGTAGCATTCAAGTCTAGTGCATAAAAGCGCTAAACAACAAGGATTTTTTTCAGTAGCTTTTTTATCAAGTATTTCAGGAAAAAATGACTTGCAGTAGCATAATTTTCCTTAAAGTGGAAAGGTGGTGGTGGGAATATGTCAATATATATACATGAATCTCCAGCTGTCTGTATATGAAACGTATCTTTTAGGCTTAAAGTAGTTTTCTAAATTCTCCCCTAAACAGCTGGTTGCACCCCCATCTCTACATCAATGAAAACTAAAAGAGGAAAATCATCTTTTCAATGTTGTTAGAGCTAAAGCTTTCTCAGGGAACTATGGGTAGGTCATGTACAAGCTTTTGACAAAGGTCAAAAATCATTCTTGTTTGGAATTTCCTTTTAATTATTTAAAGATAAAAAATTGAATTAATGAATGGTTTTCTCTTAGATTTAGTAGAAATATTGCATCGTAAACCAAATAGAAAATGAAAAAAATAGTAATTAAATTCTACCCAAGGTCTATAAACACAGATTATCGAAAATACCCTACGTACTAAACTGCTAATTCGTTAAAGATAGTAGCTAGGAAAATGAGGAACCAAAAAAAAAAAAAAAAAAAGAGCAAATAGCGCAAGCTTTTATTATTATTATTTGCATGTAGATGGGGGCACAGAACAGGAGGAGACATGCATCAATATTAAAATAGCCACCAGATACTATATATTAAGAAACAATATCTAAAATGTTTCTAATTATAGGGTTTTCTTCCCTCATTCAACAAAAGTCTCTTACAATCCCTTTGGAGCAACCGAGTCTCATCAGCATACAATTTTCATAGGTTGGTAGAAAAATATAATTAGAATTATAGTAGTATTACTATAGAAAATATATGTCCGTAGACATATCTGAAGAATTGTTTACAACATTACACGTAGAAAGGGTTTGATGAAGCATTGGATACATTAATTAGATGATGTATATATTAGAAATGTGGGTTATTATTTGTGTTTATAAATATGACCCTAGTTTGGATATTTAAAAGAAGGATGCAAACGTTAGAATCCAAAAAAAAAAAAAAAAAGCGCATGTATTAATCAAAATTTATTGGACTGAATGATAAAAAATTTAATGTCTCTTAAGTAAAGTATTGAGTTTGAATTTTATGAATAGAGAAAGCAAATACTTTTTGATATAAGAGTTTAACCCAACTCGTCTTTAAATTTAATGAAATCCCATGTAATTATTGAATATTATTTATATATTAATGTGATTAACAGATTAATTATTAATTAGGTCAAGTGTATCTTGCTGCTAACTAAGAACACTTGCTGCCTGAAACTACAAAACCTAATTAAAACCATCCATATATATATATATATATATTCAAGAAATGGGAAGGTAACTGAACCCTAGACATAGAAAATTTGCTTAAATTACTACAATAATTCTTGGTTTTCTACATATGATTGCATAATATTACTTTTCACAAGGTATAATTGGGAGTTTCCTCGGGTTTCATTGTTGCTTAATTAATTTGCGTTCAACAAGATAATTAAATTAATTTTTTTTTCTAAGTCAAACAATTTTAAAATGTTAGCATTTTAAAAATTTATAATTTTTTGAAATTCTTTATCCAAACATATTTTTATTCTTTTCCAAGGAGAAATAACAAAATTGTTGGGTAGAATCTATACTATTATTTAAACTTTTGGTTGAGTTGTTGTTAGAAGTTAATCAGACAATAATTCGATTAGAGAAATTACTAAAATATATTTTTGTATTTAAAATAAGTTATATTATTTAAGGGTATTTTAATATTTTTAATTAAGAATAATATTAACAATATGAATAGGGTGAGATTTGAACCATGCCAATTGAATCAATAAAAATTTGAATTTATCACTTAACCAAAGTTTTATTTTAATATTTTTTATACATTTCATTTTGATGTATTTTTGTGTTTAAATTTCGTTTTACTCACTGATGGGCGTCGAAACCACCAAATATAAATTCCTACAACAAATATAACAATAAATTGAAATATAGAGTAGTAGGGTCGAATCCACAGGGACTGGTTATCTAATTTCGCCTTTTCTTTTGACCAGATTCGTTGTCACGGCCACAGTCGTGCCCACGACTTGTGCGTAGTAGTGCTGAAAAAATAATAATAATAAGGGGGTTTAAATTGATTAAGATAATAAAATAAGGAAATACGAAAAATAAAATAAAATAAAATCAGATTCGAAAATGTAAAAATAAATTTAAGGAAATAAAATAAATGGATAAATAAAATATTTTTTAAGCTTAGCCTTAGCCTCGGTGTACTCCAATCTTGAATCGATCCTTGAAATAGATTTTCCCTTCCAAGCAATAAGTTGGTTATAGCGACCAAGAACGTCCCGATCACCAACTTTTCCTTATGTAGTCAATCCCGGTACGACCTGCAAACTGACTCTTGCCAAATTTCTAACTACGATACACGTGTGCGCAATTTAAGATTTCGACAGCATTGCGATCTGAAAAGCCCAACTCGAATCAACGGCCTCAACCGCGTGAGTCGTTTAAATCCGATCTCTATCTCCCTTGACGGAATCCAACTTGCTTTTCCCACCTAGACACGCCAATTTGTTCGCGAAAATTCGAACACAGCACAGCCAATTCGTCTTCCCAACTGTACGCCAGACAACTCCAACCCAACGTGCACTTTTTAAATTGAAGCTGAATCAACTTTAAGGGACGAATTTGTACTATCCCATATATCGGAGAGATAGAAAATACTGCGTTGAGAGGTTTTTTGAGCGGGTTCGAATCTCACGATTGTTTTGTTGGAGTAATTTCCGGGATAAAGCTAAAAAGGATTTAGTTAATCATGGAAAAAATCATGCTTTGAAAATAGATTTGTGAAATTGTGGGTGATGGAAAGGGGAAGGACCTTGAAAGGCAATTAAACCAAAAGATTGAAAGTAAAGAAAAAAATTGAAATTGGCAGAATGAAGTGACGAAGGTAATGGAAAGGAAAAAAAAAATTATTAAAGGCTAAAGCAAAGTGTGTTCAATTGGTTGTAGCTACTAGGTATTTATACACAGTTTTAGTGCTAAAATTTAGCTAGGTTTTTTTCTAAATATTATCACTAAATAATTCTAAATATTATCACTAAATATTATCACTAAATAATTCTAAATTTAAAAATCAAATTTAAAATAGAATTTAAACTAATTACAGAGTTGTAACAATATAAAAATCCTTCAATCTTTATCTAGTCACTTTTAAAAAAAATCTTCAACCCTTTAATCTTTATCCAATCATCTTTGAATTTTTAATCTTTCAATCAAGCCCTCCTCTTTGCTTTTTGTTCCAATTTAGCCCTTTTTTTTGTAAGAGTTTGAATTCGGCACACCAACTTCATTCCTGATAAGAAAATTTCAAATTTAATAGCATTTTATTTGATAATAAGCCAAAAATAAATATATTAAAAATAAGAATTTATCTTGCTATTAAATTCCCCCTACTTAACCGATGCTTGTCCTCAAGCATGATATCCACTAAAAATAATTTGTCAATTGATAAACAGTAATATATACATATTTTAATCCCACATTTAGCGTACTTTTGGATGATTTATCCCTTGAATTGTGGAATTTGATGCTCCTAATCCTTTAATTTCATGTGTTATACTTAGGAAAGCATAGGAGGGTGAAAGGAACGAGAAACGGGCCAAAAACGGGGAAAATGGGCCAAAGTAGGAAATCAACACGGCCTGGAGTTCACCACACGGCCGTGCCACTTTAGCAGACTCGAACACGGCCTTGGGCTCGATTCACACGGGCGTTTCACATGGGTGTGTCCCTGCCGTGGCCAAGATGAGTTTCATTTGGATTAGGATACTTGTGGGCCAAGTAAGGCATCCCGAAAGCCTATATAAACACCCTAGAGGGCAACTTAAAGGGGGAGTACGATAGAAGCCTTCTGTCAGGGCTTTTGACGGGGGGCGAAGCCAGAGAGGGCTGAACACAGGAAATTACTCGAAGACAGCAAGTTGAATCATCCCAGAAGCCGAAATCACACTCAAGACGGAAGATCTTCCCTTTAATTTCCTTCAGGGGGTTTTAGGGTTTTTCTTATGTTTTGTTATTTACTTTCTTCTTAGATGTATTCTTTATTAGACATGAACTAAACCCCTCAAATACCTGAGGGGGATGAAACTTAAGACGGATCTTGTTATTGTTTTCTGAATTGTATGATAAATACTTGATTTGTTCTAATTATGTGTTCTTAATTCTTGCTTTAATATTTCAGGATATTGATTCAAGTATTGATGTGCTTAGGCAGTGGAGCAAAAGTCCCTGTTTAAGAGTAGATCTAGCATAGTTAAGCGGAGTTGATCGTAACCTTAGACATAGGATGACGAAAATCTGCCGGATTAGGGTCAAACCTAATATGGGAGTCCATAGATCGAGTTAATGCAACACTAGGGGTTTTAATTAGAAAGAGATTTCAATTAATCAACCTAGGGTTAGACGTTATTAGTCTCGAAAGAGATAATAATATAAATTAGGGAATCCTACGGATCAAGTCAAGTGAATAAATTGTCTGGTTCAGAGTTAAGTAATAAGTGAAGTCTAGGTGGATTCTTCCTCGGGTATTGTCTTAATCAACTGGTTCTTCCCAAAAGTATTTTCCCAATTCACTCTCTATGTCTTAGTGTCCTTAGTTTAGTAATTAGTTAATTAAACATCGATTCCCTTAATACCTAGGCTAGATAATAAAAAAGATAGTAACTACTAGTACTCTTGGTCCTTGAGGATACAATATTTCCGGTCTTGTAATAGCTATACTACCGAACGATAGGTGCGCTTGCCTTATCCGTTGTCACAGTTAGTTTGGACACGATCAAGTTTTTGGCACCGTTGCCGGGGACTAAGATATTAGGAAAACTAAAATTTTATTACTTTAGTCATTTTATTTATTTGCAATTTATTTTTATTTTTTTTAACTTTGCAAATTTTTCTTTTATTTGCTTCTGGCAGGTAATTCTAGTTTATGACTAGAAGGAACCCGTCAGGACCATTACTCTTTGACAGTGATATTGAAGGTACCGTTCGTAGAAACCGAAGAGAAATTAGGCGAAGCCTACAGTACATACAAGAAGAGCAAGAGGACGACACCAACACTACCGACGGGATGGCTGACAATAATCCACTACCTCCTGTAGTTGCCGCAAATTTGGTGAATCAAAACCCTGCTCCTCGTACTATGTATGATTATGCTAAACCTACTTTAACAGAAACTGAATCGAGTATTGTTAGACCTTCTGTCGCTGTAAATAATTTTGAATTGAAACCTAACACAATACAAATGATTCAGCAGTTTGTTCAGTTTGATGGTTTGCAGGATGAGGATCCAAACAATCACTTGACAAATTTTCTAGAATCTTGCGACACTTTCAAAATAAAAGGCGTTTCTGATGATGCCATTCATCTTCGGTTGTTTCCCTTTTCATTAAGGAACAAAGCTAAACAGTGGTTGAACTCGTTACTATGAGGATCAATCACTATATGGGAGCAAATAATCGAAAAATTTTTGTTAAAATATTTTTCGCCGGCTAAAACGGCTAAGTTGAGGAATGACATCTCTTCTTTTGTACAGATGGATTTAGAGACATTTTACGATGCATGGGAGAGATATAAGGATTTATTGAGAAAGTTCCCTCACCATGGATTACCATTATGGCTACAGGTTCAAACCTTTTATAACGGTGTGAACCCCTCGAATAGGCAGTTGATTGATTCAGCTGCTGGCGGAACCCTGAATAACAAACACCTGAAGCGGCTTATGAGTTTATAGAGGAGATGTCATTGAATAACTATCAGTGGCAAGTTACAAGGACAATGCCAACAAAAGCCGCTAGTGTTTTCAACCTCGACGCAGTAACCATGCTATCAAATCAGGTATAACTTTTAAATAAGAAAATTGATGGTTTATATGGTTCTTCGCAGGTACACCCAGTGATGCAGTGCGATGTAAATGGCGGAGGGATGAGCAATACAGAATACCAGCCGTACAACCCAAGCATTGAAAACGAGCAAGTTCATTATATGGGTAACAATCCTCGACCTCAAAATAATCCTTATAGTAACTCTTACAATCTAGGGTGGAGGAACCATCCAAATTTCTCATGGGGAGGTCAAGGAAATCAGAGACAAAAACCCTCCAAAGCTTTCAACAAAGAACCCTACCCACAGGAGAAGAAGCCGAACCTTGAGGAGATGCTGACAAAATTCATCGCGGTGTCAGAAACACACTTCCAAAACAACGAAACAATGCTCAAAAATCGCAAGCATCGATTCAGGGGATCGAGAATCAATTAGGTCAGCTTGCTAAGCTGATCTCAGAACGACCACAAGGAAGCTTGCCAAGCAACACTGAAACTAACCCAAAAGAGAAAATTCACGCCATTACTGTTCCCGATAGTGAAGGGTTAGATGAACCAGAACATAGGCAAGAAAATGTGGTAGAGGAAGGTAAGGTTAAGGTAAGCCATGAGAAACCAAAATCAGTAAGTACAGAGTACAAACCTCGTGTGCCATATCCCGATGCGATGAAGAAAGACAACACAGATGAACAATTCGGTAAGTTTCTTAAACTTCCAAAGAAATTACATATTAACTTACCGTTCCTTGAAGCTCTTTCTCAGATGCCAGATTCAAGAAAATTTCTAAAAGAGTTGTTGATGAACAAACAGAAATTAGACGAGGCATCACATGTGGAGCTAAACGCAGCGTGCTCAGCAATTTTGCAAAATAAACTACCACGAAAATTAAAAGATCCAAGGAGTTTTACAATCCCATGTTTAATTGGTAGTTTATCTGTTAATAATGCCTTAACTGATTTAGGGGCAAGCGTCAATGTTATGCCTTATAAAATGTTTAAACAACTAGGTCTCGGGAAACCCAAACAAACTAGGATGAGCATTCAATTAGCTGATAAAACTATTAGAATTCGTAGGGGTGTAATCGAAGATGTACTAGAAAAATTGATAAATTCATATTCCCGGTAGACTTTGTCGTTTTAGACATGGATGAGAATAATAATGTTCCTTTAATTTTAGGAAGACCCTTTTTAGCAACTGCCAGAACTAAAATTGATATTGATACAGGTGAACTCACACTTCGTGTAGGTGACAAAGCGATCACTCTTCAGGCTCTTGACTCGGCGAGGACATCGAGCAATGAAGGTGAAAACATAAATTCTATTAATGACCATTTGGTTCAACCTTCTTTTCAGGAAGCACCACGAAATTACACATCTGAGCCACATCCTAGACTTCATGCCAACAAAGAAATAACTCGTGAGAAACGAAGGCTTCAGATCGATGAACTAGACGAGTGGAAGACATATTTCAAGGAGGAACTAAGAGAACACGAGGAACCAAATCAAAACCATGTCAAACTTAAGGACGGGACATACCAATTTCAGATCGGGGATCAAGTATTGTTGGACAAGACAGGCTCTCGAATCGCCACTTCAGACCTTCACACTAATGAAAAGGTTCCTTTAACGGTAATTAATATCTTCCCATACGAAACAATCGAGGTAACTAATCCTAGATTCGGCACTTTTAAGGTAAATATTACTCGACTCAAACCGTATATTAATACAATTGATAGTAAGAAAAAGGAGTTTCAACTCCGTGAACCACCATGGCCATACGAATAAGAGGTAAGTCTAGCTCAAGACTTTAAACGAGCACTTCTCGGGAGGCAACCCGAGCACTAACCCCATTAATTTTTATATTTTCGATTTTTAGCACCTAACTAAAAACTAACAACATTTTTAGGCGCAGGTTTCCCTACCCACACGGCCTTGCACACGGGCGTGGCCGTGGCCGTGTGGAAACAGGACAAAACTGATCCTAAAACATGGGCTGCGATAAAACGCCACGGTCGTGCGATTCGGCCGTGGTCGAAACTGAGAAATCTACACGGGCGTGCGACACGCCCGTGGGACCTTTTGAGTCCATTTATTTTTTTCTTTTTCTCTTATTTTCAATTTTAATTTCTTTTCTTTTATCTTTCTCGTCTTTAATTTATATTATTATATTTTGATTTCTTTAATTTAGGTTCAAGGGGCTGTTAACGAACGACCACACCACCACCGGAGTATCCTCCCCACCTTTACCTCTCTCTAACTTTTCTGTTTCTTTTCATTGACTCCATCCAAAATTCAGGAAGTTTCACTCTCTTATGATTTTCTTAATATAGCGTCATTACTTATCTTTGTACATTGAGGACAATGTACATCTTAAGTGTGGGGGGGTTAACTAGAGTATTATTTGAAAATCCCTGAATTATGACTTGTCTTTAAGTCTTTAAGTAATTTTCTCATATTACTATTAGAATGAAACTTCTATTGATTTATGATTATCATTGATATGTTTCGAATTAAGTCATAGGTAATTGTGCATTGATCCTTTATACTTTAAGATACTAGAAAATCAAGCATGATAAGTCTATTTTCAGAACTAAAAATTTTCTAGGTTGTTTCCCTAAATTTAAATATTATTTTGAAGTTTGAAATTTGCAAGTTTGACATCAAAAACCATAATTTTTGTGAGATTTTGAGCCTTTAGAGCATACATTTTTCGTGCTCACTTTATTAATTATGAGTGTGTCAACATTGATTTGTTATTCTAGAACTTGCTTCGATTATACATGTCGAGACCACACTTTTGATTTGATATACAGAGATGATAAAGGCACCTAGGCTTTAACCCACTTATTCCACTAAAACGCCTACCCATTTAATTAACCCTTAGTGAACCCCTTTGAATCCTAACAAACCATTTCTCGACTCAACCATTAGTATTAACCCAAAACCCACTTTGTATTTGTTATCACCATTTCTCTTGACTACCTCTATATTGAGATTTGATTTGATCGGTTACTTAACTATTTTCTTTATTTCAGTTGTTAAATTCTATCTTATTATTATTGTATGTGATTTGTTCCTAAAAAAACGAATTATATTCATTATTAGTTCTATGTTATTTGAGCTTAAACTGTTAATTTCATTATCTTTAGAAGAAGCTCATGTTATTAGTATTAAGTTTTCAATCGATGTAATTATTCAGTATTAGTCCAATTTTCTAGTTAGGTAATGTATCAATTCAATCTCGATACTAACCCTCTAATTCAGTCTTTATCCACACCTTTAACCCAAGCCCCATTACAACCCTGTTAAAGACCTTTTGATTTGTGTGTCATCTCATTTTACTGATGGTGGAGATTTGATTTTCGAGCAAGCCTATGGGATTAACTTTTCATGTTTGACTTTTTGAGTGCTTAATTTAAACCTTAAACACTTTGAGTGATTTGAGTGAATCTTTAGTTAGGATGTCAATCCTTGTCAGGTTTTGAATCAAAGGTAACTATTTAGATAAGGGGAAATACCTATGTTTTCGTGCTACAAAAAAATTATGATTAGTTTGTTTGAATCTTTAGGACTCTTTGAGTTAAATTATCAATGTATGAATTATCTATGAATTATGATGAAACATTTTTTGATGAGAATTATGAATTGAAGGAAGTTAATTTTAATTGTGAGTTGAGAATTTTGCTTGAGGACAAGCAAATACTTAAGTGTGGGGGTATTTGATAAACTGTAATATATACATATTTTAATCCCACATTTAGCGTACTTTTGGATGATTTATCCCTTGAATTGTGGAATTTGATGCTCCTAATCCTTTAATTTCATGTGTTATACTTAGGAAAGAATATGAGGGTGAAAGGAACGAGAAACGGGCCAAAAACGGAGAAAATGGGCCAAAGTAGGAAATCAACACGGCCTGGAGTTCACCACACGGCCGTGCCACTTTAGAAGACTCGAACACGGCCTTGGGCTCGATTCACACGGGTGTGTCCCTGCCGTGGCCAAGATGAGTTTCATTCAGATTAGGATACTTGTGGGCCAAGTAAGGCATCCCGAAAGCCTATATAAACACCCTAGAGGGCAACCTAAAGGGGGAGTTCAACAGAAGCCTTACATCCGGGGCTTTTGACTGAAGCGAAGCGAGAGGGGCGAACACAGAAATTACTCGAAGACAGCCAGTTGAATCATCCCAGAAGCCGAAATCACACTCAAGACGGAAGATCTTCCCTTTAATTTCCTTCAGGGGGTTTTAGGGTTTTTCTTATGTTTTGTTATTTACTTTCTTCTGAGATGTATTCTTTATTAAACATGAACTAAACCCTCAAATACACGAGGGGATGAAACCTAAGACGGATCTTGTTATTGTTTTCTAAACTGTATGATAAATACTTGATTTGTTCATAATTATGTGTTCTTAATTCTTGCTTTAATATTTCAGGATATTGATTCAAGTATTGATGTTCTTAGGCAGTGGAGCAAAAGTCCCTGTTTAAGAGTAGATCTAGCATAATTAAGCGGAGTTGATCGCAACCCTAGAGATAGGATGACAAAAATCTGCCGGATTAGGGTCAAACCTAATATGGGAGTCCATAGATCGAGTTAATGCAACACTAGGGGTTTTAATTAGAAAGAGATTTCAATTAATCAACCTAGGGTTAGACGTTATTAGTCTCGAAAGAGATAATAATATAAATTAGGGAATCCTATGGATCAAGTCAAGTGAATAAATCGTCTGGTTTAGAGTTAAGTAATAAGTGAAGTCTAGGTGGATTCTTCCTCGGGTATTGTCTTAATCAACTGGTTTTTCCCAAAAGTATTTTCCCAATTCACTCTCTGTGTCTTAGCATCCTTAGTTTAGTAATTAGTTAATTAAACATCGATTCCCTTAATACTTAGGCTAGATAATAAAAAGATAGTAACTACTAGTACTCTTGGTCCTTGAGGATACGATATTTCCGGTCTTGCCATAGCTATACTACCGAACGATAGGTGCGCTTGCCTTAATCATTGTCACAGTTAGTTTGGACACGATCATCAATCCCTTTCAAAATCAAAACTCCCTTTTCTAGTCAAGTATACATCAAACAGTTAGGTGAATAAAAAATAAACAATTACTAAACTCAATCAATAAGCATTTTATTAAATCTCAAACAGTATGTCAAACTCTACTATTTCATTAAATTTAGGATCAATCAAACATGCAAAACAATCATACTCAATATTTGCTTTTATTTATTTTATTTTTTTGTTTTATTATTTTTTTTCAAACGTAGTCAAGTCTTTTGACGCGAAGTGAGATGACAACCTAAGCACCTCACCCCGGTTACTCAACCCGGCACGTTCTCTTTATTTAATTTTTTTATTTTAACGAATTTGAGACATAATCAAACCTTTTGACGCGAAATGAGATGACAACCCAAGCACCTCATCCCGGTTACTCAGCTTCACATGTCCCTAATCGATTTATTTCTAAAGGCAGCTCGATTAGCGGAGTGTTACAAGCTTCAGTTCGTCACCAAACCTTTTGACGCGAAATGAGATGATAACCCAAGCACCTCATCCTGGGTAATCAACTTGGTCACATTTTTGAATCTTCACTCTTAACCAAGCTATTTATTTATTTATTTAAACGAGTAATTTCATTATGCAAGTTCAACAAAACCAACAATTTTCATGAAATATTGACCAAGACATCACATTTTCAATTCTACAAAATATTTTTGATCAAGCTAGCAATAGTTATTCATGATTCACCCACTTATTTAAATAAAAATAAACATAAGAATTAGAGGTTTATTTCTGAAATGAATTAAAAAAATTATTCTTAGCAAAACACATGCAAAAAGAAAGTATGGCATGATCTAAAATTCCCCCTACTTAGCCCATATTGCCCCTAATGTGTAAAAAGAATAATATGAATGGAGAAAGTGTACTCCCCGTTTATATTTAATGGGCCGGAGGGTGATGGAAGTGATCGCTTTGTAGAACGGTGAGGATGTTTGAGATGTTGGCTTCCATTATTTCGAGGCGAGCTTCAATGCGATGAAGTCGTTTGTCTACAGCTGAAGGTGGTTGCTCCTGGAAAACAGCATGATCAAACAGATTAAAATAATATTTTTATTTAATTCTCAAACTAAACTAGAATTCAAAATAAAATAAATAAAAATAAATGTGAGTTGCCTCCAATAAAGCGCTTTTTTTAACGTTGTTAGCTTGACGACCTGGAAAATTTAATCGTTCGACTCCTCGAAAAATAATTCCTCCACCGCGTGTACTTAAAAATTCTTGTAAAAGGGTTTTAACCTTTGACCATTGACTTTAAAACATTTCCAAGATTCCTCACTTTTAATTTCAACTGCACCATGAGGAAATATTTTAGTAATAACAAAAGGACCAAGCCATTTGGTTCGAAGCTTACCCGAAAAATTCTCAATGTAGGATCGTAAAGTAACACTTTCTGGTCAACTGAAAATTGTTTGCGAGATATTTTCTGGTCATGAAACGCATTGGTTTTGTCTTTATAAATTTGGGCATTGTCATATGCGTCTCGCCGGATCTCTTCGAGTTCTTGAATGTCTAATTTTTGATAATTACCTGCGGTGTCCAACTCCATGTTGGATCTTTTTGCTGCCCAAAACGCCTTATGTTCTAACTCCACTAGAAGGTGACACGGTTCACCGAATATGAGTCGGTAAGGGGACATTCCTATGGGTCCTTTGTAAGTAGAACGGTACGCCCACAATGCATCTTTTAAACGTAAGCTCCAATCTTTCCTATTTAGTTTCACGGTCTTTTCCAGAATCGACTTTATTTCGCGATTCGAAACTTCAGCTAGACCGTTTGTTTATAGGTGATAAGCCGTGGCCACACGATGTGTTACCCCATACTTTTTCAGTAGAGTATCGATTACCTTGTTGCAGAAATGAGTTCCTCGATCGCTGATTAATGCTCTCGGTGTACCAAATCTGGAAAAGATAGAGTTAGTTGGAAAATCCACTATAGTTTTAGCATCGGCATGTCGGGTAGCTTTAGCTTCTACCCATTTAGATATGTAATCTGCAGCGAGAATAATGTAAACATTATTAAATGATGAAACAAACGGTCCCATAAAATCGATGACCCACACATCAAAAATTTCACATACATGTATAAGTGTTAGGGGCATCTCACTCTTTCGGCTTAAATTCCCCACTTTTTGACAACTCTCGCAAGTTTTGCAAAATAAATAAGCGTCACGAAATATGTGTGGCCAAAACAATCCACACTCAAGTACCTTATGTGCGGTGCATTTAGGACCGAAATGTCCTCCACAAGCATAAGAATGACAAAAAGAAAGGATAGATTGTACCTTAGTTTCTGCGACACATCGTCGAATTACCTGATCGGAGCAATATTTCCATAGGTATGGATAGTCCCAAATATAATATCGTGAGTCTCTTTTGAGCTTGTCCTTTTCAGAACGTGATAAGTTGGAAGATACAATACCTGTAGCGATGTAATTTACCATATCTGTAAACCATGGGTAAACTGTCTGAGCTGACAGAAAATTTTTATCTGGGAAGTCATCTTAAAGAGGTATGTAGTCTTTTGAAAAGGGAATTCAACTCAAATGATCAACTACTAAGTTCTCACTTCTTTTCTTATCCTTGATCTCGAGATTGAATTCTTGTAAGAGAAGAATCCATCGAATTAATCTAGGTTTTGCCTCTTTTTTCCCGATCAAATATTTCAACGCTGCATGGTTAGAAAAAATAATAACTTTAGTGCCTAATAAATACGATCTAAATTTTTCCAAAGCAAAAACAATAGCTAATAATTATTTTTTAGTAGTTGAGTAATTGCTCTAGGTAGCATCTAGTGTTTCAGAGGCGTAGGATATGACGTGAGGTTCCTTTCCAATTCTTTGCCCAAGGACAACTCTTACACTTTGGTCACTTGCATTGCACATGAGCTCGAAATGGTAGTCCTAATTTGGCGGCTATACTATAGGAGTTGAAACAAGCTTTTGTTTGAGAGTGTCGAACGCATTTTTGCATGCTTAATCAAATTCGAACTCTTTATCTTTTTGCAAGAGATTATAGAGCGGTCGTGAAATCTTAGAAAAGTCTCTAATAAAGCGCCTGTAAAAACCTGCATGACCAAGAAAAGAACGAATTTCCCTCACAGTTGTGGGGTATGGAAGTGAGTTGATAACATCAGTTTTGGCCTTATCGACCATGATCCCTTCAGCGCAAACAATATGTCCTAAAATCAATCCCTTATCTACCATAAAATGACATTTTTCATAATTAAGAATAAGATTATATTCTAGGCATCTCTCCAAAATTTTAACGAGGTTTGACAGACATTCATTGAAAGAATTACCTTAAACTGTAAAATCATCCATAAATACCTCAATCATTTTCTCGACATAGTCGAAAAATATACTTACCATACACCTCTGGAATTTGGCTGGTGCATTGCAAAGTCCAAACGGCATCCGTCTATAGGTGAATGTGCCAAAGGGACATGTAAACGTTGTTTTCTCTTGGTCTTCCGGTGCCACTGGAATTTGGAAAAACCTGAATAACCATTAAGACAACAATAGTGAGTTTTTTCTGCTAAACATTCTAACATTTGATCAATAAAAGGAAGTGAAAAGTGGTCTTTTCGAGTTAAAGAATTCAACTTCCTGTAATCTATACAGACTCTCCACCCATTTTGGACTCGAGTGGGAACTAAATATCTTGTTGCATTTTTTATTACAGTCATACTAGTTTTCTTAGGTACCACATGAATTGGGCTGACTCAATTACTGTCGGAAATTGGATAGATCATTCCGGCGTTCAGTAGCATTTGAATTTATTTTTTGATAACCTCCATCATTGGTGGATTAAGGCGTCTTTGAGCTTCTCTCTTTGGGCTTGCGTTTTCTTCTATTGGTATTCTATGCATACAAGTCGAGGGACTTAATCCTTTTATGTCGGCGATCGTCCATCCGATAGCCCCTTTGTAGTCTCTCAAGACTCGAATTAAATTCTCCTCTTCTAATCCCGAAAGTTTACTGGAAACTATTACTGGTAAAGTGTTTCCCTTACCTAGATAGGCATACTTCAAGTGTTCCGGCAATGGTTTAAGCTCTATCTCAGGGGCCTGCAAAATAGAAGGCAACAGTTTAGTTTTAGAAGGAGAAAGTTCAAAATACTTACCTTGGCTTCTAGGGAATTGAGGAGTCTCCAATAGAACAACTATTTCTCGAATTGGTTCTCTGAACTCATTATCTCCTCCAATTTATCCATCGTATTAAGGTCTAAACTTTTGAAAAGTACAGTTTGTAATCCATCCCCTTCATAATGCTCAAAATGAAATTTCGTTAGTGGTTCAATAATATCAACACTAGAAATATTCCACATTGTGTTGGGTTGGCCCATTGCCTCATAAACATTAAATTTTACCACCTCACCGTCGAATTCCATAGTGATGGTTCCACTATGAACATCAATCTTTGTACGTGTGGTACTTAGGAATGGTCTCCCGAGTAAAATATCAGAAGCATTTTTTGAGTAGTCGTCCTCCATATCAATGATGTAAAAGTCTGGAGGAAAAATTAGTTCATTTACCTTTACGAGTACATCTTCCAGTACCCCTTCTGGATATACGCATGACCTATCTGCCAATTGAATAATCACCCCTGTTTCTTTCAAAGGACCCATGTTTAGCAATTTAAAAATAGATAAAGGCATTACATTAATAGATGCTCCTAAATCACACATGGCTTTCTTTATGCCAATATTACCTATTTTGCAGGATATAGAAAACATACCTTGGTCCTTACACTTTGGCGGGATTTTCCTTTGTAACACTGCAAAAACATTTTCTCCCACATTCACCCATTCATTTCCTTGGAGCTTCTTTTTACCGGTGCAAAATTCTTTTAAAAATTTTGCATAGCGTGGAACCTGTTTAATTGCATCAAGTAAAGGAATATTAATTTCTAGCTTTCGAAATGTCTCAAAGATTTCTTTTTCCTCTTGTTCCTTTTTAACTTGGGCAAGCCTTCCAGGGTATGGAGGAGGTACAACAAATGGTTTATGAGGCACCGGCTCAGTGGGAGCTACTGGTTCAGCTTCCTGTTCAACATCGTGGTCACGACTCATACCTTCTACTAGTTCTGACTCTTTTCCATCCTTTACGGTCACAGCACTTACATTTGGACGTGGGTTTGTTTGGCTCAGTTTGAGATGGTAATTTTTCTTGGTTCTCCAAACGACTAACCGTAAAAGCTAACTTACTTATTTGTTGATCCATTTCTTGAAGATGCGCTTCAGTCTTTTGTTGGAACTTTTCAGTGCTAACAGCTAGCCTTTCTACTATGGTTTCGAGAGATGACTTGGGAGGTTGATACTGTTGAGGCGGAGGTGGCCTTGGTTGATATGGTTGATTGAATCAAGGGTTCGTCCCATAGCTTAAATTTGGGTGATCCCTCCACCCTGCATTGTACGTGTTTGAATATGGATCATAGCGCCTTTGAGTTGGCCCTGGGAAGTTCCCAATGGCATTTACTTGTGCAGTTGTGTCTTCAAGTAAAATCGGGCACGAGTTGGTAGGATGATCAGGCTTAGCACAAATCCCGCACAACCGAGCTGGGTTCGTCTGTCCTGCAAGCATATTTTTCACCACATTAGTAAGTTCATCAATCTTATTTACTATGGAAGGAGTACTTCGCTCATGAACCCTTCTCGTAGGTTCCATAGGTGGTCGATACTGTTGAGAATTTGCAGCCATAGTCGAAATTAATTCCCTAGCTCTTTGGGGAGTCATGTTTACAAGAGCCCCTCCACTAGCAGCATCAATCATCTTCATTTCCATTGGAAGTAACCCCTCATAGAAATACTGTAGGAGCAACAGTTCAGACAGACCATGTTTTGAGCAACTTGTGCATAACTTCTTATATCGCTCCCAATATTCATAGAGTGACTCTGCTTCTTTTTGTTGTATTCCGACTATACTCCTCTTTAATTCGGCTGCTCGAGCTGCTAGGAAAAACCTTTCAAGAAACAATCGAGACATATCAGTCCAAGTATTAATAGATCTTGGAGGTAAACAAAATAGCCATTCTCTAGCAGAGTCAACTAATGAAAAAGGAAAAGCTCGTAGTTTTATTTGATCCTCTGTTACTCCTTCTGGTTTCATGCTTAGACAAACCATGTTGAACTCTTTTAGATGAGTATGGGGGTTCTCATTTTTTAAACCGCGGAAAGTAGGCAATAAATGTATCAATCCCGACTTTAACTCGAACGGTGTTTCACCCGCTGGATAAGTTATGCATAGCGGTTGTTGTTCATCTAGTTCAGCTGCAAGTTGACGTAAAGTTTGATCTGCCATGTCGTCTGAATCTTCGGATGAGTAAATATCTTCAGTGTAAGATCCTTATTCAAATTCAGGTTGTGGTTGTTTACCGCGCCGAATAGCTTCTCTTCGAAGTGTTCGAGCCAACTTTTCTATCTCTGGTTCAAAAGCTAGAGTCCTCGATTCTGACCTGGTCATAAAGAAAACAAACAAAAATTAGAAATTTTTGCCAATCACTGGCAACGACGCCAAAATTTGATAGGCGCTGAAACCACCAAATATAAATTCCTACGACAAATACAACAATAAATTGAAATATAAAGTAGTAGGTTCGAATCCACAGGGACTGGTTATCTAATTTCGCCTTTTCTTGTGACCAGATTCGTTGTCGCGGCCACAATCGTGCCCACAACTTGTGCATAGTAGTGCTAAAATAATAATAATAATAATAATAATAATAATAATAATAATAATAATAATAATAATAAAAGGGTGGTTTAAATTGATTAAGATAATAAAATAAGGAAATACGAAAAATAAAATAAAATAAAATCAGATTCAAAAATATAAAAATAAATTTAAGGAAATAAAATAAATGGATAAATAAAATATTTTTTTAAGCTTAGCCTTAGCCTCGGTGTACTCCAATCTTGAATCGATCCTTGAAATAGATTTTCCTTTCTAAGCAATAAGTTGGTTATAGCGACCAAGAATGTCCCGATCACCAACTTTTCCTTATGTAGTCAATCCCGGTACGACTTAAAAATTGACTCTTGCCCAATTTCTAACTACGATACACGTGTACGCAATTTAAGATTTCGACAGTATTGCGATCTGAAAAGCCCAACTCGAATCAACGGCCTCAACCGCGTGGGTCGTTTAAATCCGATCTCTATCTCCCTTGACAGAATCCGACTTGCTTTTCCCACCTAGACGCTCTAATTTGTTTGCGGGAATTCGAACATAGCACGGCCGATTCGTCTTCCCAACTGTACGCCAAACAACTCAAACCCAACGTGCACTTTTTGAATTGAAGCTGAATCAACTCTAAGGGACGAATTTGTACTATCCCATATATCATAGAGATAGAAAATACTGCATTGAGAGGTTTTTTGAGCGGATTCGAATCTCACGATTGTTTTGTTGGAGTAATTTCCGAGCTAAAGCTAAAAAGGGTTTAGTTAATCATTGAAAATATCATGCTTTGGGCTTTGAAATTAGATTTGTGAAATTGTGGGTGATGGAAAGGGGAAGGGCTTTGGAAGACAATTAAACCAAAAGATTGAAAGTAAAGAAAAAAAATTGAAATTGGCATAATGAAGTGACGCAGGTAATGGAAAGGAAAAAAGAAAAGAAAAGAATTTATTAAAGGCTAAAGCTAAGTGTGTTCAATTGGTTGCAGCTACTAGGTATTTATACACACTTTTAGTTCTAAAATTTAGCTAGATTTTTTTTTCCTAAATGTCATCACTAAATAATTCTAAATATTATCACTAAATATTATCACTAAATAATTCTAAATTTAAAAATCAAATTTAAACTAGAATTTAAACTAATTATAGAGTTGTAACAATATAAAAAATCCTTCAATATTTATCTAGTCACTTTAAAAAAAATATTCAACCCTTCAATCTTTATCCAATCATCTTTGAATTTTTAATCTTTCAATCAAGCCATCCTCTTTGCTTTTTGTTCCAATTTAGCCCTTTTTTTGTAAGAGTTTGAATTCGGCACACCAACTTCATTCCTCATAAGAAAAATTTAAATTTAATAGCATTTTATTTGATAATTAGCCAAAAATAAATATATTAAAAATACGAATTTATCTTGCTATCACTCACAATTTAATAGATTTTTTCAATTTTAATATCATACATTTTTCATGTGTTATTATTAATTAGTTTCAAACCATGCGTTTCATTATTTATTAAATGTTATTTTTAAACACACCTCTATACATTGTTTCCCTATGCATATACATATGATAGAATTTCTAGTATCTTATAAATTATGTGTTTTTTTAGTGATACTGAATAACTGATACACCTTCAAAGTTTTGTACTCTACATTGAAAAAGAGAGAGCCTAAAAACACTTCTTAAAGCCATTAAAAAGAAAAAAAATATGAATGGTAAAGAACAAGAGCGCATGTGTGGTGTCAAAAAGCACAAGGAAATTCAGACTCAAGGCCTCCAGGATACTTTGAGCTACCATGTCCAGGGGCGAAACCAGGGGGCTGGCAGGGCCCCCAGCCCCTCTTAAAATGGAAAATTTTTCATTTAGGCCCTTTGAAATTTTTAAAATTTTAAATTAGTAAAAGTAAAATGTCCATATAACCTCTATATCGTAAAGTTTACGAGTTCACTCTATATATTATGCTCTTCAGCACCATCGATTTTCACCACATACTGATTTTTCTTCAAGTTGGATTTGCTCTTCAATGACTTAAGAGGCATGCCTTCAACTTTTTTTAGATTTAAGACATAAAACCTTAAATGTGTTTCTATTCTTCAATAAAACCAATATAGTTCATATACACCTTTGTGTTATTAACAATATAATTTAGAAAAATAAAAGGAAAAATCTCTATAAAATTAACGATGGGTGAGTAAAGATTTACCACTAATCTTTTTTTCCAAACCACAAAAAATCCTAAAGAATTCTCCTAATTTTATTAAAATTATATTCGATGATAATGACCATATGATGATATAAGGTGAAAACAATGGTTGTAATTGTTAGAATAAAAAAATTGGATATAAAACTTAATAAATTAGGATCTGTTATGACAAATCATCAAGAACAAAATTAAATGCAGAAGCGTACCTGAATCCATTGATATCTTGAGATCTTCGAGTCTTGCAGTTTTGATCTTTCAAATTAACAAACAAATAATTTAGAGAAGGTGGCTCTCTCTTTTCTAAAGATGGGATGTCAAAAAAGTTACATACGTGTACTTTGGGGACCATAATCCTAATATATAACTTTTGCACATTAACTTTAATTTCTAATCAACCTATCATCAATTAGAAATTAGTTACGAAAGTATCTAGACATATTTAACCCATTCTTTATTTATCTAGACATATTTAACCCATACTTTATTTATTAACTGAAGCCCAGGGGCGAAGCTAGAAAATTTTTTTAGGGGGCCAAAATTAAATTGTAATTTTTACGATAGTAAAATTGTGTAACACCCTTACCCGTGTTCGAAGCCGAAACCGGATACGAGACATTACCTAACTCAACTTGCTTAAACATGACGTTTCGGGCTATAAATTTTCGTTTCGTCTCAAAAACTTTCCATTTAAACCCATAACATACTCATCCTAGGCCTACGAGGCCTTAAACATACTTCCGGAAGGTTTCGGGAATTAATCGGAAACTTTTACGCACTTAGAAAAATCTTGCCTAAACAGGGGCCACACGCCCGTGTTGCTCAAGGGACACGCCCGTGTGCCCCTGAGACATGCCCGTGCTCCTCGCCCGTGGCCGACACTGACTTAATACACATGGCCGGACACACGCCCATGTCCCTGACCCGTGTCCCTCACACGGCCTCGACACGCCCGTGTCTTAGCCCATGTGCCAAAACCTTGGGAATCTGTTTATGACGTCATCATCTCACTATGGTCACACGGCCAAGGCACACGCCCGTGTCCTCAGACCATGTGTCGAATTAAATTCCTAACTTCAGGTGTAGACTTCACACGGCCTGGGCACACACCCATGTTCCTGGCCGTGCCTCCCACACGGCTGAGATACACGGCCGTGTCTCTGCCCGTGTGTTTACTACTGAGCATACTGACTTGCAACTCTAGAATGCAAAGGGACACACGGCCGAGCACCACGCCCATGGGGCTGACCGTCTGTCACACACGGCCTAGACACACGCCCGTGTGTCTACCCGTGTAGACAATTATATGGCTATCTACCAAGCCATTTGCCACCCTAGCAAGAAATCACACTCATACTAAAACAATTCAATATTTAAGATGACCAGATGGTACCTCTAAGAACTCAAAAGAATCAAGACATCCACAAAAACATACACTTCATGAAATTCATCTTCATTGAATATATGGACATATCAAGTATAGGCCAACCTCTCATGACCTTTTACAAAATAAATTGAACAACTAGAATAGCCAACACATTTGGATTACAAATATGACATGACAAAAATAACATGTCCTACACATGCCATACTCAAAATGAATCTAGTGGGCTATACCAAATAGTAGTCGATAGTGTGATCTCCAACTCTGACGTCTGCGATTTCTCGAGCTATCTTGGCAATACTACAAGGAAGAGAGAAATGAGAGGGGTAAGCAATAAGCTTAGTAAGTTTGCATGGAATTAAATAGAAACCATAAACTCATAAAGATACCCATCCATGACATTAAATAACCATACACAATGTCATAGGCTCTTTACCATAGCTTACTCGTATTTGCCCTTATCTAGCACTTACCACGCCACATAATGTAAATGTTCCTCGTGAATTATTCACGCATACCTGTTTTCACTCAATCACATAACTTTAAATACCAATCTCAATTCCATATTTACTGCTAGATTATTTAATCCCAATAATTTGCTAGGGACACTCAAAGATGCATATTCATTACCACTATCATGAACCCGAAACCAATGCCACATCCCGGATGCGGTCTTACATGGGATTACCTTTGATTACCGATGCCATATCCCGGATATGGTCTTATACGGAACCTCACCTCAAGTATCGATGCCATATCCCGAATACGGTCTTATACGATTCTCATATTCAATACTGATGCCATATCCTGGATATGGCCTTATACGGAATTTTAATTTGGTGCCGAAGCCATGTCCCCGACATGATCTTACACAGGACCTTATCTATCTCATGTCTCGATAATAATATACTCACATTCATTATAGTCCAACCGGGACATCAACATTTCAATTTCTTAGAATATCGTACATCAATATAATGTCAAACATTCTCAAACAATAGGAGCATAAATGTTGAATTTATCACATACAAACTTACCTCGATTTCAAAATAAGCTAGATCGTCGATCTAGTCCGAGACTTTATTCTTTCCCCGATCGAGGTTGATTATTGGTTCTTCTTGCTCTATAATAGAAAATTAGCTCGTTTCAATCATCACATTAATAAAAGTAGGGGTGAGCGTTTGATCGAATCGAATCGAATCGAATAAAAAAAATTCGAGTTAATCGAGTTGACGAATCATATTTTATCATCCTAATTTGATTTGAAATTTTCTCGAATCGAGTCGAGTGAGATGGAATTCGAATCGAATCGAATCGAATCGAATATATTTGTTCGAGTTAAATTTTAAAAAATAATTTTGGGTCCTTGTAACCATTGTCACCCATCGTAATAAAATTTTTCCACCTTAACCAAATTTTTTATTAACTTTCATCACCAAATAATTTATTTATTAATCTTTTATATACGGGTTAGCTTCTTTGCTTGCTTAGTTGTTTCAATTATCTTCATATTCTTGTCACTATGTATTTTGGAATTAAAAAATATATTAAATGTAAAAATGTGATTTTTTAATAAAAGTTATTTTAAAGATAAAATGTGAAATTGATACCAATATAAAATTTTAACACGAATATTTTATGGCATAATTAATAATTCAATTTTAATATAAATATTCAAAATGACTAAACAATTCAATAATATAAATAATATAAAATGTGAAATTTAATTTAATAATATAAATAGTAGATATAAATAAAATTATTACTATTTATGTTTAGTGATTTTTTTTGGATAATTTTGATTTTTATTTGAGAGTAAAGGGTGAGAAGTAAAAGTTTAGGGGAAAAATAAAAAGTTTTGGAGAATAAAAGTTTGAGGGAAAGTAAATAGGGGGGAGTAAAATTTTGAAGGGAAAATATTAAAAAAAAATTGAAGGGGAGATGGGTTTGGGGTAGATGGGAGGTGAGATGGGAAGGGAGTAAAAGTTTTAGGGGAAAGTGGGAGGGAGTAAAAATTTTGGGGAAAATAAAAGTTTTGAGGGTTTTGGGAGAGTAAAATTTTGAGAAAAAGTAAATGGGAGAGTAAAATTTTGGTGGGAAATGGATTTTGGGTAGATTGAGGGGTTGGGATGGGAGGAGTAAAAGTTTTGGGGAAAGTGGGAAGGAGTAAAAGTTTTGAGGAAAAGTAAAAGGTTTGGGAGTTTGGGGTAAAATGTAAAATATTATAGTTTGATATTCGAATTATTCAAATTATTCGAGTTATTCGAATTCGAAAACTCAACTCGATTCGAACTCGAAATTCGAAAAAAAATCGAGTTGACTCGAATAACTCGATTAACTCGAATAACTCGATTCGTTTAACTCGAAATTCAAATTTTTTTTGATTTTTTCGAGTCGAATCGAGTTTTGCTCACCCCTAAATAAAAGCATTTTAATAATCATGCTTTGGCAAAATTACTATTTTGCCCTTACACTTTGGCAAAATGACCATTTTAACCCTAGGCTCGAAAATCATTTCTAATCAAATTTCTACCTTTAATGAGCATAGGTGAACATTTATTTCTCTTATGGCTATCATCAAAACCCAACATTTCAAACATTTACTACCAATTTTACAACCTTTACAAAAAGGTTCATTTAGGTGTTTTCATGGCAACACCTTTCACAAAAGTTGTTCATCTAACAACTAAGACTCATTTTCTTCCATAAAAATGCAGCAAATAACATACAAGCTCTCATGGAAAAACCCTAAACTTTTCACCATATTGCAAATTAGTCCCTTCTTTAGAAAGCTTAAGCTCCACGGGTTCTAAAAATACAACTATCATCAAGAAAAAACCATTAAAATCACTTACTTGAATGGTGAAAAGCTTGCTAAAATTTTGAGCTTTCAAAACCCCTATTTTGCTTGCTATTTTCGGTGGTGAAGAAGAGAGAAAAAGATGATATCTTTTCTTTCTTTATTTTATTCTATTTATCAATTTAATCCACCAACTACACCCACTTTGACCAATTTTTGACTTCTTTGTCCCCCCAATGGCCGGTCAACCTTCATTTAAGGGGTTAATTGCCTTTTAAAGACCTCCAATTAACATTCTATAGCTATTTGGCACCCTTAGCTTATAAAATGGAATTTTCGCACTTTAAGCGATTTAGTCCTTTTTCGCGATTAAGTAAGAAATCGCTAAAATTAAAATACCAAAATTTTCATGTACTAATATAATCATGCTGCGACTCATAAAATATCATGAAAAATAATTTTCTCTAACCTCAGATTAGTGAACCTGAACCACTATTCCGGTTATCCCCTAAATCGGGCTGTTATAATTCTCTCCCCTTAAGGATTTTCGTCCCCGAAAATCTTACCAGCGAAAAGGTTGGGATATTGGTTTCTCATAGCTTCTTCTGGCTCCCATGTAGTCTCTTCTATTCCATGTCTCTGCCATAGCACTTTAACAAGAGCTATACTTTTGTTTCTTAACTGTTTGATCTATCGTGCCAAGATTTTAGCGGCTCTTCACCATAAGTCAAGTCCGGTTGAATTTCTACCTCTGTTGGTACTATTACATGTGTACGGTTCGAACGGTATCGACGCAACATGGACACGTGGAAGACATCGTGAATCTTTTCCAGTCCAGGTGGTAAAGCCAAACGATAAGCTACCGGTCCTACCCTCTCGGTAACTTCATAAGGACCTTCCTCCATGGTGATACTTTCTGAAATACTTTATCACCGACTTGGAATTCAATCTCTTTCCTTTTTAAATCCGAATAGGACTTTTTTCCATCTGAGGCCGCTTTCAGACACCCGCGTATCACCTTTACTTTCTTTTCAGTTTCCCTGATCAAGTCGACCCCGTGTATCTGTTTCTCTCTGAGTTCTGACCAATACAAGGGCGTTCGACACTTACGCCCATACAATGCCTCATAAGGTGTCATTTTCAAACTTGACTGAAAACTGTTGTTGTAGGCAAATTCTACCAACGGTAAGTATTTCTCCCAATTACCTTGGAATTCCAAAACACAACATGTACCACCCCTAACCCGTATCCGTCGCCGGACTAGGGTTAAAGGCGTTACCGGACAGATCGAAAACATTTACAGAAAATTTTATACAACCGTTCATCTATTTCAATCATCGTGTCCATTAAGTAGGTCATCGAGACCTTAAGCATGCTTAGAAATAGAGTCGGGACTAAACCGAAACGCATACAAACATTCTCAAAAATTTAAAACTTTTCTAAATTTCAGGGGTTACATGCCAGTGTAGGCAAGCCGTGTGCCTCCCACGGCTACTGGACACCCCCGTGTGTCCTCCCCGTGGTCGAATCTGTCCTCACATCCACGACCACCAAGCACGCCCATATGCCTTGGCCGTGGTCGAATCCGACTTCACATCCACGGCCACCAAGCACGCCCGTGTGCCTTGGCCGTGGTCAAATCTGACTTTACACCCACGGCCACCCAGCACCCGTGTGCTAGGGCCGTGTACTCTTAGGCCATATACTGACTTTCTCACACGGCTACTAGACACGCCCGTGTGTCTTGGCCGTGTGCTATTAGGCTAGCTACTGACTTAGCCCCACGGTCACTAGGCACGCCCGTGTGCCACAACCGTGTGACATTATAGGCCATTTGCAAGGCCAAAATGTCACCCAATGGGTCATACCTACTAGTAAAATCATCAAGACATCTCATGTCTATTTGACAACCAAAATCATACCAAAATAACCATCCAAATTACATAGCTAAAACTCATCTCATCACAAGCATAATTCATTCCTTTGCTTAATCAAAACTTGACCATTTCTTGCATCAACTAACCATGCCAAAAACACACTTCATATATCACATACATTCAAGCAAATTCTCAACCCATAGCTAGCCAAATCACATGGCTCAGTTCATATAACAAACTCATATCAAATACTAGCCTATACATGCCATATCAAGCTATATACATATCCAAAGTGTACCAAAAATGAGTTTAGTAGTGTGATGACGATCCTTGACGGTCCCGAGCCTTTAGTAGCTTTAACGACCTATAAAATAGAGAAAACACACACACAAAGTAAGCTTTCCAAAAGCTTAGTAAGTCATAAATACAAACAAACTTAGCAACTATCACATATATACTTTGATGTATGTACTTGACCATATTTATCACATTAATCAATTCAAAGTCATATATAAACATAGCTCATTCATGCTTACTCTCACGTATCATATTGTGATTCCAATATACATAATCATCATAGTATGATCAAATAGGTACTTACCTTATATACACACTTAGTGTATAAAACAACGTACCTGAAACGGATTTACAATTCACTTAGCCATTCATATCACAGACTTGCCCGTTGAACCGTTAGGAACTAATAAGATACTCAGAAAGCTCGAATGCCAACGTCCCAGACGAGGTCTTACATGCATTCAAATATCGATGCCACTGTCCCAGACAGGGTCTTACACGAATCAAAACGATGCCGATGTCCCAGACATGGTCTTACACATAAAGATAATATCGATGCCAATGTCCCAGACGTGGTCTTATTCGTACAGATAATATCAATGCCAGCGTCCCAGACGTGGTCTTACACGAAGAGATCATATCGATGCCAACGTCCCAGACGTGGTCTTACACGAAATCTCAAATAAATGCCGACGTCCCAGACGTGGTCTTACATGATAAACAGAATAGGTACCTATGTATTTCTAGGTTCATACGGGACTTTTCGGACATTGTCGCTCAGTCGATCTTTATCTCAGAATTCATTTGCATAACATTTCATAAGCATTCATTTTCAACTACAAGCATATGAATATGCTCAACTCAATACGATTACACTTATTTGCAATATGACTTACCTCGGATTCGATTTATTGAAACGGAAACAGCTACTCGGTTACTTTTGCTTTCCCGCGTTCTAAGTTCGTTTTCCTCGGTTCTTGATCTAAACATATTCAGAATTAACTCTTTTATTCACTAATTCATTCAATTCAGTCCAAGGACACACATTTAGGGCTATTTGCAATTTAACCCTCACATTTGCACAATTTATCAATTTAGTCCATTTTTCTCAAAACATCAAATTCACAAAATCATTATATACACATGCTTAGCCGAATATTCATACATATCATACAAGCCCATATTTTCCATCAAATTTGTAATTTAGTCCTTCAAGTTGCCATTTTCTCAATTTAGCCCTAATTAGCTAAATTCATCAAAATTCCAAGAACAAAACATGTTCATCTAGCTCAAATCTTTCATTTAACACCTTAAATCATCTCAAAGCTCAACATATCATCAATGGCATATCACACAAACATCATCAATACACAAAGTTGATACATGGGCTGTAACACCCCATACCCGAGTTCGAGGCTCAGACCGGATACGAGTCATTACTATGCTTGAACTTACTTAATCATGACATTACGGGCTATAAAATTTCGTTCCAAAATTAAAACTTCTCATTCTTAAACAATTCATACATTTCATGGGTCTACGAGGCCTTAAACTCGTACTGGTAAACTTTCGGAACCTTATCAAAAAAAATTTCTTTGAAACAGGGGTTACATGCCCGTGTAATATAAGACACGCCCGTGCATAGGCATACACGCCCATGTCCTCAGACCGTGCCTAAAAACTCAATATTCTGCCAATTTCCACACGGCCATGACACGCCTGTGGACTTAGACCGTGTACTACATCTTGATATACTGACTTATTTCACACGACCGAGCACACGCCCATGTTCTAACTGTGTGTCATGCACGGCCTTAACACACGACCGTGGGATTAGTCCGTGGCCTATTCTTACTTATAAGACTAAGGTGCAGTTTATGCACGGCCTAGACACACGCCCGTGTGTCTAACCGTGTGGGCACTTAGAGGCTATTTACCAAGCCAATTGCCATCCTGAAATTAAGATACAATTCATACCCATTTCCACAAATCAATACTACATCATCTTGAATAATACTACATGTTTCTATGATAATTATAAACATACACACTTGGCCAATCACTTAGCCATATACAAAAGAATAACAAACTTAATAGCCTATACTTTGGCTCTTCTTAAAACATTTACTCAAAATGTAATGCTACCTATACATGCCATACTTAATAAAACAACTTGGCTATACCAAAATAGCGATTGCTAGTGTGCTCCGAGCTCCGATGACGGTGATCCTCGATATTAGCTTGGCGAGACTACATGGAAAGAAAGAATGAAAGACATGAGCATTTAGCTTAGTAAGTTTGCATAATACACATAGCAACATTCTTACTTAATATAGACCATTTGATATAAACAATGGCATCATAAATTCAGCTATATAAAGCTTACTTACTCATACTTGATTCTTACATAACTCATGAAACTTACTAGAACTTGATAGGCAAACAAAGTACCTGTATCACTAGATCACATTAATCAACATACTTGAACTTAATACTCATAATTTCTAATTCACCATTCATAACATGAATAATATTCTTTTTCACTTGAAATAACCTTACTTACTTAGCTTTCTTGTTATCTCTTTGGAGCTTAACTCGTTTGCCTGATGAATTGATATGAATAACCAAGGATACTAAATCTCATCTAAATTTTGAGGCCATGACTTAACATGGACTTATACGAAGTCTTTCTTGTTCTCACCAATGCCATGCCTTAACTTGGACTTATATGGGATCTCTTTCTCTTGATAACTTTTCAATGCCAAGCTTGCCTTGGCCTTACATGATAACTTGTTCAATGCCAAGCTTGCCTTAGACTTACATGATAACTTATTCAATGCCAAGCTTGCCTTTGACTTACATGATATCTTACTCAATGCCAAGCTTTCCTTGGACTTACATGATATCTTGCTTGCTTGCCGATGCCATGCCTCGGCTTGGTCTTATACGGACTTTCTTGTTTCATGTGGTACATCGAGTATCCTAAGTTATTCAACTTCAATCGGGGCTTTCTCATGCTTGATCTCATTAATTTATTTGTTTAACATAACATTAAACATTTTTCATAATAACATTGTACATTATACTAAGCAATTTAATGATATAAATCACAAAGCTTAGAAATCATACAAACTTACCTCAGTATACAAAATGTATGTAGATATGCAATTTAGCCCTCGACTTTGTTCTTGCCTCGATTTCGATCTGGGCTTCGTTTTTCTTGATTTATAATCAATAATAGATCATTTAATACTCACATTGACTAAATTGACTCTTTACTCATACTTTGGCAAAATTACTATTTTGCCCCTAAACTTTCTCATATTTGCACTTTTGCCCCAAGGCTCGTAAAAAATTTCTCATTCAACTTCCTTAAGCTAAATGCTTAGCTAATTCATTTTCCCTACTATAGCAATCATCAATTCTCATTATTTCTAATAGGTATGACTAATTTCATAACTATTACAAACTAGTCCATACTATCATATTTCATGAAATTCATTAAGGAAAAGATGTTTATCTAACATCAAAATCTCATAATCTTCCATAAAACATCATTTAACAAGCATGTCATTCATAGATGAATTTTTGAACATGCATCTTAGCTTATTTTATAGCTAAAAAAATAGCTAATTCATAATACGAGGACTTCAAAAACACGAAGAATATTAAAAACGGGGCTAAGATGAACTTAGTAGCAAGTTTGAAAAAAAATGAAGAACCCTAGCTATGGAGTCTTCAAATTTTCGGTAATGGAAGGAAGAAGATGAATGAAATTTTATCATCTTTTTCCTATATTAATCACTTATTAGACAAATGACCAAAATGCCCTTCTCTTTAAAAAATTTCTATTTTACTAACTCATGTCCATTTTTGTCCAAAATTTATAATTTGGGAAAATTGCTGTTTAAGGACTCATAATTAATATTCTGAAGCTATTTCATACAAAAAGCTTCTAGAAACTCATATTTTGTAACTTTTGCAATTTGGTCCTTTTTGATCATTCCATGTCAATTTCACAAAATTTCTACATGGAACTTTAATACTATGATGCAAACATGTCATAAACCTTAATAACTCAATTTTACTGACTCGGGTTTGTCGTCTCACACCACTATCCCGACTAGGCCCTAAATCGGGCTGTTACAATTCTCCCCCTCTTAGGAATTTTCGTCCTAGAAAATCTTACCAGCAAATAGATTTGGGTATTGGTTTCTCATGCTCTCTTCTAGTTCCCACGTAGCTTCTTTTATTCCATGTCTTTGCCACAATACTTTTACCAGGGAAATACTTTTATTCCTTAGCTGCTTGACTTCCTGAGCTAAAATCTTAACTGGTTCTTCACCATAAGTCATGTCAGAATGAATCTCTATTTCTGACTGGGGAATTACATGTGAAGGGTCTGATCGGTAGCGTCTTAACATTGACACGTGAAACACATCATGTATCTTTTCTAACTCTGATGGCAAAGCCAATTTGTAAGCTACAGGCCCAACTTTCTCGGTAATCTCATACGGTCCAATAAAACGTGGACTCAACTTGCCTTTTCGGCCAAATCTGAGAACTTTTCTCCAAGGTGACACTTTCAAGAAAACTTTATCTCCGACTTGATACTCGATCTCTTTTCTCTTTAAGTCCGAATAGGACTTCATGCATGTCGATGCAGCTTTTAAACTTTCTCGTATCACTTTCACTTTCTCTTCAGCTTCTCTAACCAAATCAACCCCGTGAATTTGGTTTTCTTTAAGTTCAGTCCAATAAAGAGGCGTTCGGCACTTACGCCCTTATAAAGCCTCATAAGGCGCCATCTTTAAGCTCAACTGAAAACTATTATTGTAGGCAAACTCTACTAATGGGAGAAACTTTTCCCAACTGCCTCGGAATTCAAGAATACAACATCTGAGCATATCCTCGAGCACTTGAATTAACCTCTCTGATTGACCGTTAGTTTGAGGATGAAAAGCGGTACTAAAGTTTAACTTTGTACCCAAGGCCTCTTGTAACTTCTTCCAAAACCTGGATGTGAATCTCGGGTCTCTATCCGATATGATTGACAAAGGAACTCCATGAAGTCTTACTATTTCTGAAACATACAAGTTTGCCAACTTGTCGAGGGAGTAATCCACTCGAACAGGTATAAAATGGGCTGATTTCGTGAGTCTATCAACTACAACCCATACGGCATCTTTCTTGCTCGGAGATAGTGGTAAACCGTTACAAAATCCATAGTAATACGGTCCCATTTCCACTCCAGAACTAAAATGGGTTGAAGCAAACCCGAAGGTACTTGGTGTTCAAATTTTACTTGTCGACAAATCAAGCATTTGGAAACAAATTACAAAATATCTTTCTTCATTCTCGCCACCAATCATCATTGCTTCAAGTCATTATACATCTTGGTACTACCCGATGTACAGATAAACATCCATTATGGGCCTCATGCAAAATTCTCTGAATAAGTTCTTCTTTTCTCGGTACACAAACTCGTCTTTGAACATCGACTTCCATTGGGACTAATCCGGAAAGTCGACTCAACATTTGTCTCATGTCGAGCTCTATTAACTTGCAATTCACTATCCTCTTTTTGGGCTTCAATGATCTCTTGGAGGAAAATTGGTCTAGCTCTCAACTCAACTAGAATAGAACCATCGTCGGATAAAGTCATCCGTGAATTCATTGCCCTTAACACAAATAAGGATTTTCTACTCAAAGCATCGGCGACTACATTCGCCTTCCTGGGATGGTAGCCAATGACCATCTCATAATCTTTTATCAACTCTAACCATCTCCCTTGTCTTAAGTTCAACTCTTTCTGCGTCATCAAGTATTTCAAACTTTTGTGATCAGTGAAAATCTGACATTTCTCACCATATAGGTGATGTCTCCATATCTTCAATGGGAAGACTATGGCAGCCAATTCTAAATCATGCGTCGGATAATTCTTCTCATGAGGCTTCAACTTTCTGGAGGCATAAGCAATAACTTTTCCTTCTTGCATAAGTACAAAGCCTAATCCATTTAAGGATGCATCGCTGTAAATCACAAATTCTTTCCCTGTCTCAGGTTGAACCAAAACTGGGGCTTCTGTCAACATCGCTTTCAGTTTCTCGAAACTTTGTTGGCATCTTTCAATCCACTCAAATTTCACATTTTTCTGTAACAATTTAGTCATTGGGGTTGCAATAACAGAAAACCCCTTGACGAATCGTCTATAATAGCCGGCTAGGCCTAGAAAGCTTCTAATCTCAGAGATATTCTTTGGTGGATTCCAATCCATTATGGCCGAAATCTTACTGGGGTCTACTCGAACTCCTTCTTCCGAGATAATATGTCCCAGAAACCCTACTTTCTTGAGCCAAAATCCACTTTTACTGAACTTGGTATATAATTGATTTTCTCGTAGAATCTGTAAAACTGTCCGTAGGTGCTCAGCATGCTCATTCTCATCTCGAGAATAAATCAGTATGTCGTCAATGAAAACAACTACAAACTTGTCAAGGTATGGTCTAAACATGCGGTTCATTAAGTCCATGAATACCGCCGGAGCATTGGTCAAACAAAAGGGCATGACTAAAAATTCATAATGCCCATACCTTGTTCGGAAGGCTGTTTTAGGCACATTTGATTCTTTTACTCGTAGCTGGCAGTACCCTAATCTCAAGTCTATTTTGGAAAACACAGTGGCTCCTTTCAATTGATCGAACAAATCATCGATTCTAGGCAATGGGTACTTGTTCTTTACTGTCACTTTATTAAGTTGACGGTAATCTATGCACAATCTCATAGTGCCATCTTTCTTTTCCACAAATAAAACCGGAGCACCCCAGGGAGAACAAATTGACCTTGCAAAGCCTTTATCTGTCAACTCTTGTAACTGCGACTTCAACTCCTTCAACTCCGTTGGAGCCATTCTGTAAGGAGTAATAGATATTGGTACAGTACTGGGAGCTAGCTCAATGCTAAAATCAACCTCTCTAACAGGTGGTTGTCCTGGTAATTCCTCGGGAAACACATCCACGTACTCACATACTATTGACACTGACTCAATCTTTAACTCTGTTCCTTTTTCATTCATCACAAAGGCCAAATATGCTTCATACCCCTTTCTCATGTATCTCTCGTGTCACACACATGAGAAATCAATTCTCGACAATCTACTCTGTTTATCTGATTCTATGTGAAGTGTGTCCCCATCCTCATATCTCATTTCAATGTATTTCTTCCCACAATTAACTATTACATTATGGGCAGTCAACCAGTCCATACCGAGAATGAGGTCAAACTCGTCAAATGGTAGCAACATTAGGTTTGCTTTAAAATAATGACCTCTAATCATTAATGGGCAATCTTTACATACTTCATCAACTAACACACTCTTGCCTAAAGGATTAGACACTTTAATCACAATTTCTGTAAACTCTATAGGCATACTCATATCGGACACCAATTTCATGCAAATGTAAGAGTGTGTGGATCCGGGATCTATTAAAGAAATAGCTTTAACATCATAAAGAGAAAAGGTACCCGTGATAACATCATAGGAAGATGCCTCTTCGCGAGCGCGAATGGCATAAGTCCGTGCAGGCGCCCTACCCTCGGGTCTCGCAGCCTGCTCTCTAGGGTTACCTCTTCCACTTGCCCCACTTCCGGGGTTTCTCTGCGGCCTTCCTCTGACCATACTCCCAGATCTCGGGTTCTGAGTTTTGTCCTCTTTCATTATCTCTGGACAATCTTTTATGTAGTGGTCCTGGGAACCACATCTGAAACATGCATTTTCATGCGCTCGGCATTCATCGAGATGACGTCTGCCACACTGTGGGCATTCAAGTCTATCAGATCGAACATTCCCCACACTAGCGACTGAAGTAGTCTGTGCTTTATTTCTCGAATTCTGTCTACTCTTGTCTTTCTTGGAAAATCCAGTGGAAGTAGCCGATCGGGTAGGGAAATCTCTTAACTTCTTGGATGAAGATTGGAATGGCTTATTCCACTGTCTCTTTCTCGAGTCACGAGACTCCATTTCAGACTTTCTCTTCTCTTTTACTAGCTCCTCGACTTTACAAGCCCTCTCTACTAGTACCACAAATTCCTTTAGTTCTAAGACAGCAACGAACATTTTGATGTCATCATTTAGCCCATCTTCAAATCTCTTACTCATGATGGCCTCGGTGGATACGCATTCTCGAGCATATTTACTGAGTCGTACAAACTCACGCTCGTAATCAGTCACTGACATCTTGCCTTGCTTTAATTCCAGGAATTCCTTCCTTTTCTTATCCACGAACCTTTGACTGATATACTTTTTCTTGAACTCTTCTTGGAAGAACTCCCATGTGATCTTTTCTCTTGGTACCACCGACACAAGGGTGTTCCACCATTGATAGACAGAATCTCTTAAGAGAGAGACTACGCACTTCATGCATTCCTCAGATGTGCATGACAACTCATTAAATACCCTGATGGTATTTTCTAACTAGAATTCAGCTCTTTCCGGATCATCATCTTTTCTAGCCCGGAATTCTTCTGCCCCATGTTTCCTAATTCTATCAACTGGAGGCTTCTCTCCTCTTACCACCTCTACTACTTGAGGGGTTATTGGGATAGGTTGAAGAATAGGTGGGGGTGGAGGGGGTTGTGCATTCGAGTTCGTACGAATGAACTCCGTGAACCATGTGTTCATCATATGGAGGAAGGCTTCTCTAGCCTCTTCTCCTCCTCCTTGACTCACCGTAGTGGGTCTATTCTCGTTCTCATTCGACACCGTCTCTTCAGTGGGAGCCGGCGCGTTACTTTCTACGTCATCCGCCATATCTCTTTCAGGATCCATTTACTATATATATAAACATAATTTAAGTCGTCAGGAGTCGTCACACTATCATTATAAAAACATTCTTACGTATGTCATGTATAGCTAGAATCATGCTCATGCTACGTTAGTCCTAGAACCGACTAAACCGTAGCTCTGATACCACTAAATGTAACACCCCATACCCGAGTCCGAGGCTCAGACCGAATACGAGACATTACTATGCTTGAACTTACTTAATCATGACATTACGGGCTATAAAATTTCGTTCCAAAATTAAAACTTCTCATTCTTAAACAATTCGTACATTTCATGGGTCTACGAGGCCTTAAACTCGTATTGGTAAACTTTCGGAACCTTATCGAAAAACTTTTCTTTGAAATAGGGGTTACGTGCCTGTGTAATATAAGACATGCCCGTGCATAGGCATACACGCCCATGTCCTCAGACCGTGCCTAAAAACTCAGTATTCTGCCAATTTCCACATGGCCATGACACGTCCGTGGACTTAGGCTGTGTACTACATCTTGATATACTGACTTATTTCACACGACCGGGCACACGCCCATATTCTAACTGTGTGTCATGCACGGCCTTAACACACGGCCGTGGGATTAGTCCGTGGCCTATTCTTACTTATAAGACTAAGGTGCAATTTATGCACGGCCTAGACACACGCCCGTGTGTCTAACCGTGTGGGCACTTAGAGGCTATTTACCAAGCCAATTGCCATCCTAAAATTAAGATACAATTCATACTCATTTCCACAAATCAATACTACATCATCTTGAATAATACTACATGCTTCATTGATAATTATAAACATACACACTTGGCCAATCACTTAGCCATATACAAAAGAATAACAAACTTAATAGCCTATACTTTGGCTCTTCTTAAAACATTTACTCAAAATGTAATGCTACCTATACATGCCATACTTAATAAAACAACTTGGCTATACCAAAATAGCGATTGCTAGTGTGCTCCGAGCTCCGATGACGGTGATCCTCGATATTAGCTTGGCGGGACTACATGGAAAGAAAGAATGAAAGACATGAGCATTTAGCTTAGTAAGTTTGCATAATACACATAGCAACATTCTTACTTAATATAGACCATTTGATATAAACAATGGCATCATAAATTCAGCTATATAAAGCTTACTTACTCATACTTGATTCTTACATAACTCATGAAACTTACTAGTCTCACACTTGATAGGCAAACAAAGTACCTGTATCACTAGATCACATTGATCAGCATACTTGAACTTAGTACTCATAATTTCTAATTCATCATTCATAACATGAATAATATTCTTTTTCACTTGATAATAACCTTACTTACTTAGCTTTCTTGTTATCTCTTTGGAGCTTAACTCGTTTGCCCGATGAATTTATATGAATAACCAAGGATACTAAATCTCATCTAAATTTCGAGGCCATGACTTAACATGGACTTATACGAAGTCTTTCTTGTTCTCACCAATGCCATGCCTTAACTTGGACTTATATGGGATCTCTTTCTCTTGATAACTTTTCAATGTCAAGCTTGCCTTGGTCTTACATGATAACTTGTTCAATGCCAAGCTTGCCTTGGACTTACATGATAACTTATTCAATGCCAAGCTTGCCTTGGACTTACATGATATCTTACTCAATGCCAAGCTTGCCTTGGACTTACATGATAACTTATTCAATGCCAAGCTTGCCTTGGACTTACATGATATCTTGCTTGCTTGCCGATGCCATGCCTCGGCTTGGTCTTATACGGACTTTCTTGTTTCATGTGGTAGATCGAGTATCCTAAGTTATTCAACTTCAATCGGGGCTTTCTCATGCTTAATCTCATTAATTTCTTTGTTTAACATAACATTAAACATTTTTCATAATAACATTGTACATTATACTAAGCAATCTAATGATATAAATCATAAAGCTTAGAAATCATACAAACTTACCTCGATATACAAAATGTATGTAGATATGCAATTTAGCCCTCGACTTTGTTCTTGCCTCAGTTTCGATCCAAGCTTCATTTTTCTTGACCTATAATCAATAATAGATCATTTAATACTCACATTGACTAAATTGACTCTTTACTTATACTTTGGCAAAATTACTATTTTGCCCCTAAACTTTCTCATATTTGCACTTTTGCCCCAAGGCTCGTAAAAAATTTCTCATTCAACTTTCTTAAGCTACATGCTTAGCTGATTCATTTTCCCTACTATAGCTATCAATTCTCATTATTTCTAATAGGTATGACTAATTTCATAACTATTACAAACTAGTCCATACTATCATATTTCATGAAATTCATTAAGGAAAAGATGTTTATCTAACATCAAACTCTCATAATCTTCCATAAAACATCATTTAACAAGCATGTCATTCATAGATGAATTTTTGAACATGCATCTTAGCTTATTTTATAGCTAAAAATAGCTAATTCATAATACGAGGACTTCAAAAACACGAAGAATATTAAAAACGGGGCTAAGATGAACTTACTAGCAAGCTTGAAAAAAAATGAAGAACCCTAGCTATGGAGTCTTCAAAATTTTCGGCAATGGAAGGAAGAAGATGAATGAAATTTTATCATCTTTTTCCTATTTTAATCACTTATTAGACAAATGACCAAAATGCCCTTCTCTTTAAAAAATTTCTATTTTACTAACTCATGTCCATTTTTGTCCAAAATTTATAATTTGAGCAAATTGCTATTTAAGGACTCATAATTAATATTCTAAAGCTATTTCATACAAAAAGCTTCTAGAAACTCATATTTTGCAACTTTTGCAATTTAGTCCTTTTTGATCATTCCATGTCAATTTCACAAAATTTCTACATGAAACTTTAATACTATGATGCAAACATGTCATAAACCTTAATAACTCAATTTTACTGACTCGGGTTTGTGGTCTCACACCACTATCCCGACTCGGCCCTAAATCGGGCTGTTACATGGGCTTGATAGTAAACTAAGCAACAGTCTCAAAAACATAAAAATCATCAAAAACCAACTCAAAATCATACCTTAATTCAAGCTTGAAATGGTCGAATATGCAAAGCTTTAAAACCTTTCTTTTTCTTACTAGTTTCGGTCAAAACAAAAGAAAATAAAAGATGAACACTTTCATCTTTGGTTTTATGAAAAATATATTAATAATTCATTTACCTTTTTAGCCATTTAAAAGACATTTGACACCATTAGACAACAAGGGTATATTCGGCCATTTACCATCCATTATCTTATTAATGGTTTAACTTCCATATAAGGCCTTCACCTTTACAAAGCCACAACACATTGGTACTTTAACAAATAGCACACAACTTTCACATTTAATGCAATTCAATCCTTTTGTCAAAATAAACACACAAACGGACAAATTAATTTACGGAAATTTACCACATACTTAGTCATATATCAACGTCATAGAATATAATATTAAAATATTATACGAACTCGGATTTGTGGTCCCAAAACCACTGTTTCGACTAGGGTACAAACTGAACTGTTACAATTCTCCCCCTTAGGGATTTTTGTCCCCGAAAATCTTACCGTTAAATAGATTCGGATATTGCTGTCTTATTAAATCTTCGGGTTCCCACATGGCCTCTTCTACACCGTGTCGATGCCACAACACTTTTACTAACAGAATTTTCTTGTTTCTTAATTCTTTTATTTCTCGAGCTAAAATACGGATCGACTCTTCTTCGTAAGTCATATCAGATCAGATTTCAATTTCAGATGGGGCAATCACATGTGACGTATCGGATCGATATCTACGAAGCATTGAGACATGAAATACATTATGTATCTTTTCTAGTTCGGAAGGCAACAACAATCGATATGCAACAGGTCCAACTCGCTCAATGATTTCATACGGCCCGATGAATCTCGGACTCAACTTGCCTTTACGTCCGAAACAAAGTACTTTCTTCCACGGTGACACTTTCAGAAATACTTTGTCGCCGATCTTAAATTCTATGTCTTTTTGTTTTAAGTCCGCATAAGACTTCTGACGATCAGATGCTGCTTTCAAACAATCTCGGATCAATTTCACTTTCTGTTCTGAGTCTTTTACCAAATCGACCCCATGTAGCTTACTTTCACTGAGCTCGGTCCAATACAGAGGTGTACGACATTTACGTCCGTACAAAGCTTCATATGGTGCCATTTTGATGCTCGACTGAAAACTATTATTGTATGCAAATTCAATCAAAGGCAAATACTGTTCCCACGAACCATTAAACTCAAGTATACAACATCTTAACATATCTTCAAGAATTTGAATAATCCGCTCGGATTGACCATCCGCTTATGGATGAAAAGTCAGATTGAATTGCGCTTTGTGCCTAAAGCTTCTTGCAATTTCTTCCGAACCTCGATGTAAACCTCGGTCCCTATCTGACACAATAGATAGTGGCACCCCATGCAATCTAACAATCTCAGAAATATAAAGCTCAGCTAATCTATCAAGTGAATAGTCAGATCTTACTGGAATAAAATGGGCAAATTTTGTCAATCGATCAACTACGACCCATATGACATCTTTCTTTCTCTGAGTATGAGGCAAACCAGAAACAAAATCCATTGTCACTCTATCCCATTTCCACTCAGGAATCAGAATCAGTTGTAGCAACCTAGATGGAACTTGATGTTCAGCTTTAACTTGCTGACAGATTAAACATTTTGAAACAAAGTCAGAAATATCACGCTTCATACCAGACCACCAATAGTGTCGCCTCAAATAATGGTACATTTTAGTACTCCTCGGATGAACAGATAGTTGACTATTATGTGCTTCATTCAAAATCAACTGAATCAATTCCGAATTTCTCAGAACATAGATACGATCTCGGAATCTCAAGCAACCATCAACCACTCGAAATTCAGATTCATAATTCGAATCACACTGAGCTCGCTTCGCTAATAACTCATTATCAGATTTTTGAGCATCACATATTTGCTGTATAAACAACGGTTTCGCTTTTAATTCAGCTATCACAGAGCTATCATCAAACAAATCTAACTGAGCATTCAAAGCACATAGTGCAAACAATGATTTTCTAATCAATGCATCAGCAACAACGTTTGCTTTACCCGGATGATAATCTATCACAAGTTCATAATCTTTTAACAGTTCTAGCTCACCGAACAGATAATGACGCCAAATGTTTAGTGCAAACACAATCGCAGCTAGCTCGAGATCGTGTGTCGGATAGTTCTTTTCATGAGGCTTCAATTGTCTCGAAGCATAAGCTACAACTTTTCCTTCCTACATCAAAACACATCCCAGACCGTTTAACGAAGCATCACTGTATATAACAAATTCTTTACCTGATTCCGGCTGTACCAAAACTGGAGCTTCAGTTAACAGAGTTTTCAACTGATCAAAACTTTTCTGGCATTTGTTCGACCATTCAAATTTAAAATCTTTCTGAAGCAATCTAGTCAACGGAGTAGCTATCACTGAAAATCCTTTCACAAATCGACGGTAATAACCAGCTAGGCCCAGAAAGCTACGGACTTCAGATACGTTTCTCGGAGGTTTCCAATCCAGAATAGCAAAAATCTTGCTCGGATCAACTCGAATCCAAGAAGCTGACACAATATGCCCTAGAAAACTAACCTCATGTAACCAGAATTCACATTTGCTGAATTTCACATACAATTACTTTTCTCTCAGAATTTGCAATACAATTCTCAAATGCTCAGCATGTTCAGTCTCATCACGTGAATAAATCAAAATGTCATCAATGAATACAAAAACAAATCGATCTAGATACGGTCTAAAAATTTTGTTCATCAAATCCATAAAAACAGCAGAAGCATTGGTTAGTCCAAATGACATAACTAGAAACTCATAATGCCCGTACCTCGTTCTGAAGGTAGTTTTCGGAATATCTGAATCTTTCAGTCTCAACTGATAATATCCCGATCTCAGATCAATCTTGGAAAATACAGTTACTCTTTTTAATTGATCGAATAAATCTTCAATCCTGGGCAACGGATATTTGTTCTTTATGGTCACTTTATTCAACTGACGCTAATCGATGCACATTCTCATCGTGCCATCTTTCTTTTTCACAAACAGAACAGGAGCACCCCAAGGCGAGAAACTCGGTCTAGCAAACCCTCTATCAGTCAATTCTTGCAACTGTGACTTTAACTCTTTCAACTCTGTTGGTGCCATTCTATACGGAGCTATCGAAATAGGTGTAGTACCAGGTAACAACTCAATACCAAACTCAACTTCACGAATCAGAGGCAAACCCAGAATAACTCTTGTGGAATACATCAGAAAACTCACAGACAATAGGCACTGATTTGACTTTCTTCTCAAACACTTTCGAATCAATCACATAAGCAAAATATGTTTTATAACCCTTTTTCACATAACTATGAGCTTTCAATACAGATATCACAGTAGGCAAACCATTCAAATCATTAGATTCAATCCGCATAATTTCATCATTCGGACATCTCAAATCAATAGTCTTTCTTTTACAGATTCACAATAGCATCATGCGAAAACAACTTGATCCATACCTGAGAATGATATCAAATTCATCAAATGGCAAAAGCATCAAATCAAAGAGGAAACAAATATCTCGAAACATTAATGGGCGGTTCTTGCATACTTTGTCAACCAGACACTTTTACCTAAGGGGTTCAATACTTTTATAACAAACTCAATGAGACTCTATAGGCAAAGTCTTCATCAACACTAAATTCATGCATATATACGAATCACGTAGAACCGTGGTCTATCAATGCAATCACAGTATCATAAAGTGTAAAAGTACCCGTTATAACATCTGGTGAAGAAGCTTCCTCACGAGCTCAAATAGCATACGCTCTGGCAGGTGCTCTAGCTTCGGATCTCGCAACAGTCTCTCTCATAGTTCTCTGACTACCACTGACATTCCTTACATTTTTCGAAGGTCTACCTCTCACAAGTGCATTGTCAGATCTCAGATTTTGAACATTCTCAGGCTCAACAGACTCAGGGCAATCACGGATAAAATGATCAAGTGATCCACATCTGAAACAAGCTCTGTCATTCATTCTACAGCTTCTCGGATGTCTTTTCCCACAATGCTTACACTCTGGTTTCTCGGATCGTACATTCCCAACACTTGCCACCAAGTTCTTTGGAGCTTTGAAACTCATTTGTGATCTATCTCGATTTCTATTTGAATATCCCATATTACCTCTCGAACAGCTTTGATCATCTCTAAATTTCTTTTAAGTGGACTGAAATGATCTATTCTGAAATCTCTTTCTCATATCTCTAACTTCAGACTCGACTTTCTTTTTATCTTTCCCGAGTGCTTCATATTTGCACGCTCGATCAACGAGTACAACAAACTCTTTTATCTCTAAAATCCCAACTAATAAACGGATGCCTTCATTAAGCCCATCTTCGAACCTTTTGCACATTATTGCTTCAGATGATACACATTCCCGAGCATATTGACTCAGTCTGACAAAATCCCGTTTATATTCCGCAACAGTTATACGGCCTTGTTTCAATTCCAGAAATTCCTTTCGTTTCTGATCAACAAATCTCTCACTGATATATTTCTTCCAGAACTCAATCTGAAAGAAGTCCCATGTCACCCGTTCCTTTGGAACAACAGAGATCAAAGTTTTTCCACCACTGATAAGCCACGTCTCGAAGCAAAGATACAACACATTTTATGCATTCTTCCTGAGTCAAAGACATCTCATCGAATACTCGGATCGTATTTTCTAACCAAATTTGGCCTTTTCAAAGATCATCATTATTAGTAGCCTAAATTCTTCAAATTTCGTGATTTGCGAATTTTGTCTACTGTGAGGCTTGTTCAATGATTTATACCCATCACCGGAGGCACAACCGAGGTTTGAGGGGATTAATCGGGGTGAGGGTTGTGAAACAATCGGGTTATTCTTTACGAATTGAGTGAACCATTCACTCATCATTTGGAAGAAAGCTTGTTTAGCTTCTTCCCTTGACCGCTAGTAGTCGGTCTCGGATCGAGGAACCTTTGTCCCTTGCGCGAGCGGCGCATTACTTTCACGCCGCCGCCTCACGGCTCTTTCGGGATCCATTACTATATAGAAATCACATTTATATGTCAGGATTCATCACACTATCACAATTCAGAAATATGGCATGTATAGCAAGACTCTGACACGCTACGTTAGTCTGAGAATCGACTAAACCGTAGCTCTGATACTAACCAAATGTAACATCCCTAACCCATATCTGTCGCCGGACTAGGGTTAAAGGCGTTACCGGACAGATCGAAAACATTTACAGAAAAATTCATACAACCGTTCATCTATTTCAATCATCGTGTCCTTTAAGTAGGTCATCGAGACCTTAAGCATGCTTAGAAATAGAGTCGGGACTAAACCGAAACACATACAAACAATCTTGAAAATTTAAAATTTTTCTAAATTTCAGGGGTTACACGCCCGTGTAGGCAAGCCGTGTGCCTCCCACGGCTACTGGACACCCCCGTGTGTCCTCCCCGTGGTCGAATCTGTCCTCACATCCACGGCCACCAAGCACGCCCATGTGCCTTGGCCGTGGTCGAATCAGACTTCACATCCACGGCCACCAAGCAAGCCCGTGTGCCTTGGCCGTGGTCGAGTCTGACTTTACACCCACAGCCACTCAGCACCCGTGTGCTAAGGTCGTGTACTCTTAGGCCATATACTGACTTTCTCACACGGCTACTAGACACGCCCGTATGTCTTGGCAGTGTGCTATTAGGCTAGCTACTGACTTAGCCCCACGGTCACTAGGCACGCCCGTGTGCCACAACCGTGTGATATTATAGGCCATTTGCAAGGCCAAAATGTCACCCAATGGGTCATACCTACTAGTAAAATCATCAAGACATCTGATGCCTATTTGACAACCAAAATCATACCAAAATAACCATCCAAATTACAAAGCTAAAACTCATCTCATCACAAGCGTAATTTATTCCTTTGCTTAATCAAAACTTGACCATTTCTTGCATCAACTAACCATGCCAAAAACATACTTCATATATCACATACATTCAAGCAAATTCTCAACCCATAGCTAGCCAAATCACATGGCTAAGTTCATATAACAAACTCATAACAAATACTAGCCTATACATGCCATATCAAGCTATATACATATCCAAAGTGTACCAAAAATGAGTTTAGTAGTGTGATGACGATCCTTGACGGTCCCGAGCCTTCAGTAGCTTTAACGACCTATAAAACAGAGAAAACACACACACAGAGTAAGCTTTCCAAAAGCTTAGTAAGTCATAAATACAAACAAACTTAGCAACTATCACATATATACTTTGGTCTATGTACTTGACCATATTTATCACATTAATCAATTCAAAGTCATATATAAACATAGCTCATTCATGCTTACTCTCACATATCATATTGTTATTCCAATATACATAATCATCATAGTATGATCAAATAGGTACTTACCTTATATACACACTTAGTGTATAAAACAACGTACCTGAAACGGATTTACAATTCACTTAGCCATTCATATCACAGACTTGCCCGTTGAACCGTTAGCAACTAATAAGATACTCAGAAAGCTCGGAATAATAGTACAATGCCAACGTCCCAGACGAGGTCTTACATGCATTCAAATATCGATGCCACTGTCCCAGATAAGGTCTTACACGAATCAAAACTATGTCGATGTCCCAGACATGGTCTTACACATAAAGATAATATCGATGCCAACGTCCCAGACGTGGTCTTATTCGTACAGATAATATCGATGCCAACATCCAAGACGTGGTCTTACACGAAATCTCAAATCAATGCCGACGTCCCAGACGTGGTCTTACATGATAAACAGAACAGGTACCTATGTATTCCTAGGTTCATACGAGACTTTTCGGACATTGTCGCTCAGTCGATCTTTATCTCAGAATTCATTTGCATAACATTTCATAAGCATTCATTTTCAACTACAAGCATATGAATATGCTCAACTCAATACGATTACACTTATTTGCAATATGACTTGCCTCAGATTCGATTTACTGAAACGGAAACGGCTACTCGGTTACTTTCGCTTTCCCGCGTTCTAAGTCTATTTTCCTCGGTTCTTGATCTAAACATATTCAGAATTAACTCTTTTATTCACTAATTCATTCAATTCAGTCCAAGGACACACATTTAGGGCTATTTGCAATTTAACCCTCACATTTGCACAATTTATCAATTTAGTCCATTTTTCTCAAAACATCAAATTCACAAAATCATTACATACACATGCTTAGCCAAATATTCATACATATCATACAAGCCCATATTTTCCATCAAATTTGCAATTTAGTCCTTCAAGTTGCCATTTTCTCAATTTAGCCCTAATTAGCTAAATTCATCAAAATTCCAAGAACAAAACATGTTCACCCAGCTCAAATCTTTCATTTAACACCTTAAATCATCTTAAAGCTCAACATATCAACAATGGCATATCACACAAACATCATCAATACACAAAATTGATACATGGGCTTGATAGTAAACTAAGCAACAATCTCAAAAACATAAAAATCATCAAAAACCAACTCAAAATCATACCTTAATTCAAGCTTGAAATGGCCGAATATGCAAAGCTTTAAAACCTTTCTTTTTCTTACTAGTTTCGGTCAAAACAAAAGAAAATAAAAGATGAACACTTTCATCTTTGGTTTTATTAAAAATATATTAATAATTCATTTACCTTTTTAGCCATTTAAAAGACATTTGACACCATTAGACAACAAGGGTATATTCGGCCATTTACCATCCATTATCTTATTAATGGCTTAATTTCCATATAAGGCCTTCACCTTTACAAAGCCACAGCACATTGGCACTTTAACAAATAGCACACAACTTTCACATTTAATGCAATTCAATCCTTTTGTCAAAATAAACACACAAACGGACAAATTAATTTACGAAAATTTACCACATACTTAGTCATATATCAACGGCACAGAATATAATATTAAAATATAATACGAACTCAGATTTGTGGTCCCAAAACCACTGTTCCGACTAGGGTACAAACTGGACTGTTACACAACATCGAAGCATGTCTTCGAGTATCTGTATTACTCTTTCTGACTGCCCGTCAGTTTATGGATGGAAAGCTGTACTGAAGCTTAATTTTGTGCCCAAGGCCCCTTGTAACTTCTTCCGAAATCGTGACGTGAATCTCGGGTTTCTATCCGAAATAATCGACAACAGTACCCCATGAAGTCTTACTATCTCTGACACGTACAAATCTGCCAATTTATCAAGCGAGTAATCGACTCGTACTGGTATGAAATGGGCCGACTTCGTGAGTCTATCGACTACGACCCACACATCATCTTTCTTTTTGGGCGTCAACGGTAAACCCGTCACGAAGTCCATAGTAATACGGTCCCACTTTCACTCGGGAACCATAATGGGCTGAAGTAGAGCTGAAGGTACTTGGTGTTCAGCCTTCACTTGCTGGCAAATTAGGCATCTCGACACGAACTCAGAAATGTCTTTCTTCATACAGGGCCACCAATACCACTTCCTCAAATCATTGTACATCTTCGTGCTGCCTGGGTGCACCGTTAAGCATCCGCTATGTGCTTCATACAAAATCTTACGAACAAGTTCATTATTTCTTGGTACACAGACCCTATCTCGATACGTCAAACATCCATCAGGGCTTACCTGAAAGTCTGACTCAACATTTGACTCACATAGAACTCTTTTGGCTTGTAAGCTGCTATCCTCTTTCTGAGCTTCACAAATCTCTTGAAGAAATAATGGTCTAGCCCTCATCTCGGCTAGAATAGAACCATCATCCCATAAATCCATCTGAGTATTCATGGCTCTCAACGTAAATAATAATTTTCTGCTCAAAGCATCAGCAACTACGTTCGCCTTTCCCGGATGGTAGTCAATCACTAACTCATAATCCTTAATCAGCTCTAACCACCTTCGTTGCCTCAAATTCAATTCGTTTTGAGTCATAAAATATTTTAGGCTTTTATGGTCAGTAAATATCTGACACCTTTCGCCTTACAAATGGTGTCTCCATATCTTCAATGCGAACACAATGGCGACCAACTCTAAGTCATGGGTCGGGTAATTCTTCTCGTGCGGCTTTAATTGTCTAGAGGCGTATGCAATCACCTTACCCTCTTGCATAAGTACACAACCCAATCCATTCAAGGATGCGTCACTGTAAACCACAAATTCTCTTCCCGGCTTAGGTTGTACCAAAATAGGAGCCTCGGTCAACAATGCCTTTAGTTTCTCAAAACTCTATTGACATTTTTCTGTCCAATCAAACTTTACATCTTTTTGCAAAAGTCTCGTCATCGGGGTAGCTATCATTGAAAACCCCTTGACAAAACACATATAATAGCCGGCTAGGCCTAGAAAACTCCTTACTTCAGTTACGCTCCTCGACGGTTTCCAATCAACAATTGCTGATATCTTACTCGGGTCGACTTTAATCCCATCTCTCGAGACAACGTGCCCCAAAAATCCTACTTAAGCCAAAATCCACTCTTGCTAAACTTGGCATACAATTTTTTTTCTCTCAAAATTTGTAGAACCATACTTAAATGCTCGGCATGTTCGTTCTCATCTCTAGAGTAGATCAGTATATCATCGATGAAGACCACGACAAATTTATCCAAGTATGGTCAAAAAATGCGATTCATCAGGTCCATGAAAACGGCAGGGGCATTTGTTAGACCAAAAGGCATGACCAAAAATTCATAGTGGCCATACCTAGTCCTAAATGCAGTTTTCGATACATCCGAGTCCTTGACTCTCAGCTGATAGTACCCTGACCTCAAATCTATCTTGGAAAATACCGTGGCTCCCTTCAATTGATCAAATAAATCATCGATTCTCGGCAATGGGTACTTGTCCTTCACAGTTACCTTGTTAAGTTGCCAATAATCTATGCATAATCTCATAGAACCATCTTTATTCTTCACGAATAAAACGGGAGCACCCCACGGTGAAAAACTCGGTCTTGCGAAACCTTTATCTGTTAGTTCTTGCAACTGTGCTTTCAACTCTTTTAGCTCGGTTGGAGCCATTCTATATGGAGCAATAGAAATGGGGGCGGTACCCGGAGCTAGCTCAATCCCGAATTCGATCTCTCTAGCCGGAGGTAACCCTGGCAATTCTTCTGGGAAAACATTTGAATACTCGTATACTATGGGTACCGACTCAATTTTCAACTCAGTCTCTTTAGTATTCATCACAAAGGCAAGGTAAGCTTCGTACCCCTTTCTTAAATACTTTTGAGTCAACAAGGATGATATTACTACTGGTGATCTGTCCAGCTCGTCTGATTCAACACGAATAAAATCCCCATTTTCACATTTCAACTTAATAAACTTCTTTCCATAATTTACAATTACATCATGAGTAACTAACCAATCCATCCCAAGGATGACATCAAACTCATCAAACTGTAATAACATAAGATCAACCGGAAAGCAATGACCCCTAATCGTCAAAGGGCAACCTTTGCATACTCTATCAACCAACACATACTTGCCTAGGGGATTAGACACTCTTATTACAAATTCAGTAGACTCTATAGGCATGCTCATACTAGAGACTAATTTTATGCATATATATTAAAGCTATAACACGAGTATCATAAAGAGAAAATGTACCCATGATTACGTCAGGAGAAGATGCCTCTTCACGAGCACGAATGGCATATGTTCTCGCCGATGCTCTATCCTCGACTCTTGCAGTCTGCTCTCTAGATGGATTCTTGCTACTCATCTCATTTCCCGGGTTTCTCTGTGGTCTTCCTCTAGCAGTGCTTCCCGGTCTTGTATTCTGAGACTTCTCTTTTTCGCCCATCTCGGGGCAATCTCGGATAAAATGGTCTAAAGACCCACATATGAAACAAGCCTTCTCATTCGCTCGACACTTATCAGAATGACGCCTGCCAAACTGCGGGCATTCCGATCTACTCGGTCAAACGTTGCCCACACTAGCAACTGATGTGGTCTGCACTTTAGACCTCGAAAACTGTTTGCCCTTACTTCGATTTGAAAACCCGACCGAAGTAGCTGGTCGAGTAGCAAAATACCTCGATTTCTTTGATGAAGATTGGAGTGACTTATTCAGCTGTCTTTTCCTTGAGTCACGAGACTCAATCTCAGCTCTTCTTTTCTCTTTAGCCAACTCTTCCGCCTTACAGGCTCTATCTACGAACACTACAAATTCTTTTAGTTTGAGAACTCTGACGTATAAACGAATATCCTCATTTAGCCCGTCCTCGAATCTCTTGCACACGATAGCCTCAATAGACACGCACTTCTGGGCATACTTGCTAAGTCTTACGAACTCCCGTTCGTAATCGGTCACTGTCATTCGGCCTTGCTTTAATTCTAAGAACTCTTTTCTCTTATGGTCGATGAATCTCAGGTGATATACTTCTTCCAGAATTCCTCTTGGAAGAATTCTCAGCTAACTCTCTCCCTTGGTACCATCGACACAAGGGTATTCCACTACTGATAAGCCGAATCTCTCAAGAGAGATACCGCACACTTTAGGCACTCCTCAGGCGTGCATGACAATTCATCGAATACCCTAATGGTATTCTCGAGCCAGAATTCCGCTCTTTCTGAATCATCATCCTTACTAGCCTGATATTCCTCGGCTCCTTGTTTCTAGATCTTATCGACCAGAGGCCTTTCTCTTCTCACTACCTCAACCACTTGAGGAGCTACCGGAGCGGGTTGAGGAATAGGTGGGGGTGGAGGGGGTTGAGCATTAGGATTTGCTCGAATATACTCAGTATACCAGTTGCTCATCATATGGAGAAAGGCTTCTCGGGCCTCTTCTCCCTGACCCAAGGTCTTGGGTCTACTATCTGTTGGCGCGGTCCCTTGAACGGGAGCCAGTGCATCACTCATAGCATCATTGGCTGCAGTTCGGTCTGGATCAGAATCCATGTACTATATAAAAACACAATTTAAAACGTCAGGAGCCATCACACTATCATTACTCAATTACTCTTACATATGGCATGTATAGCTAAACTCGTACTTACGCTACGTTAGTTTGAGAATTGACTAAACCGTAACTCTAATACCACTAAATGTAACACCCCTTACCCGTGTTCGAAGCCAGAATTGGATACGAGGCATTACCTAAATCAACTTGCTTAAATATGACGTTTCGGGCTATAAATTTTCCTTTCGTCTCAAAAACTTTCCATTTAAACCCATAACATACTCATCCTAGGCCTACGAGGCCTTAAACATACTTCCGGAAGGTTTCAAGAATTAATAAGAACCTTTTACGCACTTAGAAAAATCTTACCTAAACAGGGGCCACACGCCCGTGTTGCTCAAGGGACACGCCCGTGTGCCCTGAGACATGCCCGTGCTCCTCGCCTGTGGTCGACACTGACTTAATACACACGGCCAGACACACGCCCGTGTCCCTCACACGGCCTCGACACGCCCGTGTCTTAGCCCATGTGCCAAAACCTTGGCATTCTGTTTATGACATTATTATCTCACTATGGTCACACGGCCAAGGCACACCCCCGTGTCCTCAGACCGTGTGTCAAATTAAATTCCTAACTTAAGGTGTAGACTTCACACGGCCTGGGCACACGCCCATGTTCCTGGCCGTGCCTCCCACACGACTGAGACACACGGTCGTGTCTCTGCCCGTGTGTTTACTACTGAGCATACTAACTTGCAACTTGATAAACCATAATATATACATATTTTAATCCCACATTTAGCATACTTTTGGATGATTTAATCCCTTGAATTATGGAATTTGATGCTCCTAATCCTTTAATTTCATGTTTTATACTTAGGAGAGCATCGGAAGATGAAAAGAATGAGAAACGGGCCGAAAACGGAGAAAATGGGCCAAAGTAAGAAATTCACACGGCCTGGAGTTCACCACACGGCCGTGCCACCTTAGCAGGCCCGAACACGGCCTGGGCTCGACTCACACGGGCATTCCACACGGGCATGTCCCTGCCTTGACCTATTTTAATTCCATTCGAATTAGGGTACTTGTAGGCCAAGAAAGGCATTGCAAAAGCCTATATAAACACCCTGGAGAGCGACCTAAAAGGGGGCGAAGCCAGAGAGGGCTGAACACAGGAAATTACTCAAAGACAGCCAGTTGAGTCATCCCAGAAGCCGAAATCACACTCAAGACGAAAGATCTTCCCTTAAATTTCCTTCAGGGGGTTTTAGGGTTTTCTTATGTTTTGTTATTTACTTTCTTCTGAGATGTATTCTTTATTAAACATGAACTAAACCCCTCAAATACCTGAGGGGGATGAAACCTAAGACGGATCTTGTTATTGTTTTTTGAACTGTATGATAAATACTTGATTTGTTCTTAATTATGTGTTCTTAATTCTTGTTTTAATATTTCAGGATATTGATTCAAGTATTGATGTGCTTAGGTAGTGGAGCAAAAGTCCATGTTTAAGATTAGATCTAGCATAGTTAAGCAGAGTTGATCGCAACCCCAAAGATAGGATGACGAAAATCTGCCGGATTAGGGTCAAACCTAATATGGGAGTCCATAGATCGAGTTAATGCAGCACTAGGGGTTTTAATTAGAAAGAGATTTCAATTAATCAACCTAGGGTTAGACGTTATTAGTATCGAAAGGGATAATAATATAAATTAGGGAATCCTACGGATCAAGTCAAGCGAATAAATCGCCTGGTTCAGAGCTAAGTAATAAGTGAAGTCTAGGTGGATTCTTCCTCGGGTATTGTCTTAATCAACTGGTTTTCCCAAAAGTATTTTCCCAATTCATTCTCTATGTCTTAGCATCCTTAGTTTAGTAATTAGTTAATTAAACATCGATTCCCTTAATACTTAGGCTAGATAATAAAAAGATAGTAACTACTAGTACTCTTGGTCCTTGAGGATACGATATTTTCGGTCTTGCCATAGCTATACTACCGAACGGTAGGTGCGCTTGCCTTATTCATTGTCATAGTTAGTTTGGACATGATCAAGTTTTTGGCGCTGTTGCCGGGGATCAAACCCGGGTCGCCCGCGTGACAGGCGGGAATACTCACCACTATTCTACAACGACTGAGCCAGATCCTAGACCTCGGGCCAATAAAGAAATAATTCATGAGGAACGAAGGCTTCAGACCGATGAACTAGACGAGTGGAAGACATATTTCAAGGGGAAACTAAGAACACACGAAGCAAAACCGAGTGAACCCCCAGACAAGCTTATAGGAATAGCAAATCACTTCAAAATTGGAGATCAGGTACTGTTAGATGAAACCGATCCTTGAATTAGCACCTCAGAGCTTAAAGCAACCGGAGCGACTCCTCTCACGGTACTCAATGTCTTCCCATACAGAACAGTCGAGGTGACTATTCCTACATTCGACACTTTTAAGGTAAATGCCACTCGACTCAAACTACATAGTGATCATAGAACTGATAGCAGGGAAGAGGGGTTTCAACTCCTCAAACCACCATGAATACGTGAATGAGAGGTAAGTCTAGCTTAAGACTTTAAATTAACGCTTCTCGGGAGGTAACCCGAGCACTAACCCTACTAATTAGTTTAGTTTTATTTATTTTCATGTTTAGGCGCAGGTTTCCATACCCACACGGCCTTGCACACGGCCGTGTGGCCACCACATGTAGGTACATGGGCGTGGCCATAGCCATGTGGCAATAGGACAAAATTTCCCCAAAACACGGGCTGCGATAAAACACCACGGCCATGCGATGCGTCCGTGGCCGACACTGATTAAGCCACACGGGCGTAGAAACCTCCACACAGGCGTGGGAGAAACGAACGAACCTCCACACGGCCGTGCGACCGAACACGCCCATGGCACACGGGCGTGGGGAGTTACCAGATCCCTGATTTTTATTTAAAACCCCCTCTTCTCACTTCCTCTCCAATTTCCTATTCTTTTAAAACCCTAACCACCACACCCCTCTCTTTTTCTTCAGCTTTCTCCCTTCATTCCCCTTTTCCTTTTCACTCATTCCTCATTTACACCACCACTACACCAACCACCATCCTTGCCACCATCACACAATGCCTAAAAATAATACCAACACCACCATCTCCATGTCGAAGAAGCGAAAGGATCCTAGCACAATCTCCCTGTGCGAGACCGATCTACATAAGTTCATGCCGGCTGCTTCATTAACTCGACAGGACAAGGACCTTTGAGGCCATTTACTTTTTCTTTTTCTTTTCTCTTCTCCTTTATTTTCCTTTTCTTTATCTCTCTTGTGCTAAATCTATATTATTATATTTTGATTTCGTTTATTTAGGTCCTAAAGGCTGCTAGGGAATCACCACACCACGACCCTAGTATCCACCACTACCAGTACATCTTCCTCCAACTCGGCCCGAATTTCCCTCGTTTCTTTTCTTTTACTCCATCCAAACTTCAGGAAGTTTCACTTCTCTCCCTACCTTATGATTTTCTTACTAATTTGTGAATATCTATTTTTGTACATTGAGGACAATGTACATCTTAAGTGTGGGGAGGTGTCAACAATACTATCCCTGAATGATATCTTGTCTTAAGTAATTTTCTCATATTACTGTTAGAATGAAATTTCTTTTGATTTATGATTTTCATTGATATGTTTTGGATTAAGTCATAGTTAATTATGTAGTGATGATTTAAACTTTAGGAGACTAGAGAATCAAGCATGATGAGTCTATTTTTAGAATTAAAAATTTGTTAGGTTGTCTACCTGAATCTAATTATTACCTTGAAGTTTAAAATTTACAAGGTTGACATCAAAAACCATAATTTTTGTTAGATTTTGAGCCTTTTAGAGCATATTCTTTTCTTACTCACTTTATTGATTATGAGTGTGTCAACATTGATTTGTTATTCTAGAACTTGCTCCGATCATACATGTCGAGACCACACCTATGATTTGATATACTGAGATGATAAAGGCACCTAGGTTTTAACCCACTTATTCCATTAAAAAGCCTACCCGTTTAATTAACCCCTAGTGAACCCTTTGAAACCTAATCAACCGTTTCTTGACTCACCCATTAATATTAACCCAAAACCCACTTTGTATTTGTTATCACCAATTCTCTTGACTACCCTTATATCGAGATTTGATTTGATTGGTTGCTTAACTATTTTCTTTATTTCAGTTGTTAAATTCTATCTTATTATTATTGTATGTGCTTATTCTAAAAAAAAAATTCTGGGAATCTATTCATTATTACTTCTTTGTTATTGGAGCTTAAGCAGTTAATTTTACATTTTGAGAAGAAGCTCGTGTTATTAGTGATGAATTCATAATTGATGTAATTATTTAAGTTTTAGTTATTTTTCTAGTTAGGTAATTTATCAATTCAATCTCGATACTAACCCTCTAATTCAGCCTTTATCCACACCATTAACCCAAGCCCCGTTACAACCCATAAAAGACCTTTTGATTTGTGTATCATATCATTTTACAGTGGTGGAGATTTGATTTTCATGCAAGCTTATGGGATTAACTTTTCATGTTTGACTCTTGAGTGCTTATTTTTGAACCTTAAACACCTTGAGTGATTTGAGTGAACCCTTAGTGAGGATGTCAATTCTTGTTGATTTTGAATTAAAGGTAATTATTTAGGTAAGGGGAAACACCTATTTTTCGTACTATAAAAACTATGACTTTGATTGTTTGAATCTTTAGGAACCTTCTGGTTAAATTATCAATGTATGAATTACCTATGAATTATGATGAAACATTATTGATGAAGATTATGAATTGAGGAAATTCGATTTTAATTGTGAGTTGAGAATTTTGCTTGAGGACAAGCAAATGCTTAAGTGTGGGGGTATTTGATAAATCGTAATATATACATATTTTAATCCCACATTTAGCATACTTTTGGATAATTTAATCCCTTGAATTATGGAATTTGATGCTCCTAATCCTTTAATTTCATGTTTTATACTTAGGAGAGCATCGGAGGATGAAAAGAATGAGAAACGAGCTGAAAATGGAAAAAATGGGCCAAAGTAAAAAATTCACACGGCCTGGAGTTCACCACACACATGTGTTAATGCTTAATGTGCCCGAACACGGCTGGCTCGACTCACACGGCGTTCCACACAGGCGTGCCTGCCTCGCTTGACCTATTTTAATTCCATTCGGATTAGGGTACTTAGGGGCCAAGAAAGGCATTTCGAAAGCCTATATAAACACCCTGGAGAGTGACCTAAAATGGGGCGAAGCCAGAGAGGGCTGAACACAGGAAATTACTCAAAGACAGCTAGTTGAGTCATCCCAGAAGCCGAAATCACACTCAAGACGGAAGATCTTCCTTTAATTTCCTTCAGGGGTTTTAGGGTTTTTCTTATGTTTTGTTATTTACTTTCTTCTGAGATGTATTCTTTATTAAACATGAACTAAACCCTCAAATACACGAGGGGATGAAACCTAAGACGGATCTTGTTATCGTTTTACGAATCGTATGATAAATACTTGATTTGTTCTTAATTATGTGTTCTTAATTCTTGTTTTAATATTTTAGGATATTGATTCAAGTATTGATGTGCTTAGGCAGTGGAGCAAAAGTCCCTATTTAAGAGTAGATCTAGCATAGTTAAGCAGAGTTGATCGCAACCCTAGAGATAGTATGACGGAAATCTACCGGATTAGGGTCAAACCTAATATGGAAGTCCATAGATCGAGTTAATGCAACACTAGGGGTTTTAATTAGAAAGAGATTTCAATTAATCAACCTAGGGTTAGACGTTATTAGTATCGAAAGGGATAATAATATAAATTAGGGAATCCTACGGATCAAGTCAAGTGAATAAATCGTTTGGTAAAGAGCTAAGTAATAAGTGAAGTCTAGGTGGATTCTTCCTCGGGTATTGTCTTAATCAACTGGTTTTCCCAAAAGTATTTTCCCAATTCATTCTCTGTGTCTTAGCATCCTTAGTTTAGTAATTATTTAATTAAACATCGATTCCCTTAATACTTAGGCTAGATAATAAAAAGATAGTAACTACTAGTACTCTTGGTCCTTGAGGATACGATATTTCCGGTCTTGCCATAGCTATACTACCGAACGATAGGTGTGCTTGCCTTATTCGTTGTCATAGTTAGTTTGGACACGATCACAACTCTAGCATGCAAGGGGACACACGACCGAGCACCACGCCCATGGGGCTAACCGTGTGTCACACACGGCCTAGACACACGCCCGTGTGTCTGCCCGTGTGGACAATTATATGGCTATCTACCAAGCCATTTGCCACCCTAGCAAGAAATCACACTTTTACCTAAACAATTCAATATTTAAGATGACCATATGGTACCTCTAAGAACTCAAAAGAATCAAGACATCCACAAAAACATACACTTCATGAAATTCATCTTCATTGAATATATGGACATATCAAGTATAGGCCAACCTCCCATGACCTTTTACAAAATAAATTGAACAACTAGAATAGCCAACACATTTGGCTTACAAATATGACATGACAAAAATACCAAGTCCTATACATGCCATACTCAAAATGAATCTAGTGGGCTATACCTAATAGTGGTCGATAGTGTGATCTCCAACTCTGACATCTATGATTTCTCGAGCTATCTTGGCAATACTACAAGGAAGAGAGAAATGAGAGGGGTAAGTAATAAGCTTCGTAAGTTTGCATGGAATTAAATAGCAACCATAAACTCATAAAGATACCCATCCATGACATTAAATAACCATACACAATGTCATAGGCTCTTTACCATAGCTTACTCGTATTTGCCCTTATCTAGCACTTACCACGCCACATAATGTAAATGTTCCTCGTGAATTATTCACGCATACCTATTTTCACTCAATCACATAACTTTAAATACCAATCTCAATTCTATATTTACTGCTAGATTATTTAATCCCAATAATTTGCTAGGGACACCCAAAGAAGCATATTCATTACCACTATCATGAACCCGAAGCCAATGCCACATCCCAGATGCGGTCTTACATGGGATTACCTTTGATTACCGATGCCATATCCCGGATATGGTCTTATACGGAACCTCACCTCAAGTAGCGATGCCATATCCCAGATACGGTCTTATATGATTCTCACATTCAATACCGAAGCCATATCCTAGATATGGTCTTATACGGAATTTCAATTTGGTACCTAAGCCATGTCCCCGGCATGATCTTACACGGGACCTTATCTATCTCATGTCTCGATAATAATATACTCACATTCATTATAGTCCAACCGGGACTTCAACATTTCAATTTCTTAGAATATCGTACATCAATATAATGTCAAACATTCTCAAAAAATACGAGCATAAATGTTGAATTTATCACATACAAACTTACCTCGATTTCAAAATAAGCTAGATCGTCGATTTAGTCCGAGACTTTATTCTTTCTCTGATCGAGGTTGATTCTTGCTTCTTCTTTCTCTATAATAGCAAATTAGCTCGTTTCAATCATCACATTAATAAAAGCATTTTAATAATCATGCTTTGGCAAAATTACTATTTTGCCCTTACACTTTGGCAAAATGACCATTTTACCCCTAGGCTCGAAAATAAATTCTAATCAAATTTCTACCTTTAATGAGCATAGGTGAACATTTATTTCTCTTATGGATATCATCAAAACCCAACATTTCACACATTATTACCAATTTTACAACCTTTACAAAAATGTTCATTTAGGTGTTTTCATGGCAACACCTTTCACAAAAGTTGTTCATCTAACAACTAAGACTTATTTTCTTCCATAAAAATGCAGCAAATCACATACAAGCTCTCTTGGCAAAACCCTAAACTTTTCACCATATTGCATGTAACAGCCTGATTTAGGGGCTAGTCGGAACAGTGATCTCGGAATCACTAATTCGAGGTTAGATAAATTTATTTTCATGTTATGTTATGAGTTATAACATGTTTATGAGGATGCATGAAAATTTTGGTGCCTTAATTTTAGCGATTTCTAGCTAAATCGTGAAAAAGGACTAAATCGCATAGAGTGCGAAAGTTCCATTCTATAGGCTAAAGGTACCAAATAGCTATGGCTTAGTAATTGGAGGTCCCAAATGAGAAATTTGGCCTTGTTTAAGTGAGTTGGCCGGCCATAGTAAGCTAAGGGGATAAGAACATTAAATGTGGTCATGTTAGGTGTTTAAAAAGAAATAAAATAAGATGAAATAAGCCAAAAAGCTATCATCTTTTTATTTCTTCTCTTTCAATCAAAAATATCAGCCATGGGAGGGCTTTGAAAGCTTGAAAATTTCAGCAAGCTTCTCTTCACTCAAGTAAGTGATTTTGATGGCTTTAGATGTTAATTTTTGTACTTTTGAGACCTCTAAAGCTTAAGCTTTCTAAAGAGGGGACTAGTTTGCAATATGGTTGAAAGTCTAGGGACTTCCCATGAGAGATTTTATGTTGTTTGATGAGTTTTTATGAAAGAAAATGAATGATAGGATGACGAGAAACAACTTTTGTGAAAGGTGTTGTCATGAAAACACCTAATTGGGACTAAAATGCAAAAGTTGTAATTTGTTCATTAAGACATGAAATTGATGGAATTGAGAATAGTTGTAAGAGGATAAAATGTTCAGCTAGGCTTGTTTAACAAGAAAATGTGATGAAAATTTATTTACGAGCCTAGGGGCAAAATCATAATTTTGCCAAAGTATAGGGGCAAGATGGTCATTTTTTCCTAAGTAGAGATTATGTTGTAATACGATCATTAAGTGATTAAATTAGTAAATTTCATTGTTCTAGATAAAAGAAAATGAGTTTTGGACCTAGAACGGATGAAAAGAGAAATGTGGGCAAAAAGTCATTTTCGGCTCTTTCAACATCGAGGTAAGTTCATGTACAAATGTTGAAATTATGTATGAGCTTATTTAGTATTCCAATGTTGTATGAAATGTTTCTTGATGAGATGTCGATGGAATTAAATTTAGAGTAATGGGAAAGGTGTATAGCACGATAGGATGATGGTTAAAGGCTCGAGTAAGACCATATTGGGATATGGCCTCGGTGTAAGAATTCGTATAAGACCATGTCAGGGACATGGCATCGATATGTTAGTGTATGTAAAACCCAATTGGGGTAGAGTGACAACGAGAACTATGTGCATGAGACTCAAGAGAGTTATTTAACAATTCAAATGATTCAATGTATATGTGAATGTATGTGGTTGTACCATGAGTAGCACAAGTATGTGTAGAATTGAATTGAGATGAATTCAATAAATGATGAACCCCTAGTGGGGTATGTGTATTTGATGCACTGTGTGAATGAGAACGAGTATCGTAGAAAGTTAAGTAAAAATGGAAACATGTGAGGATGTTCTTGAATGAACATTTGAAATAGAGATATACTTGTGAATTATTATCCATGAATGTAAATAACGGTAAGCTATGTGCGATATCACCTTATTGATTATTGATCGATGGGCTATGTGTGATACCATCACTTATAAATGATTGGTGGGCTATATGCGATACCTTCCTATTAGAGATTCAATGGTGGGCTAAGTACGAAACCACCGAGATATTAGTAGCATGAGCGGCTTATTGAAAATGCTTGATGTGTTGTTATATATGATCTTGTGACGATCAGTGCAGGAACGTATGCTAATTAAACGAGCGAATTGGCTTGTGATATGGTAAGAATGTGGTAAGAGATTGAATGAGTACGTTTCAAGAATGGTTGAGTAAGTAACCATGAGTTGATGAGAAAAACTCAACATATTGCCTTGGGGTTATGTATATTCAGTGAATATCAATATTTGTCAAATTATACAGATGAACTTACTAAGCATTATTGCTTACTCCTTTACTTTTCTCATCTCTTATAGGTTTTATTACTTAGCTAGGGTTGGAGACCGCCAGAGATGTTTTCACACTATCGAGCAGACACACGGTATGAGGTATCAAGTCCTTAAGAGTCATGGCATGTATAGGGATTCGTTTAAAGTGATGAAGTCTAATTGTGGTAGCCAAATGTTGTTGGCCAAAGAGTATTCATAGTATGGTTGTGTATAGCCATTTATGATGGTTTAAGTTGTTGTAAATGTTGTGGGAACAATTCTCCCAAGTGTATGAGAGGAAAACTTTATTTTCATGAACCAAACGTGTTAATTTATGTGTTTCAATCGATGTTTTGAGAATGTTTTGAAGAAGTATATGAATGTATGCAATTGAGAGTAAAAAAAGGCTTGGTAGATAGCTTCTAAGTGCCCACATGGTTAGACACACGGGCGTGTGCCTAGGCCGTGTGTAACCTGCACCTTAGTCTCATAAGTCAGAATAGGCCACGGGTTAATCCCACGGCCATGTGTTGAAGCCGTGCATGAAACACGGTTAGAACATGGGCGTGTGCCCCGGCCGTGTGTAATAAGTCAGTATATCAAGGTATAGTACACGGTCTAAGTCCACGGGCGTGTCAAGACCGTGTGTAATTAGTCAGTGTCGACCACGGTCGAAAGACATGGGCGTGTAAAGGGGTGCACGGGCTTGTCCCAAACCACATGGGCGTGTGACCTCTGCTTTAAAGAAAAGTTTCTGATTAAGTTCCGAAAGTTTTTATATACGCGTATAAGGCCTCGTAGGCCCATGAAATGTATGATTAGACTGAGAAAGAAAAGTTTTTAATTTGGAACAAAATTTTACAGCCCGTAAGTGCATGATTAAGCAAGTTAAAGCATAGTAATATCTCGTATCCGGTCTAAGCCTCGGACTCGGGTATGGGGTGTTACATTGCAAATTAGTCCCCTTTTTAGAAAGCTTAAGCTCTAGGGGTTCTAAAAGTACAACTATCATCAAGAAAAACCATTAAAATCACTTACTTGAATGGAGAAGAGCTTGCTAAAATTTTGAGCTTTCAAAACCCTTATTTTGCTTGCTATTTTCGGTGGTGAAGAAGAGAGAAAAAGATGATATCTTTTCTTTCTTTATTTTATTCTATTTATCAATTTAATCCACCAACTACACCCACTTTGACAAATTTTTGACTTCTTTGTCCCCCCTATGGCCGGTCAACCTTCATTTAAGGGGTTAATTTCCTTTTAAAGACCTCCAATTAACATTCTATAGCTATTTGGCACCCTTAGCTTATAAAATGGAATTTTCGCACTTTATGCGATTTAGTCCTTTTTCGCGATTAAGCAAGAAATCGCTAAAATTAAAATACCAAAATTTTCATGTACTAATATAATCATGCTTTGACTCATAAAATATCATGAAAAATAACTTTATCTAACCTCGAATTAGTGGTTCCGAACCACTGTTCCGGCTTGCCCCTAAATCAGGCTGTTACAAAATGTAAATTTTTAAAGGACTAAATCAAAATTTTTTCATTTTTAGAGGGCCAAAGTGCAATTTTACCTTTACTATTTTAAAGTCAAAATGTAAAATATTCCATTTTAGGGGGGGCGGGCCCCTGGCAACCCCTTTTGATTCGCCCCTGCTAAAGCCCAATAAACTTTAACCAAATTAGATCACTTTTAATTTGGACTAATATTTTATGATAGTAAATAATAACATGTAATTATGCTTATTCTATATGTGGTGTCCATATTTTTCCAACAATCTCCCACTTTGACCACATATATATATATATATTGATTCCCTTATGAGCTCATGTAATTATATAACCTTATGAGCTCAAAACCTTACTATTTTATCCAAATGGTATGCCAAACAAGTTCCTCCATTAATTATGTTAACATAAAACTAAGACGAATTTCGTTACATATATCTTAACTAAATCCATCATTGATCACGTATATTAACACAATCAAATGAAATAGATCAAGTATGGATGTGTAGCACGGAAATTACAAGCAATGTGATCTAAACATGTCCATTTCCAACTGGCATCCTTAGCCTTAGTGAGATCAAATTTTACTAAAACCAGAGTGTGAATAAACTAAATAAACTTATTTCTACAAAAAATATCCTTAATATTCGTAAACTGAAATAACTGAAAAATGTGTCTATAACATAAAAGCATTTAAAATTACAAACTCCCACTAAAATCGAATATCATGAAAAGACATTACGCTCATATTAGCAGTGTGCTCATACAAACCTTGGGCGATAGTTCTTTAGTAAGCGATCCACAATTATGGAGTTTGTACAATTATACTCGATAGACACCTGGCCACTTTGAACTATTACTTTAACAACCAAGAATTTAAAGCCTATGTGCTTTGACTTTGATGTGCTCCAATTGTTATTGGAATAAATTAATGCAATTTGTTGTCATAATTTGCACCTTAGTGACAAAATTTTGCCTTCATATTCCATTAAAATCGGAGTTTATATACTTGACGATCTCTAACTCATCAAACCTTTAATATGTAAGCTTGTAATATTTTTTTAAGATAATTTATGAATCATTTGGTTGCTTTCCGACTATCCATACTCGAATTGATCAAATATCTGCTCAACATCCAAACAATCTACGCAATATCTAAACACGTACAAACTTGAAAAAATATTAGACTTCTTACTGCTGAAATGTAGGGAATCTTATGCATTTTCGTAATCTCAAAATCATTCTTGGGGCATTGATTAAGACTATTGTTACTCCCACTAAACTTGTGATATATACAATCATTAACCAAAACCATCTCGTAATTGAATAAGATAACCACTTGTTGACTATTGTAATACCACTGACAAAAGGCCTACTTAAGCCCATAGATGATTTTTTTTTAATTTGCAAACAATTAACTTTGCATCGTTGAACGCAAAGTTTTCTAGTTACACCATATAAAATCATCTCATCAATGTCATCATTGAGAAACACAATCTTAATATCCATATAATATAGCTCAAGGTCAAAATATATAGCAAAATTTATTATAGTTATTTCTCTAGTGGGCCTTCTTAATGTCATTAGTTCTTGAGCTTGTAGAGTTTGTTACTTAACCTGGAGGTTCAACGACATTGTCTTGATCTGGAGTTGCTACTTGAAAAATTTCGAGTATAATATACTTTTCCTAATCATATTCAATAGCAATTAAAGGAATGTGTTGAAAAATATAAACATATTGTTCTCTAAAGACAATGTCCTTAATTCTCTCCCCCTCCCCCACAAACTCAACATCCTCAAAAAATAAGAATTTTACACCTTAAAAATAACTTTAGTAGTGGGATCATAAAATTTGTAACCCTTAGATATTTCAAAGTATCCGAAAAATCAAAGGGATTAAAAATAATGTTGGACACAAGTTCTCAATTCTCTTTTTTTTTAGAGACATAACCTAATCTCTTGTGCCACAACGAAGTCGCATTCTTAATAGTTAATTTGCATTTCTTACCTATTATGGTAGTATGCAAGATTCATTAAATAAAGCAATAGTATCAAATAAATATAGATTATCATAACTTAATAAAGAACCGGAACCAACCAAATTTGAATTATGAAAGAGACTAAAATTTTCATTTCCAAATGAACAAAAATAACCAAATTTGTCCAATGTTGAAATGGAAATCAAGTTTCGCCTAAAAGACAGTACAAAAAAAAAAGAGTCTCATTCGAATTCAAATAAAATCCAGTTCTTAATAATAATCTGAAAGTTCTTATTGCTTCAACTTCTATTGAATTATCATCACCTTCATAGATGTATATTTCACATTAGGCTTTCAGTAATTCTGACAACCTTTCATAGACATACGGATGTGAGTTGTTGCACCGAAATCTATTCACCAAGTGTGTCTAAATACCAAAGTCAAATTAACTTTAAAATAAACAAAAAATTCAAAAATGCACATGACGCACCATAAGAGAAACAATCATCCATAGTTAATTCATTTTGTTATTTCCTTTGAAGTTTCGTATGCATAGTTTTCTTCTTCTTTTTTATATACCCCCATTGAAGTTAGCTTTGTTATGAACGTACCAATTTTAACCTTTTTGTTCTTGAGAAACCTCTTTTCAATGTCTTCCATGAATTCTTTGCTGTGATAATCTCATTAGATATAATTGTAACAGTCCGGTTTAGACCCTAGTTGGAATAGTGGTTTCGGGACCACATATCCGAGTCTAAAAAATATTTTAATATTATTTTCTGTGTTCGCAGTATTTGATTAAGCATGTGTGAAAGTTTCATGTATTAATTCTGTTGCTTGTGTGTTTAATTTGAGAAAAGGATTAAATCATATAAAAGATAAAAGTGGCATTCTATATGTTAATGTGCTTAATTGAGTTGGCTATTAAATGTGAAGGCCTTAAAGTGAAATTTGACCATTGTATAATGGGATGGACGGTCATAGACTTATATTATATGGTTTTATGATTAAATTATAAAGGATAACTTTGTAATATGTATATTAATTTGTATTATAATAAAACAAATGAAAGACAATAGTGGATTGTTCATCCATCCACCATCGAAAATAGAAAAGAAAATAAAGTTTTAAGCTCTTCAAATATTCAGCCATAAAGTTCTTTGATTGAGGTATGGATTTTGATCGGTTTTTGATAATTTCTATGTTTTTGTGATCGTTGCTTCGAGTACTTCAAAACCCATGCCTTAATTTTTTTAATTGATGATGATTTTGAAATGTGTCATTGATGAATTCATGAGTTTTGTGGTGTTTGAGGATGAAATATGAAAGATATGTGATAGATTAACATAGTTTGTCTTTGAATTTTTGGTAAATTTGAGTAATTTGGATTAAATGGAGAAAATAATATTTTGGATGACTAAAATGTGAAATAAATGAAATATATGGATTGTTAGGGACCTATAGAGAATTCGGCTAAGCATGGGTTGTATTGAATTATGTGTATTTTGTGATTTTGTGATTTTGTTAAATAGGGACTTAAATGTCAAAATGTGAAAATAGGAGGGCTAATTTGTAAAATGCTCTAAATGTGTGTTCTTGGATTGAATTGAATGAATTGGTGAATAAAAGAGTTAAATTTGAATATGTATAGATCAAGAACCAAAGAAAACGGATTTACACCTAGGGAAGTCAAAGGTGATTGAGTAGCCGAATCCGTTTGTTTATTCTGAATCTGAGGTAAGTCTATATACAAATAAATATATTTGAATTGGTTTGTATATGTATCTATGAAATTTAATTGTGATGAATGTGTTCGAGATGATATATACCTGGAATCCGAGAAATTATCGACCAAATGTCAATATTCGAAAAGTCTCGTACGAACCTAGGAATAGATAGGATTTTATATGTCATGACATATGTTTCTGATATGTGATATCATGTAAGACCTCGTCTGGGACGTTGGCATCAATTTGAGATATACGTGTAAGACCATGTCTGGGACATCGGCATCGTATCTGATTTCGTGTAAGACTCTGTCTGGGACTGTGGCATCGATATTTGGTTACATTTAAGACCACGTCTGGGATGTTGGCATTGTACGATTCTTCCGAGTATTCCGAGTATCCTATTTGATTCTGAATGGTTCAACGGGCAATTCCAAGAAAACGAAAGACTATGTGAAATATATAACTGAATCAGGTACGTTTGAAATATACACTATGTGTGTGTATGAAAGGTAAGTATATATATATGAACTTACCTAGGTGAAATATATGCTTAGATTTGATGAAATAAAAAAAAATGTGATATATATGTGAAAATGTGCTATGATCAAATGTGGTATTTGAAGACATAATATTGATGGTAAGAAATGGTTATACAAATGAGCCAAGGATATATTAAGAATTTACAATTGATATATATATATATATGAATGATCTTGTGTTGGATATGATACTTAATGTTTATATTGTTAAGTTTATTTGTATATGGCTTACTAAGCTTTTGAAAGCTTACTCTGTGTGTGTTTGCATTGTTTTATAGATCGTTAAAGCTACTGAAGACTCGGGGATCGTCGAGGATCGTCATCACACTATCCAATCATATTTTGGTACCCTTTTGAATATGTATAGATATTAAGTCTGGCATGTATAGTCTAGTTGAAATGGTTATGTTTTGAAAGGTGTACAAAAGTTATGTGATATGGCTTGTTAATGGATGTGTATATGGTAATATTGATCTATGTTTTGTGATGCAAAGTTGGTATGTTATTGATGAGAAGATGTCACATTGTGGTGGTAAGTTGTGGATGAAACATGCTTAGAAATGCTTGTGATTTCGTTGAGCTAATTGACACATAAGATATTGTATTTGAAATGTTTGTGAATGGGTAGAAAAGATGGTCAATTTGATATGTTTTGGTTGCCATAAGTGTTTGGAATGATGCTTGTATGTGCTTGTAGGGTTAGCCCAAAGTGTGGGTGGCATTTTGGCCTTGCAAATGGCCTATAATTGCCCACATGGCTGAGCACACGGGCGTGTGGCTCGACCGTGTCCCTCGTGGTTGCATTTCAAAACAAGTCAGGCTCGACCACGGGCTGGACACACGGGCGTGTGACTGGCCGTGTGGTGCAAGTCAGTGTCGACCACGGGTGAGGCACACGGGCGTATTTCAGACCGTGTGGACAAGTCAGTATGTATGCCCTGTTTTGCCACGGCTTGGGCACACGGGTGTGTCTACGGCCTGCCCACACGGGCGTGTGACCTCTGTAACTTTGAAAAAAATTTAATTTCAGAAAAATTTTGTATGATCTCGGTTTAGTCCCGATCCCTTTCTAATGCATGTTTAAGGTCTCAAAGACCTCATTAAGGGACTATATGCTTGTATTCTATTATGATTTGACGATGATATACTGTATGATACAAAATGTTTGTAAAAGTTTCCGTTTGTCCGGTAATGCCTCTTAACCCTAGACCGGTGATGGTTATGGGTTAGAGGTGTTACATTTGATTGGTATAAGAGCTACAGTTTAATTGATTCTAGGACTAACGTAGCGTGTGAGAGTCTAGCTATACATGCCATATATACGAACTGTGATAGTGTGATGAATCCTGACATATAAAATGTGTTTTTGTATAGTAAATGGATCCCGAAAGAGCTGTAGCTGACAATGTTGAAAGCAATGCGCCTGCTCCCGCTCAAAGGACACCGCCATCTGATTCGAGACCCGCTACTAGGGGTCAGGAAGGAGAGGCTAAACAAGCCTTCTTCCAAATGATGAATGTGTGGTTAACTCAGTATATTAGAACTAATCCGGCTGTATCACAACCCTCACCCCCGCCTAATCCTCCTCAGACTTCAGTTGTACCACCGGTTATGAATTTGAATCTGTTGAATAAGCCTTCGGTCGATAAAATTCGCAAGTATGGGGCTGAAGAGTTCAGGGCCACTAGTGAAGATGATGCTGAGAGAGCGGAGTTTTGGCTCGAGAATACAGTTTGAGTGTTTGATGAAATGTCATTGACTCCTGATGAATGTATAAAATGTGTTGTTTCCTTGTTACGAGATGCAGCTTATCAATGGTGGAAGACTTTGATTTCAGTTGTTCCAAAAGAACGTATTACTTGGGATTTTTTTCAGTCTGAATTCCGGAAGAAATATATCAGTTGGAGATTTATAGATCAGAAACGGAAAGAGTTTCTTAAATTGAAACAGGATCGCATGTCTGTCACTGAGTATGAACGAGAGTTTGTGAGATTAAGTTAATATGCTCGGGAATGTGTCTCAACTGAAGAGATAATGTGCAAAAGGTTTGAAGATGGTCTGAATGAAGATATTCATTTGCTAGTTGGGATTCTGGAAATAAAAGAGTTTGTGGTGCTTGTTGGTCGAGCATGTAAAGCTGAGGCACTCGGGAAAGATAAAAGAAAAGCTGAAACAGAAGCTAGAGATGCGAGAAAGAGATTTCTGAGTAAATCATTTCAGTCTATATCAAAGAAATTCAGAGATAAATATAGTCATTCAAAGGCTAATGTAGGACGTTCAAATAGAGATCGTGCTAGATCGTAGTCGAATTTCAAAGCTCCAGCAACTTCGGTGGCTAGTGTGGGAAGCATTGTGGTAAAAGACATCCGAGAAGTTGTAGATTAAATGATCGAGCTTGTTTCAGATGCAGATCATTAGACCATTTCATTCGAGACTGCCCAGAGTCTGTTGAACAAGAGATCGTTCAGAATCTGAGGTCAGATAATGTTTCAGTTAGAGGTAGACCTTCTCAAAATACAAGAAATGTCAGTGGTGGCCAAAGAACTACAAAAGATACAGTTGCGAGGTCTGAAGCTAGGGCACCTTCCAAAGCTTACGCCATTTGAGCCCGTGAGGAAGCTTCGCCTCCAGATGTTATTACGGGTACATTTAATCTTTATGATACTTCTGTGATTGCATTGATAGACCCAGGATCTACTCATTCGTATGTATGCATAAACTTGGTATCCAGTAAGACTTTGCCTGTAGAGTCTACTGAATTTGTGATTAGAGTATCGATCCCCTTAGGTAAATGTGTCTTGGTTGACAAAGTATGCAAGAATTGTCTGTTGATGTTTCGAGATGTTTGTTTTTCGGCTGATCTGATGCTATTACCTTTTGATAAATTCGATATAATTTTGGGTATGGATTGGTTAACATTGCATGATGCTGTTGTGAATTGCAAAAGAAAGACTATTGATTTGAGATGCCAGAATGATGAAATAGTTCGGATTGAGTCTAATGATATGAATGGATTACCGGTTGTAATATCAGTGATGAAAGCTCAGAGTTATGTGAAAAAGGGTTGCGAAGCCTATTTTGCTTATGTAATTTATTCGAGAGCGATTGAAAAGAAAGTTCAATCTGTGCCAGTTGTTTGTGAATTCCCTGACGTGTTCCCTGAAGAATTACCGAGATTACCTCCGATACGCGAAGTTGAATTTGGTATTGATCTATTGCCGAGAACGACTCCTATTTCGGTAGCTCCGTATAGAATGACAATCGGCTGCAATTGAAAGAGTTGAAGTCACGATTTGCAAGAGTTGTGGATAGAGGATTTGCACGACCGAGTTTCCCACCTTGGGGTGCTCCCGTTTTATTTGTGAAAAAGAAAGATGGCACGATGAGAATGTGTATTGATTACCATCAGTTGAACAAAGTGACTATAAAGAACAAATATCCTCTACCTAGAATAGATGATTTGTTTGATCAGTTGAAGAGAGCATCTGTGTTTTCAAAGATAGATCTGAGATCGGGGTATTATCAGTTGTGAGTAAAAGATTGAGACATTACAGCGCTTTGAAATGAGGTACGGGCATTATGAATTTTTAGTTATGCCTTTCGGACTAACGAATGCTCCTGCTGTCTTTATGGATTTGATGAACAGAGTTTTCAGACTGTATTTAGATCAATTTGTTGTTGTATTCATTGATGACATTTTGATTTATTCGCGTGATAAAATTGAGCATGCTGAACATCTGAGAATTGTGTTACAAACTTTGCGAGATAAGTAATTGTATGCAAATTTCAGTAAATGTGAATTCTGGTTGCGTGAAGTTAGTTTTCTGGGACATATTGTGTCGGCGTCTGGTATACAAGTTGATCCGAGCAAGATTTCAGCTATTTTGGAGTGGAAGCCTCTGAGAAACGTGTCTGAAGTTCACAGTTTTCTGGGACTTACTAGTTATTATCGACGATTCATAAAAGGCTTTTTGATAATTTCAACTCCGTTGACTAGATTGCTTCAGAAAGATGTGAGATTTGAATGGTCCGATAAATGTCAGAAAAGCTTTGATCAGTTGAAAGCCCTTTTGATTGAAGCTCCAGTTTTGGTACAGCCAGAATCGGGTAAAGAGTTTGTAATATATTGTGATGCTTCGTTGAATAGTCTGGGATGTGTTTTGATGCAAGAAGGCATAGTTATAGCTTATGCCTCGAGACAATTAAAGCCGCATGAAAAGAATTATCCGACACACGATCTTGAGTTAGCTGCAATTGTGTTTGCTTTAAAGATCTGGCGTCATTATCTCTTTGTTGAAAAATGTCATGTATTTTCGGATCATAAAAGTCTGAAATATTTAATGACTCAGAAAGACTTGAATTTGCGACAGAGAAGATGGTTAGGACTGTTGAAAGATTACTAGCTGGTGATAGATTATCATCCGAGTAAGACAAATGTTGTTGCTGATGCGTTGAGTCGAAAATCACTGTTTGCATTACGTGCGATGAATGCTCATTTAGACTTGTCTGATGATGGTTCAGTTTTGGCTGAGTTGAAAGTGAAACCATTGTTCTTACAGCAAATATGTGATGCTCAGAAGGTTGATAATGAAATGTTAGCAAAACGAGCTCAGTGTGATTCGAACTCTGATTCTGAATTTCGAGTTGATGTTGATGATTGCTTGAGATTTCGAGATCGGATTTGTGTTCCAAGAAAACCAGAGTTGATTCAGTTGATCTTGAATGAAGCACATAATAGTCGCTTATCTGTTCATCCGGGAAGTACAAAGATGTATCATGATTTGAAGCAACATTATTGGTGGTCTGGTATGAAACGAGACATCTCTGACTTTGTTTCGAAATGTTTAGTCTGTCAGCAAGTTTGTAACAGCCCGGTTTAGACCCTAGTCAGAACAGTGGTATCAAGACCACAAATCCGAGGTCAGAATAATATTTTAATATTATTTTCCGTGTTAACGATATGTGATTTAGCTTTGTGTGAAATTTACGTGTGAAGATTATATCGATTGTGTGTTTAATTAGCAAAAGGACTTAATCGCATAAAATGTAAAAGCTGTGTGCTGATTGTTGAAGTATCTATGTGTTATGGCTTTTAAATGAGGAGGCGTTATGAGGCAATTAAACCATTAATGAGATAGTGGTTGGTTAAATTACATAATAACCTTATTGTTAATTTGTCTTTTATGATAATAAAAAGGTTAGTATTGGAATTTGATAATTAAGTGATTATTTAATAAAACAAAAAGAAAGATGAAGCCATATTCTCATCTTTTCTTGCCGAAAATTGAAGAAAAAGAAAGAGAGGAAAGCTTGTTAGGGTTCGGCCATTGATAAGCTCAATTAAGGTATGTTTTGAGCTCGGTTTTTTATAATTTCTATGTTTTCGTAATCGTTGCTTTGTGCTCTACTAAACCCATGCTTAAAATGTAGAAATTGATGGTAATTTTGAGATGTGCCATTGATGAATATGTGAGCTTTGTGTTGATAGTTGGTGGAATATAAAAGCTTAGTGTTGGGTTAACATAGTTTGTATTTGGATTTTTTGTGAAATTGAGTAATTTGGGCCAAATTGAGAAAAGTGTAAATTGGAGGACTAAAATGTGAAATAAATGAAATGTGTTGGCTTGTATTAGCATGCGAAGAATTCGGCTAAGCTTGTGTGAGTAGAAATTTGGTGTATTTTGTGATTTTATGAATTAGGGACTAAAGTGTCGAAATGTGAAAATGTGAGGGTTATTTTGTAAAATGCCCTAAATTTGTGTGTGTGGACTAAATTGAATGAATTGGTGATTGAATGAGTTGAATTTAAATGTGTATAGACCAAGAAAGGAGAGGTTCGGATCGAGATCGAGGTAAAGACAAAGTGCTCGATTAATCGACCGTTTCAGTATTTCGACGTCCGAGGTAAGTTCGGATATAATACTAGTTGTCAAAATTTATCTGTGTGATGTGAATTGAATGAATATATATACATAATTATGAGATTAGAAATGCTATGTGCGGAATTGAATTAGAGGGCACTAAGTGTGCAAAATTCGAAACGAGACAGAGATGATTAGCACTGTATGTGCGAAAAGAAAGAAGCTTTGGCTTATCGAATTGGCACTGTGTGTGCGATACCGATATAAGTTCTGTAACACCCCAAACCCGGTCAACACACCACGACCGAATCTGGCATGTTACGGAGTGAAAACATTTGAATAAAACAAGTTACTGGTTAAATTTTATTGAAAACTCTTTATCGTTTTAGTGTTTAGAAAACCTCATATAAAGTGATGTTAAAATCATTTTGGTGTTGCTTTAAATCCAGAAAACTTTATGGTTGAAAAATCATTGATCGATACTAGCTTTTGGATATCATGTGATTCTTTTTAAATTACGAGTAAGGTGTGTATAGTCGAGTTAAAACCATTAAGCTTTGAAGTTGTTTGAAACTTAAATCCGGAAATCATTTAGGTTACCTTTGCAATCATATTGTAAATGTTATTACTAGATAGTGAGGTTTGAAAACCCGAAGGAGGTATAATTTTGAAAACATTGCTTTTTACCGGTTATTTAAGCAATCAGTTCGTTAAGCACATGCATAATATCATCAAAAAGTAAAGCAAGTAATTTAAAACCCAAAATAATACTTAGCGGCCTTATTACAGAACCAAAACCAAATTTAAAGTAAATAGATAAAACTAGAGTAGTAATAAAAACCCGAAAATAAGTTTGCATGGCCACCTCGAGTCCTCTCTGGCTCCATATCTGCGATCTATGCCTCATCTGCAAAATGTAAGGGAGGGGTGAGTCACCGAGACTCAGTGTGTAAATCCCCAACCCGATGGATTAACACTTACACAAATCATTAATAAAACATGCAATCATGCACCCCATCATCTAACCATCCGATCTCCTTTATCTACCCCGTGTGGTCAAAACCACTGGTGGTCAAAACCACTGGTGACCGAGGTCACAAATATATATATCGGTGTGGTCAAAACCACTGGTGACCGTAGTCACAAATCAAGTGATGGGGCCAACCCATCGTGTGGTCAAAACCACTGATGACAATCCCGTATCAATCATGTGGGGCCAACCCACTTGTGGTACCAAACCACCGGGGACGAGTCACAATATCCATATGTGGTCAAAACCACTTTGGTGACCGTAGTCACAATATCATATATGTGGTCAAAACCACTTTGGTGACCGTAGTCACAATATCATATATGTGGTCAAAACCACTTTGGTGGTCAAAACCACTTTGGGACTTAGTCACAAATAATAATATCAAAGACGGGGCCAACCCGTCGTGTGGTCAAAACCACTCGACAGTCCAAATAGATCCTCCTCCTCCTCTCATCAAACCCATCATCATGTCCAAATCATACGTATCATAATATCATGAAATCATGCAAATAACGCATAGCATAGCATTTAACGGTAACATGACGATGTATATCAAAAATCACATAGCGAGGACTTACGGAGTCCACGCTCATGCCCACAAGGCAAAATCACTGATTTCAATGACTAATCGGTTTATAACAGTTAACACAATAACATGTAATACTAACGAAGTGTGTAAGGTTACACACCTGACTACTTGTAGATCTAAGCGAAACCCGAACTACGCGAAACTAGCGAAATCCCGAAACGTTGCTTCCCCCTTCCTACAATCGGCCAATACTTGTTAGTAACCAAAAGCCCATTCGACTAAACTAGCAATCTCGAACCAAACGGTCCACAATCACCCACATACAACTTGGCTAACTTTTGGAGCGAATAATCAACCCTTACCGGTATGAAATGAGCTGACTTTGTCAAACGGTCCACAATCACCCAGACTGAGTCCTTCTTACTAGGCGTAAGGGGAAGCCCACTAACGAAGTCCATCGTAATCCTTTCCCACTTCCACTGCGGAATCTTTACCGGCTGCAACAACCCTGACGGCAACTGATGCTCAGCTTTAACTTGCTGGCATGTCAAACACTTGCCCACAAACTCTGTTACTTCCCGCTTAAGACCTGGCCACCAGAACTGTTCCCTCAAATCACGATACATCTTACTGCCTCTAGGATGCATAGCGTATGGGCTGCTATGAGCTTCCTGAAGAATCCGCTGTCTCAACTCGACGTCCTTAGGCATACATACCTTCCCTTGAAAACACAGTACTCCCTCACTACCCAAGCTGTAACCCTCAGATTCACCATTCTGCACTTGCAACCTCCGAGCACTCAAAACCTCATCTGTCAGTTGTTTCTCCTTAACCTGATCAATCCAATTTGGCTTTACTTGCAATTCTGCCAAAAGACTTTCGTCGTCATATAGACTAAGGTGAGCAAACATCGCTCGCAAGTCCGCTACCACCTTACGACTCAACGCATCAGCTACTACGTTAGCCTTACCCGGATGGTACTCAATCGAGCAGTCATAGTCCTTTAGCAACTCGATCCACCTCCGCTGCCTCAAGTTTAAATCTTTCTGAGTCAAGAGTACTTGGACTCTTGTGATCCGTGTAAACTATCGACTTTTCTCCATACAAATAATGCCTCCAAATCTTTAAGGCAAAAACTACTACAGCCAACTCCAAGTCATGTGTCGGATAGTTACCCTCATGAGGCCTCAACTGTCGAGATGCATACGCTACAACTTTTCCATCTTGCATCAGCACACACCTAAGCCGAGTGTCGATGCATCACAATAGACCGTGAATTCCTTCCCTGCCTCAGGCTGAATCAAAACCGGAGCCTCAGTCAAAATCTTCTTCAACTTGTCAAAGCTTTCTTGCTGTTTCTCAGACCAGAAAAACGGATCCCCTTTCCTCAACAGCTTAGTCAACGGTGCTGCGATCAAAGAAAAACCTTCTACAAACCTCCTGTAGTATCCTGCCAAACCCAGAAAACTCCAAATCTCTGCAACCGACTTCGGTGGTTTCCAATCCAACACTGCCTCAATCTTGAGAGGGTCCACCCTAATCCCTTCAGCTGATACCACATGCCCCAAGAAAGTTACCTCCTTAAGCCAGAACTCGCACTTACTAAATTTGGCGAACAACTGCTTCTCCCTCAGAACCTGTAGAACCACCCGAAGATGCGCGTCATGTTCTTCCTCAGATTTCGAGTACACCAAGATGTCGTCTATGAATACTACGACAAATCGATCCAAATACGGCTGAAACACCCGATTCATCATATCCATGAATGCTGCCGGCGCATTAGTCAACCCAAATGGCATCACTAGAAACTCGTAGTGCCCATACCGCGTACGAAATGCCGTCTTAAGAATATCAGCCTCCTTTACTTTGAGTTGATGATACCCTGACCTGAGATCGATCTTAGAGAAAACTGATGCACCCTTAAGTTGATCAAACAAGTCGTCAATCATGGGCAACGGATACTTGTTTTTGATCGTCAACTTATTCAAATGACGGTGAGTCTGCATACATCCGCATTATACCGTCTTTCTTCTTAACAAAGAGCACAGGTGCTCCCCAAGGAGATATACTCGGCCGGATGAAACCCTTGTCAAACAATTCCTGAATCTGCGCCTTTAACTCCACCAATTCCTTTGGCGCCATCCTATATGGAGCAATAGACACTGGTGCGGTTCCTGGCAACAGATCTATACCGAACTCAACTTCACGGTCCGGAGGCACACCCGGAAGTTCCTCTGGAAATACATCAGCAAATTCCCTCACGGTTCGGACACTTTCCACAGCTGAATCCTTAGCTTCCAGAGCACAGACATGCACCATAAATGCCTCACAACCTTTCCTAACCATTTTCTCTGCCTTCATAGTCGAGACCATATTGGATAGGTAATCTCTCCTATTACCTATCATCACTACCTCCTCACCTTCCATTGACTTCAACACCATGCGCTTAGCTGGGCAATCCAAACTGGCTTGATACTTTACTAGCCAATCCATCCCAAGAATCAGATCGAACTCCCCAAACGACAGTTCCATCAAGTCAGCCAAAAACACGACCCCTTAGAGTTCTAGGGGTACATCCTTATATAGTTTATTTACTTCTACAGAGTAACCTAGAGGGCTTATCACTGTCATCTTCCTAGAAGTAATCTCAGAGTCTAAGTTCATGGTTTCCACTATGCTACTGGCTACATACGAGTGCGTCGATCCCACATCTATCAAAGCATTATAAGGTAGTCCAAAGATTAAGAACGTACCGGTTATGACGTCCGGTGCGTCGCCCTCCTCTCGACGCCTTGCTGCGTAGACCAATCCAGGCTATCTCGCCTCTGTACCAGCTGTACCTCTGCCCGGTGCTCCACGGCCCCTACCAGATCCATTACCTCCCCTGGCTGCACCACGGCCCCTCTGTGGTTCCTGACCATCCCTCCTGACCTGTGCACGATTCTGATCCCCAGACTGCAACCTAGCTGACCTCTATGGACAATCCCTCACCCGATGCCCCATCGATCCACACTCAAAGCAACCTCTATTTCCAGTCCAGCATTCCCCCGTGTGAGACTTTCCACACCGAGCACATCGTGGCAGCCATTGAGTATTAGCAACAGTAGGCCTAGCAGCTTGACCCAGCCTACTAAATCTACCTCGTTTCTGCTTATTCCCGGCAGACCCAGATGATCCAGAATTCCTTTTGTTCCAACCCTTATCCTGATTCTGTCTTACCGACTGTTTCACTTCCTCAGCAACTTTGGCCTTTTCCACTAAGACCGCAAACTCTCTTTCCTGCTGTGGGGCAATTACCATTTGCAGCTCGTCTCTCAGTCCATCCTCAAATCTAACACAGTGCTCATGCTCCGTGCCCACAATACCACGTGCATAGCGACTCAGTCGAAGAAATTCCGCCTCATATTCTGACACAGTCTATTACCTTGGACCAAGTTCAGGAACGCCTTGCGCTGCGCATCAATATAGCTAGCCCCTATGTATTTCCTCTGATAAGCTGCTCTAAAGAATTCCCAAGTAAGATCATCCGCCATTGCTCCGTCCCCTAATCGTGAGCCACCACCGATATAACTCATCTCGCAGCAGAGATACTACCCCCTTAAGCTTCTCCTCAGCCGAGAAGTCTAGATCATCCATAATACGTTCTGTCGCCTCCAACCAATATTCCATTGTGCTAGGAGCCACACCGGAGATACCTCTGAACACCTCGGCACCATTAGCCTAGAGTCGTTCGGGCACAGATTTCTGAACCCCTGCTCCAACGCCTGCACTAGCAACCCTCTCTAACACCCGCAGCATCGCCTGTGACACTGCGTCATCACCTGTCTGGTCCTGATGTTCCGTGCCCACAGCTGGCGGTGGTGGTACCTCATTTTCCGATCCATGACCAGACCCTACCGGTTCCAAGACCGTCATCCTACCCCTACCTCGTCCACGAGTGTTACGCCCACGTCCACGTGTACTCATGTCTACCGATACGATACGAGCTGATTAAAAGTTTTATGCATTAGACTTTTATTCCACTGTCTATTAAGGCACAGTTTTATGATAAGTTTAATTAGAGATTGTTTCGTAAGTACATCCATCCTATAGTTCAAATCTCTAGAGTAGTTCCTACTACTATTTAGTCATGCCAATATCACCATAATCACATCATCAAAAGCAACAGTTTGGGGTACTTACCTGGGCAGATTGGTGCCGGAGACTCGGTGTCATGCTTTCACCAATGTACTTTTTCCCATAAAAGCCTTTCACAAACCATTTTAAAACATTTTTGGGCCTCGGGCCCATAGCCGAGCTATTGAACCTGGCTCTGATACCAAAATTGTAACACCCCAAACTCAGTTAACACACCACGACCGAATCTGGCATGTTACGGAGTGAAAACATTTGAATAAAACAAGTTACTGGTTAAATTTTATTGAAAACTCTTTATCGTTTTAGTGTTTAGAAAACCTCATATAAAGTGATGTTAAACTCATTTTGGTGTTGCTTTAAATCCAGAAAACTTTATGGTTGAAAAATTCGTTGATCGATACTAGTTTTTGGATATCATGTGATTCTTTTTAAATTCCAAGTAAGGTGTGTATAGTCAGGTTAAAACCATTAGCTTTGAAGTTGTTTGAAACTTAAATCCGGAAATCATTTAGGTTACCTTTGCAATCATATTGTAAATGTTATTACCCGATAGTGAGGTTTGAAAACTCGAAGGAGGTATAATTTTGAAAACATTACTTTTTACCGGTTATTTAAGCAATCAATTCGTTAAGCACATGCATAATATCATCAAAAAGTAAAGCAAGTAATTTAAAACCCAAAATAATACTTAGCGGCCTTATTACAGAACCAAAACCAAATTTAAAGTAAATAGATAAAACTAGAGTAGTAATAAAAACCTGAAAATAAGTTTGCATGGCCACCTCGAGTCCTCCCCGGCTCCATATTCACGATCTATGCCTCATCTGCAAAATGTAAGGGAGGGGTGAGTCACCGAGACTCAGTGTGTAAATCCCCAACCCGATGGATTAGCACTTACACAAATCATTAATAAAACATGCAATCATGCACCCCATCATCTAACCATCCGATCTCATTTATCTACCCCGTGTGGTCAAAACCACTGGTGGTCAAAATCACTGGTGACCGAGGTCACAAATATATATATCGGTGTGGTCAAAACCACTGGTGACCGTAGTCACAAATCAAGTGATGGGGCCAACCCATCGTGTGGTCAAAACCACTGATGACAATCCCGTATCAATCATGTGGGGCCAACCCACTGTGGTACCAAACCACTGGGACGAGTCACAATATCCATATGTGGTCAAAACCACTGGTGACCGTAGTCACAATATCATATATGTGGTCAAAACCACTGGTGACCGTAGTCATAATATCATATATGTGGTCAAAACCACTGGTGGTCAAAACCACTGGGACTTAGTCACAAATAATAATATCAAAGACGGGGCCAACCCGTCGTGTGGTCAAAACCACTGGTGACAGTCCAAATAGATCCTCCCCCTCCTCTCATCAAACCCATCATCATGTCCAAATCATACGTATCATAATATCATGAAATCATGCAAATAACGCATAGCATATCATTTAACGGTAACATGACGATGTATATCAAAAATCACATAGCAGGGGACTTACCCGGAGTCCACGCTCATGCCCACAAGGCAAAATCACTGATTTCAATGACTAATCGATTTATAACAGTTAACACAATAACATGTAATACTAACGAAGTGTGTAAGGTTACACACCTGACTACTTGTAGATCTAAGCGAAACCCGAACTACGCGAAACTAGCGAAATCCCGAAACGTTGCTTCCCCCTTCCTACAATCGGCCAATACTTGTTAGTAACCAAAAGCCCATTCGGCTAAACTAGCAATCCCGAACCAAAAGAGTTTGTCACCACCTTACCTTAATGACTGATTCGGCTTCTAAACACCAAAGATCGGCACCCCCTATTGATGTTAGGGGTTTCGGCTATCAACATGGAACAAGAATGGAGTTCAATACATAGATCTATAATGGAAAATAAGATAGAAAAGAAAAAGATGTCACTTACCAAGAGATTCGGCTATGACTCACCAAGAGAACTAAATTCGGCACTTCAATGGAGACTAGAACACGTGAGAAAAGAAGAGAATGAGACTAAGGGTATTCGGCCAAGGCTCTTGATGAAACCGAAAGAAAAACAACAAGCTTTCGGCTTTTGAAATAAAATGGAAGAGATGGAAGAAGATGGAGTAGGATTGATTTCGGCAAAGAAGAATGGATGAAATTTCGGTACAATGGGATTTGAAAGAGAGAAGGAAAGATGTCGAATGGGGGGTGAGATTGTTGGTTTCGGCTTTAAACAAAATAAAAAGAATAAGAAGAAGTGAACAAGGTGATTTCGGCAAGGAGAAGGCTAACAAAGAGTGAACCGAAAGAGAAGAAGAAGATAGCTATTTGAGTTTCGGCTTTGAGCAAAAATAAGAAAAGAAGAAGTGACAAAGGTGGATTCGGCCAAGAGGGAGTTTCAGCTCTTCAAAGGGAATGGAAAAGTTGGTTCGGCCAAATGCCCAAGTTGCCAAAAGAGAAAACCAAAAAGAGGAGAAAAGTAAGAGGGGTTTCGGTTTTGACATAAAACACCAAGAGAATGACCTTCTAAGCTAGCCGTCCCTAGCTATCTCCCAACACACATTCGGCCACTCCCCAATAAACCCAAAACCGATTACACCTTCTTCCCCAAAGTCCAAAATTCGGCGTGAAATTTCCTCCCTTCTATCAGTTCAATTTCGTTTGACCCCTTCCATCCTTATCTTCCAGAGTCCATCTTGAGCACTCCACTTCCCTGTTTCTGGCGTGAAAAAGAATAAGCAGGAAGTGCAATTCCTGCTACTCGAACCCAAGCACTCCTTCCTTGAATGTGGCGTCACCATCCAAGCACCTTAGTGGCGCCTCCTTTGCCACTTTACCAAGGTAATTCTTGTGTCACAACCTCCCAATAAATTCTTTTAACCTCTAACTTCCTTAGCTTTCTCTTCCTAAGCACTAAAACAAAATTTTAGCCCTAACTCAGGCCTAACCCAGGGTCATGCCTAAACCCCAAAACATGATAAATAAACATAATAGACATATCCTCCCATGCAACACAAACAAAATGCAGAGACCCTGAATTAAGGATGTTACAAGTTTAGTTTAACATATTGGCACTAAGTGTGCGGTGACGATTATATTTCGGTTATGAAATTAGCACTAAGTGTGCAAATAAATCAAAGGAATAGCAAAGGTTGAACGAGAGGTAATACCGAGCAATTGAGTAGCATGAATGGTGAGTAACTATGTCTTGATCAAGGTACGTTTGAACCTATGTGGTTGATGATAGCCTTAAAAGTTGAAAGAATAGATATTTGAGCATATGGTTGAGATTGATGATGAGCCTAATTGTGTATTTATCTATGTGATGGTTTAATTATGTATTGATGTGGTATTATTGAATAATATGTATTATATTATGAACTTACTAAGCTTTTGAAAGCTTACTGTGTGATTTGTTTCTCTATTTTACAGTGTCAGTAAAGCTAGCTCGGATCCGGGGATCGTCAGCATCTCTATCACACTATCGACAATCTATTTTGGTACTTTTGAATATGTGTATATTTGAATATGGCATGTATAGGCTAGCTGTTTCGAACCATGTTTGAGATGTGTAAATAGCCATGTGATGTGGCTAGATAAATCTTGGTATATGCATGAATGATTATGATATATGAAGTATGTTTTGGTATGGCTTGATGGCAATGAAATGGTCTTAAGAATGGTAAATTTATTGATGGATTGATGCCATAGTGATTTAGTGAAATTATGGATGAATCATGCTTGGTTTTACATGTGAATTGGTTGAGCTATTTAGCATATAAGATGGTATGCTAGAAATGAGATTGAATTGGGTTGATATGATGAACATTTTGATGTGTTTCTGGTTGCTATTGGTACATGGAAAGATGCTTAATTGTGCTTGTAGGGATGACCCTTGTGTGGGTGATAAATTGGCCTTGAAAATGGCCTATTTTGCATACATGGCCAGGGAACACGGGCGTGTGTCTCTGCCGAGTGGCTCAAGGGCCACTTCAAAGTGTGCCTGGGCAGGTTACACGGCCGTGGCACACGGACGTGCCTGGTGTCCGTGTGACCAAGTCAGTAGCTAGCTTAATTTCACAAGGCCATGGCACACGGGCGTGTCTGGTGGCCGTGTGGATAAGTCAGTTTGTATGCCCTATTTTGGCACGGCCTAGACACATGGGCGTGTCTGGTAGCCGTGTGAGGCACACGGCCTGACTGCACGGGCGTGTGACCTCTGCAGTTTTTGAAAAATGTTCAAATTTCTAAAATTTTTTGAATGTGTTTGGTTTAGTCCCGACCTCTTTTTAACACGTGTTTAAGGTCTTGTAGACCGTAACAAGGGACTATATGATTATAATTGAATATGTTTGATTGATGATTGACTTTGTGTCATGAAATGGATGAGAAATGTTTCGATTGATCGGTAACACCTCTTAACCCTATTTCGGCGACGGTTTCGGGTTAGGGGTGTTACAAAGTTAAAGCTGAACATCAAGTGTCATCTGGTTTATTACAACCAATAATGATTCCTGAGTGGAAAGGGGATAGAGTAACGATAGATTTCGTTTCAGGGTTGCCTTTGACTCCGAAGAGAGATGCAATTTGGGTTGTAGTTGACAGATTGACGAAATCAGCTCATTTCATTCCGGTACGATCTGATTACTCACTTGATAAATTAGCTAAGCTATACATTTCCGATATTGTGAGACTGCACAGAGTGCCACTATCTATTGTATCTGACAAAGATCCAAGGTTTACTTCACGATTCTGGAAGAAACTGCAAGAGGCCTTTGGTACTAAATTTCATTTTAGTACAGCTTTTCACCCACAGACGGATGATCAATCCGAGCGAGTTATTCATATTCTTGATGATATGTTGAGATGTTGCATTCTTGAGTTTGATGGTACGTGGGAACAATATTTTCCATTGATTGATTTTGTGTACAATAATAGTTTTCAGTCGAGCATCAAAATGGCACCTTATGAAGCTTTGTATGGACGCAAATGTCGAACACCTCTGTATTGGTCTGAGCTCAGTGAAAGTAAGATACACGGGGTTGATTTGATTAAAAAAACTGAATAGAAAGTGAAAATTATTCGTGATAGTCTGAAAGCCGCGTCAGATCGTCAGAAATCTTATGCAGATTTGAAACGAAAAGATATCGAATTTGAGATCGCTGATAAAGTGTTCTTGAAAGTATCTCTGTGGAAGAAAATATTTCGATTTGGACGTAAAGGCAAATTGAGTCCGAGGTTCATCGGGCCGTATGAAATCATCGAATGAATTGGGCCTGTTGCATACAGATTGTTCTTACCACTGGAACTAGAAAAGATACATAATGTGTTTCACGTGTCAATGCTTAGACGATACAGATCTGATCCATCACATGTGATTTCTCCATCTGAGATTGAAATTCGATCCAATATGACTTACGAAGAAAAACCGATTCGTATCTTGGCTCGTGAGATTAAAGAGTTGAGAAATAAGAAGATTCTGTTAGTAAAAGTGCTATGGTATCGACACGGAGTGGAAGAGGCTACGTGGGAGCCTGAAGATACTATGACAACAATATCCGAATCTGTTTAATGGTAAGATTTTCGGATACGAAAATCCCTAAGGGGGGAGAATTGTAACAGTCCGGTTTAGACCCTAGTCGGAATAATGGTTTTGGGACCACAAATCTGAGTCTGAAAAATATTTTAATATTACTTTCTGTGTTCGCAGTATTTGATTAAGCATGTGTGAAAGTTTCGTGTATTAATTCTGTTGTTTGTGTGTTTAATTTGAGAAAAGGATTAAATCGTATAAAAGATAAAAGTGACATTCTATATGTTAATGTGCTTAATTGAGTTGGCTATTAAATGTGAATGCCTTAAAGTGAAATTTGACCATTGTGTAATGGGATGGACGGTCATAGACTTATATTATATGGTTTTATGATTAAATTATAAAGGACAATTTTGTAATATGTATATTAATTTGTATTATAATAAAACAAATGAAAGACAATAGTGGATTGTTCATCCATCCACCACCAAAAATAGAAAAGAAAATAAGGTTTTAAGCTCTTCAAATATTCGGCCATAAAGTTCTTTAATTAAGGTATGGACTTTGATTGGTTTTTGATAATTTCTACGTTTTTGTGATCGTTGCTTTGAGTACTTCAAAACCCATGCCTTAATTTTGTGAATTGATGATGATTTTGAAATGTGTCATTGATGAATTCATGAGTTTTGTGGTGTTTGAGGATGAAATATGAAAGATATGTGATAGATTAACATAGTTTGTCTTTGAATTTTTGGTTAATTTGAGTATTTTAGATTAAATTGAGAAAATAATATTTTGGAGGACTAAAATGTGAAATAAATGAAATATATGGATTGTTAGGGACCTATAGAGAATTCGGCAAAGCATGGGTTATATTGAATTATGTTTATTTTGTGATTTTGTTAAATAGGGACTTAAATGTCAAAATGTAAAAATAGGAGGGCTAATTTGTAAAATGCCCTAAATGTGTGTTCTTGGATTGAATTGAATGAATTGGTGAATAAAAGAGTTAAATTTGAATATGTATAGATCAAGAACCAAAGAAAACGAATTTAGACCGAGGGAAGTCAAAGGTGATTGAGTAGCCGAATCCGTCTGTTTATTCCGAATCCGAGGTAAGTCTATATACAAATAAATGTATTTGAATTGGTTTGTATATGTATCTATGAAATTTAATTGTGATGAATGTGTTCGAGATGATATATACCTAGGATCCGAGAAAGTATTGGCCAAATGTCAATATCCAAAAAGTCCCGTACGAACCTAGGAATAGATAGGATTTTATATGTCATGACATATGTTTCTGATATGTGATAACGTGTAAGACGTCGTCTGGGACGTTGGCATCAATTTGAGATATACGTGTAAGACCATGTCTGGGACATCGGCATCGTATCTGATTTCGTGTAAGACCCTGTCTAGAACTGTGGCATCGATATTTGGTTACATTTAAGACCACGTCTGGGACGTTGGCATTGTACGATTATTCCGAGTATTCAGAGTATCCTATTTGATTCCGAATGGTTCAACGAGCATTTTCGAGAAAACGAAAGACTATGTGAAATGTATAATCGAATCAGGTACGTTTGAAATATACACTATGTGTGTGTATGAAAGGTAAGTATATATATATATATATATATATGAACTTACCTAGGTGAAATATATGCTTAGATTTGATGAAATAAAAAAAATGTGATATATATGTGAAAATGTGCTATGATCAAATATGGTATTTGGAGACATAATATTGATGGTAAGAAATGGTTATACAAATGAGCCAAGGATATATTAAGAATTTACAATTGATATATATATGAATGATCTTGTGTTTGATATGATACTTAATGTTTATATTGTTAAGTTTATTTGTATATGGCTTACTAAGCTTTTGAAAGCTTACTCTATGTGTGTTTGCATTGTTTTATAGACCGTTAAAGCTACTGAAGGCTCGGGGATCGTCGAGGATCGTCATCACACTATCCAATCATATTTTGGTACCCTTTTGAATATGTATAGATATTAAGTATGGCATGTATAGTCTAGTTGAAATGGTTATATTTTGAAAGGTGTATAAAAGTTATGTGATATGGCTTGTTAATGGATGTGTATATGGTAATATTGATCTATGTTTTGTGATGCAAAGTTGGTATGTTATTGATGCGAAGATGTCACATTGTGGTGGTAAGTTATGGATGAAACATGCTTAGAAATGCTTGTGATTTAGTTGAGCTAATTGACACATAAGATATTGTATTTGAAATGTTTGTGAATGGGTAGAAAAAATGGTCAATTTGATATGTTTTAGTTGCCATAAGTGTTTGGAATGATGTTGTATGTGCTTGTAGGGTAAGCCCAAAGTGTGGGTGGCATTTTAGCCTTGCAAATGGCCTATAATTCCCAAAAGGTTGAGCACACGGGCGTGTGGCTCGACCGTGTCCCTCGTGATTGCATTTCAAAATAAGTCAGGCTCGACCACGAGCTGGACAAACGGGCGTGTGACTGGCCGTGTGATGCAAGTTAGTGTCGACCACGGGTGAGGCACACGGGCGTGTTTCAGGCCGTGTGGACAAGTCAGTATGTATGCCCTGTTTTGCCACGGCTTGGGCACACGGGTGTGTCTGAGGCCGTGTGAGGCACACAGCCTGCCCACACGGGCGTGTGACCTCTGTAACTTTGAAAAAAATGTTTAATTTCAGAAAAAATTTGTATGATCTCGGTTTAGTCCCGATCCCTTTCTAATGCATGTTTAAGGTCTCAAAGACCTCATTAAGGGACTATATGCTTGTATTCTGTTATGATTTGACGATGATATACTTTATGATACGAAATGTTTGTAAAAGTTTCCGTTTGTCCGGTAATGCCTCTTAACCCTAGACTGGCGATGGTTACGGGTTAGGGGTGTTACAGTAATGCCTTTGAATGTTTCAATGCAAGCAATGATGTTGTTAGGTATAATAGTAGCTAAACAAAACAAAACAAGCTCACATAATACTTTAAATTTAAACTAAAATAATTTGAATTAAAGGTAAACACATCTCAAAATATCAGACACTTTATTAATATTTCATTTTTGGGCAAAATATTAACTTGTAAGTGATATGATAAGTGATAAAAGTAACATATTTTAATCCCGTTCTTAATGCATTTTGGATGATTATTTATGAAAATTGGTGAATTTTATGCTCCTAATCCTTGGAATTCATGTTTCTATACTTAAGAGAGCATTTGGGAGAAAAAGAAGCAAAAAACGAGTGAAAATCGAATAAAAAGAGCATATTTTAGGAGCCACACGGGCTGGACACACGGTCATGTGCCAGACCGTGTCGATTTCACGACTTGCATCTCAAACTCACAGAAAAACGCAATTTTTAATCTTTCTGGACATTCTAAAGTCTATAAATACCAAATAGAATAGGAGAATACGGGGCCATCAGAGAATATTGAAGAAAACAATTCGAAGAACACCATTGGAGCCAACTCTGAAGCAGATTTCCATCAAGATTTAAGACATCCTTTTAATTTCTTTTGAAGTTTTTATGAGTTTCTTTATTTCTTGTGGTTATTCTAACTTTGAGATGTTTTTATTCGCAATTATGAACTAATTCCCTAGATACCTAGGGAAGATGAACCCTATGATGAATTCTATTATTTGATTTTTGTTTTACGCGATAAATACTTGATTCTTGTTCTTAGTTATGTGTGTTTATCTCTTGCTTTAATATTTTTAGGATATTAATTCATGTTTAATGTACTTAAATCAGAGGAGGAAAAATCCCTATTTAAGAGTAGATCTAGCATAATTGAGTGGAGTTGCATGCAATCCTAAAAATAGGACAACATAAATCTACAGGATTAGAGTCAAATCTAATAGGGGAATCCATAGATCGATTTAATGAGATAATGGGGGGTTTTAATTAGAAAAAAATTTCAGTTAATCAACCTAGAGTCAGTTGCTCTTACTCTCGAAAGAGATATTAACATAATTTAGGGATTTCTACGGATCAAGATGCCGAGTGAATAAATCGTTTAATTCAAAGTCATAATAATAGATGAAGTCTAGGTGGATTCTTTCCTGGGTATTGTTTCTCTCATTGGTTATTATTCGATTATTTTCTTGATTCATTCTCCGTTGAGTTCTTTAGTTAGATTAATTTAGTAAATCTTAGTTTAAAACGATCACTCCAATTTGTCGGCTAAATAATAGGAAAACGGTAATTACTAGTACTTTTAGTCCTTGTGGATACGATATCTCTACTCACCATAGCTATACTATTTATCTATAGGTGCACTTGCCTTTGTCGTATTTTTAGTAGTCACGTGACACATCATGATATCCTGGCGTAGTAATCAAACACTGACAATAAGAACATGTTAAACAATAAATCTTCCTTTGGATCGATTTATTACTCACATGCAAAACTAAATAATCGTCGCATGTTTATTACCACAATTGTATATGTAATTTTGCTAAATATTAACCTTCCTTTGGACCAATCAATATTAACTCAACTTAAGTTACATGCACACAACGTTTTGTATTTTAGAATAAAATAAATTTTCACAACAGAAGTCACTTTAGCGACTTATTGCTTTGATTAAGTTATTTTAAAAATACATATTAACATACCAATATTCAAATTTAAAAATTACCCAATAGTCAAAGGTGAAAACTTTTTTTTTATTGTACTATAGTTTCTGAAATAACTCAAAATAAGGTTGTGTAAATAGCGCAATAAAAAAACTAAAAACCTTAATCTTTGACTGATTTTTTTTTAGTACTTAAACAAGTAGCCATCAAAATTTTTACGATTAAAATTCAAAACCAAATTTTATAAAACAAAATTCTTTAACGTATTGTCAAAATACCAAAAAAATTAATATATATTCATATAAAAAAAGATAACAACTTCAATTGAATAAGGGTTCAACGTGCATTCAACCTAAACATATAACAAAATTATCGAAACATAAATTGACAATTCTCTATAGAGCAAAATTCTCTCTCTCTCTCTATATATATATTAAAATATATGTGCTTGATATTTCTTTAAAAAAAAAAATTAATAGCCGACTAAAACTAAACTAGAAGCATGCAATCAATTTAAAAATCATCACTTGACAAAACTAACAAAATATGAATCGATAAATTTTCCCTGAGTTATGCAAAAATTCAAGAATAATTTATTTGCATCAATTCAATATCAATTCATGAAAACATTAAATATGAATCATATAAATCAATTAAATTTTGAATCAAACAAATAATGCAATAATGCATCAAAACAATTCTTATCAATCAACTTGAGATGCGCCAAAACATTTTTTTTAATGCACAAAATAAATTTACATATAAATACACCACAATCTGCATTAATTATACTTTTAGTAAAACTAAAATTCTAATGCATTTACAATTACCAAATAAAACTAAAACTTGTCAATCTTAAATTCTCAATTGCTAAATAATCAATGGAGTAATAGAATTCAATTGGCATCAATATTATTTGATTGCTAGTGGAAATTAAAGCACATATATTCAAAATCCATCAAAATTAAAAATTAAAGATCAAAATGCTAAAAATTCAAAATAATCAAGATCTAAAAAAATTTAATATAGATATTAAAACATCAACATATATATAGCCGAAATATTAAATCTATAAAATCTAAAAAATGAATCAATCCAAAAATAATAGAGAAGAGATTCATTCTCAATGATTCGACATAACGAGGCTCGGATACCACTTGTTAGAATAAAAAAAATTGGATATAAAACTTAATAAACCAGAATCTGTCATGTCAAATCATCAAGAGCAAAACTAGATGCAGTAGCGTACCTAAATCCATTGATATCTTGAAATATTCAAGTCTTGCGATTTTTATCTTCCAAATTAACACACAAGTTGAATTCAAGATAGATTTGTAGAGAGAAAATTCTCTAAAGAAATTATTTTAGAAGACTTTTAGAAATATTTTTCTTATTTACAACTCGACCCAAAAGTTTAGAGAAATTATGAAATTACCCCACTAGTAATTTTGTGGAAAATTTTCTAATTCGAAACAAGCCCACACTTGGCAAACGTGAGCTTGAGGATAGCGGAGAAGACTACTTGATTGAAGCGTTCATCCTAGACAAGTCGAAAAGGTATAATTTTGATTAAGTGTTTATTATTTTAGATATCACAACCAAGTTCTTATTTTTGGAAAAATTTTAAAACTCTGATTTTTCCTCAAATCTATTTCTGCTACGTTTTCCAAACTTGATTTTCCAACATCCTATACTTAGTCCACATATTGTTCATTTTGCTAGAACATCATTACCACGATGAAATCCACACCTCCTCCAAACTTTCTCCAGTCGGCTAGAATTTGGTTTTGTCTCCATAAAGAAGATGATTTGGGGATGGTAAGTTTTCAGCACATGTTGAAGTCCCATTGTAGCCCTTGAACTCCCTAATCCACAGATATTCCAGCTCAAGATTTTCATTACGTCCGGTCAGCCTGCCTTCTAGCATTTACCGATATCTTTTGATAATTTTTTTAGTTCTACTAGTCATTATTTCTCATCACATCTACCAATCTCGAAACGTCAGGAGCATTTCTAGCATCCCTTGGCCTCTTTTTCCCTTCACAACCCTCAATGGGACTATCCTCCGAGTTATGTTCCCTTTGATCCTTACTAGATCCAATTTTCACCCATATTTCCTAACTATCCATGGTACTAGTGTTGCCTTCCAAATTGAATCCTAATATAACCTGGGATCTCTGCCTGTAACCCACTTGACTTCCCTCTCCACAATCCCTCCAAAACCATTGTCCACCTTTCGAAATCCCTGGGAAATCTGAATTATCGTCCTCTCTTAACCAAACACTCATTATAGTTGTGGCTCACATGATGTCGCCCGTAGTGATAGATCCCATCATGGTTCCATATCTTTCGCCCCTTCCCTCAATCTGGTCAATCAAAAACTATCACTATGTCCCAAACACCTACATAAGAAACAAAACAAAGTTAACTTATCATATTTAAACTTCGTAAAACCTTGCTTTGAATGAGAGACTATGAGTTTCTTACGATGTTTCAGAGGTTCCTTGTCATCAATCATCACTCGTATTCTCATGTAATTCCTTAATCCTCTATTGATCTATTTTGTGTCATACTCCATAAACTTTCCAATAAAATCCCCAAACTGTTTTGTTGTTCCTTCCGAGAAGAGACCAAATAGAAGATTGTGGATCTAAACCTAGAAATAAGAGAAGATCAGAGGGAGTTGTAATGGATCCTTGTTTTCCCCTAACCGATGAAAGATCATAAGGTGGTTCTTAAAAGTCCACGGAGCCCCATTAATTACTCTTTCAATATCTAGTTCGTGGTAGAATTTAAACATGTATCGCTTCTCCCCCAGATCTGATATTAAGACTCCCCTAAGCGAATGCTAAAGATTTTCCATTATGTTTCACATTGCCAAAAAGTGGACCACACTTGCCGTGAAGAAGCAACCCACCAAACAATATTCGTACAATGTTTTGTTCAATCTGTCCTCCCCCTTAAATTGCCATGCCTCCTCCTTTCCTTCCTTAATACTTAACCTTACTAAATCATTCTCCATTGTCGATAGCTTTCGGTCAAAATCAAGGAACCCTAGAAAACCCTAGCCATGTGGAAAGGCGACCCGATCAAGAACATAAGAAAAGAAAAAGTAAAAAAATGTCACAAAAGGACAAATAGAAACTAAGAAAACGTGGCAGACGATAGAAATTCTTAAACCATTACTACTTAAATCTCGAGTTAAATTTTAAATGTAACATCCTAAAATTTAAAATTTTATGTGTTGCATGATATCTTGTGTGAGGCTAGCTAAAATATTAATTGTGTATGTTTAGGGGTTCTATGAAGGCTCGGGGTTGAATTGGGCCCTAGTAAAAATTTTGTGTTTAAGCCTTTTAAGGAGAGATAGTAAGTGGCATCAAGGCTTGTGGAATAGGTGAGTAATTTGCTAGCATAATTGAGCATATGGCAAAGAGGTTGTGGCGTCACATGGAGGACTTTAAAGGAAGAGGTTCGAATCCCATTTGGTGCAAATTTTGGTTATTATTTTTTTTGTGTTCCTTCCCTAAGTGTCGGCCAAGGTGGTATTTAAGGCAGGGAAGACCTTTTTAATTATGGTATGGTGGCTAAGGAAACAAGGCAAGGGTGAGGGTAAGGAAAGAAATCAAAAGAAAAAGGCAAGATAAGGGAACATGTTGGCCTTTTTCATGGGTGATGTTTTGGAAACTGTTTTTGGTCAACACTTATCCCTTTTGGCAAAGCAAAACACCGTTTGGGAAGGGGTATTGGGGTAGCCGAATTCTTCATTTGTCATTTGGCAAACTTTGGTGCTTGTTAGGCTAAATTCCTTTTAGCATTATTTTGTGTCATTTTCTCCAAACTTCTTCTTCTCTTTGCCGAAACTTCAAGCCATTAGTGAGCATTTTCTTCATTTCTTTCTTGTTTGCCGAAAGTACCTAAGCCATTGAGACCAAATTATTTCACTCATTTTCCTTTGGAAAACCGAATCTAGTTAAGCACTCCTTTTCTATCTTTCTTTTCCTTTTTACAAAATTCTCTAACCCTTATTTCTTCTTCTCTAATCCATACCCCCATAGCCGAATATTCTTGCTCATTTTTCCTCTATAGCCGAACCCTTCATCTTTTCTTTATCATTTCTTCTCATTCGTGTTGACACTCACTCCTTTGATCAATCGGTAAGTGGTTCTATTCTATCTTTTTACTTTTCTTTTTCCTAGCCGAATGTGTGCTATCAACATTCAGATATTCACTTTGTTCCAGCCGAAATATCTTCCTTTCATAACTCTTTACAATGTGATCACTTCTAATGTAGAGTTATAGTGGAAGGCCGAAACTTTGACTCATCCGTAGCCATTGTACAATCGTTGGGAAACAGTTTTATAATCTTTAAGGTAAGGGATTCATCATGGTTCTTTTTAGATCTTTTTCGTTGACCGGTTAGTTTGCTAAACGGAATAGTGGTTGTGACTAATCAATTATATTTTTAGGGACTAAATCACTCGATCTATCCACTTTTTGATCATACGATTCTAGTGGTAAACCGAATCTTTTCCGTAGTCAATCATCTCATATCAACGTAATATCATTCTGACTAAGATTTTATTCGATGGATGCTAGGGGTACCAACTTGAAAGGGAAAGCGAGTGGAGAACACAAAAGGAGCGGATCTGCGATCCCTATTCCTAAATTCAAATGAAGAGGCGATGCTCGGCGATTCGGATTTTCCACCGGGTTGTGGACCATCATCCGGTGAGAATCGACAAATCGTGGTCGTTCACGATTTAGAGAGTAAGTATTTTAGATCGATGATTTAGATTTAGATTAATAAAAATCTCGTTCATTAGATTAATCGAGTGTTATGCTGTCATAGGTGCCGACGATCAAGAGAGTTTAATACTTACCGTGTCGGTGTGTAATCTCACGAAGTCCCGTAAATCGTGTTTTAGCATCATATTAGAAATATTGATCATTGTTGCTTAAAAACTCAAAATCGGTAAAATGGTATGAATCGAGTGATTTGCCTAAACATCGTAAATACTGAGTTTTGTCAAAATAGGGATTATTTGTAAAATTACGAAAATGCCCCTAAGTTTTGAATTACGAAAATGCCCCTATGAGCCGAATCACGGAAATGCCCCTAAACGGCCAATTTGCTAGAATACCTTAATGGGCAGTATTGCTTATAAATACTTAAAAGTACCGAATTACGAAAATACCCTTATGGGCCGAATTACGAAAATGCCCCTATAGGCCGATTTGATAGATTGCCCTAATGGGCCGAACTACAAAGTGTGATAATGGGCCAATTTATCGTAACAAATCTCCAGATTGATGATTGTTGTTTATATTTGAAATTATTATGTTTTATAATATAGGTGGCATTGCATAATTTTTCGCAAGGGATGGGAAAAATGTTGAAGAGAAGTATAGCCCGGTGGCTTTGCCACAAAAATGTGTGCTAATATGTTTCATTATGATTCCGGTGGCTTGGCCACAATCAAATTATTATATAAATGGCAACTTGCCTGCGATTGGTGTGTTTGGCGGTGTGGGTTGACTTGATCCCCACAGGTGTGATGGGATGGTACGGGTGGTGTGTAGCGGATGGATATCTAGGATGGGTTGGGTTGCATACATTCATACATTTGCTTCATTTTAAGATTGTTATGTAAAAGGGCTTAGGCCCATGATATTGCTATATGGGTTCAGGCCCAGTGGATGACGGTAAGGGATTTCACACTGAGTTCTTGTAACTCACTCCCCTTTTTTTCTTAACCCGTGTAGGTAATGCTCAGTTATGTGGATTTGGGCCATGGATGACTCGGTGGAGGCCATACTTCAGTAATGGTGTTATTGAACTTTAGATTTCTATTTCCGCTTATTTTACTATTCTTACTATTTTGGGTTTTTATGTTGTAATAAGGCCTCTGGAATATTTTATTTTTGCTTTATGTTTACCGTACTTACTATTTTGCTTGAATGATTTTAAATGGGAATTTTTCTAAAACTTAAATAAAGGTTTTCCCAAAATAGATTAACAAATGGATTTCATAACAAACTTTTACAAATATTTTAACTCGGAAAGTTTTTCTCGAACTATCAATGATATTTTCAAAAGTCACGATTTATAAAGATTTCTAGTTCAAATTATTGATTTATCAAACAACCTTCGAGGTTAGTAGTACTTTATCAAATATTTCAAATCAACTCGTTTTCTCAAAAGGATTTAACATGTTTTTCTCATGTGACATGTCAGATCTGGTCTTAACGCATGGGCCGGGTTTGGGGTGTTACATTTTATGGTATCAGAGCCCGGTTGCAAAACTCGGCTGTGGTTTGGGTTCAAACACGTTTTCAAAGCAGTTTAAATTTTAAATTATACATGTATTTTCTAAAGGAAGTATGGCACCATGAGTATCCGGTACCAAGTCAAGTAAGTAAATGTTATCATTTTATGATTATGATTATTGTGATATGACAGTAGAAATACTCTAGAACTTTTAGTTTTAAGAGCTGAAACTATAGAGATTGAGACTATAGGATGCGTTTTGCAAAAACGACTTTACTTCCTATACTTCATAAAATATTGTTTAATAAACACTGAAATAGTATAACTGATTCATAAGACTCTTAATCAGATTAAATTGAACTAGCAAATATGAGCGCTAGAGGACGTGGGCCCAGCGGTAGGCGTGGCCGTGCTAGAGAAATTTGAGAGTGCTAGAGTTGTGTCTGAGGCATCGGGGCATATGCCGGAAATGGACGCACCTGCGTCACCTATGACTGAAGCTAGGTCACACGATCGTATGAGAGAGGACGACGCTCTGTCCCAAGCAATATTGCGAGTTCTAGAAAGGGTTGCTGGGGCAAGAACTGGGTCGGCATCTCGTGGGTCGATATCGGAGCGACTCAGATCGAATGGAGCTGAGGTTTTTAGGGGTATCTCGGGAGTAGCCCCAAATGTAGCGGAGTACTGGCTTGAGGTGGTGGAGCGAATCATGGACGATTTGGATTGCACCGCCGAGCAGAAACTTAAAGGAGTAGTGTCTTTGCTGAGAGACGAGGCGTACCAGTGGTGGCTCACTGTGCGAGAAGGCATTCAGGCCGATCGCATTACCTGGGAATTCTGTAAAATCGCATTTCAAGGAAAATATGTCGGGGCTAGCTATGTGGATGCTCGAAGGAAGGAATTCCTGAATCTGGTCCAATGAGGTAAATCTGTGGCAGCATATGAGGTAGAATTTCTGCGTTTGAGTCGGTATGCCTGGGGAATAGTGCCGACTGACTACGAACGCTGTGTGCGTTTTGAGGAGGGGTTGCATGATGAGTTGCGGGTACTGATAGCCCCACAGAATGAGTGGAATTTTGCCACACTGGTGGAGAAAGAAAAGATAGCTGAAGAAGCTAAACACTCGGAGCGGCAGAACCGAGACAAGGATAGGGGCAAGAGTAAGAGAGGCTCTGGGTACTCAGGTCCTGCTAGAGGTTTTCAGAAGAGGCCCAAGAATGAGGAGCCAGCTCGAACGAGAATACAAGCTGCTACCAATCAGCTACAGCCCTGTGTGGATTGTGGGAAACTCCACTTGGGTGAATGCTGGAAGAGAACTGGTGGTTGCTTCAAATGTGGTTCCAAGGACCATCGACTTAGATATTGCCCTCGACTGCCTGCTCAGACTCAGGTTATTCGTAACAATGATGCGCAGCCAGCTAGAGGCGCTCAACAGCCGTCGAGAGGCCGTGGACCAGGTCGAGGTGGTAATGGCGTAGGACGAGGTCAGGGTACACCGGGTAAAGGTACTGGTAATAGGGGTAACGCGGAGGTAAGACTGCCAGGGTTGGTCTATGCGGTCAGACGTTGGGAGGATGGCGATGCACCGGATGTCATAACCGATGCGTTTTCATAGGCGATGTACTCATTCTCGCTTTGATTGATATTGGATCCACCCATTCGAATGTTGCTTGTGATGTGTCTGGAACCTTAAACATTAGATCTGAGATTACTGCTAGAGAAACAACTGTAATTAGCCCTTTAGGACAGTCGATGATAGTAAATAAGTTGTTTAGGGATGTGCCCTTAGAGATTCAGGGGGAAATATTTCTAGCGGATTTGATGGAACTGCCATTCGGTGAGTTCGACCTTATTTTGGGCATGGACTGGTTGGTGAAACACCGTGCGAATTTAGATTGTGCTGCAAAGTAGATGGTGCTAAGAACTTCGGAGGATAAGGAAGTGATGATGATAGGTGAAAGAAGAAACTATCTGTCTAATGTGGTATCTGCTTTAAAGGAAGAAATGTTGGTGCGAAAGGGGTGTGGAGCGTTCTTAGCCTTTATCAGTGATTTGGATGCCAAAGAGTTGACGATAGAAAGTGTCAGAACGGTGAAAGAGTTTTCGGACGTCTTTCCTGAGGAGCTTCCAAGATTGCCTCCGGATCGAGAGGTAGAGTTTGGCATTGATCTATTGCCGGGAATGGCTCCGGTGTCCATTGCTCCTTATAGAACGGCGCCAAAGGAGTTAGCAGAGCTTAAAGCTCAGATTCAGAAGTTGTTGGATCGCGGATTCATTCGACCGAGTGTGTCACCGTGGGGAGCGCCGGTCTTGTTCGTTAAGAAGAAGGATGGGTCGATGCGTATGTGCATCGATTATAGGCAATTGAATAAATTGACGATCAAGAACAAGTATCTGTTGTCGAGAACCGACGATCTGTTTGAGCAACTGCGAGGAGCTTCAGTTTTCTCGAAGATAGATTTGAGATCGGGTTATCACCAGTTTAAAGTCAAAGAGGCTGATATTCATAAGACGGCGTTTCGAACTCGTTATGGGCATTACGAGTTCTTGGTGATGCCGTTCGGGTTGACTAATGCACCAGCTGTATTTATGGACATGATGAACCGAGTCTTCTAACCCTATTTAGATCGGTTTGTGGTGGTGTTCATAGATGACATCTTGGTGTACTCAAAGAATGAAGAAGAACATGATTCGCATCTGAGGGTAGTATTGCAGATATTAAGGGAGAAGCAATTGTTTGCCAAATTCAGTAAGTGTGAATTTTGGCTGAGGGAAGTGAACTTTTTGGGGCATGTTGTGTCTACCGGAAGGAATTAGAGTTGATCCCCGGAAGGTCGAGGTCGTGTTGGATGAAACCACCGAAGTCGATGGCGAGAAATTTGGAGTTTCCTAGGGTTGGTTGGTTATTACAGCATGATTCGTTGAGGGTTTTCGTTGATTGCTTTGCCTCTAACTAAGTTGTTACATAAGGGAGTACCGTTTGTGTGGTCAGATAAGCAGCAAGAGAGCTTTGAGAAATTGAAGAAGATTCTGACAGAAGCACCAGTATTGATTCAACCTGAGGCTGGTAAGGAGTTCATTGTTTATTGCGATGCGTCACACACGGGCTTGGGATGTGTATTGATGCAAGGGGGAAAGGTAGTGGCTTATGCATCTCGTCAATTAAGGCCGCATGAGGTGAACTATCCTACTCATGATTTGGAGTTAGCTGCAGTGGTGTTTGCTCTTAAGATTTGGAGACACTATCTGTATGGTGAGAAGTCGATTATCTATACGGATCATAAGAGTCTGAAGTACCTCCTTACCCAGAAGGAGTTAAACTTAAGACAGCGGAGGTGGATAGAATTGTTGAAAGATTATGACTTCTCAATCGAGTATCATCCCGGAAAGGCTAACGTAGTGGCAGATGCGTTGAGTCGTAAGGTGATATCGGACTTGAGAGCGATGTTCGCCCATCTTAGCCTGTATGAAGATGGTAGTCTGCTAGCCGAACTTCAGGTGAAGCCCGTATGGGTAAGTCAGATTAAGGAGAAGCAGTTAATAGATGAAAGGTTCGGTTCCTTACTTCGGCAAATAGAAGGCGGTGAGATAGGGGATTTTGGATTGAATAATGACGGAGTATTGTGTTTCTGCGGAAGAATTTGTATGCCCAAAGATTCAGAATTGAGACAAATGATTCTGCGTGAGGCGCATAATAGCCCATATGCTATGCACCCCGGGGGAAATAAGATGTACCGAGACCTCCGTGAGCATTATTGGTGGCCAGGATTGAAACGGGAGGTTACTGATTTCGTGAGTAAGTGCTTAACATGTCAGCAAGTGAAGGCGGAACATCAATTGCCGTCGGGATTGCTACAACCGGTGAAAATTCCATTATGGAAATGGGAAAGGATAACGATGGACTTTGTTAGTGGGTTACCCTTATCGCCTACTAAGAAAGATTTCGTTTGGGTAATAGTGGATCGGTTGACGAAGACTGCTCATTTCATACCTGTTCGTATGGATTATTCACTGCAGAAGTTGGCCAAGTTGTATGTAGCGGAGATCGTGAGGTTACATGGGGTACCAAAGGTCTATTATATCGCATGGGGACCTAGGTTTACATCACGGTTTTGGAAGGCTTTACATAAAGCTTTGGGAACAAGGTTAAACTTCAGCACGGCATTTCATCCGCAGACAGATGGTCAGTCAGAGAGAGTAATACAGATCCTGGAAGACATGTTAAGGGGTTGTGTGATCGATTTCAGAGGTAGTTGGGAAGATTTTCTACCATTGGCGAGTTTGCATACAACAACGGCTATCAATCCAAAGATCTAGATGGCACCCTACGAGGCGTTGTATGGTCGTAGGTGCCATACTCCTACTTGTTGGACCGAGTGGGAGCGACAATTATTGGGTCCCGAGTTGATTTCGGAGACGGAGGAAAAAGTAAAGGTAATTCGCACGCGGTTAAGGAAGCTTGAGATAGACAAAAATCGTGCGCGGATCCAAGCGTAAGGATATTGAGTTTGCGGTGGGTGATCGTGTCTTTCCGAAGGTCCCCCTTGGAAAAGATCTTTAGATTTGGACGGAAGGGCAAGTTGAGCCCTAGGTTCATCGGACCATACCGTGTATTGAAGCGTGTTGGGCGAGTGGCTTATCAGCTTGAGTTACCTCCGGAGTTAAGTCAAATACATAGTGTATTCCATGTCTCTATGTTAAGGCATTATCGTTCGGATCCATCTCATGTTGTACCAAAGGAGGAAGTTGAGTTAAGACCCGACTTATCCTTTGAAGAGGAGCGATGCTGATTTTAGATCGGGGCGTTAAGGTCTTGAGAAGGAAGTCGTCGATACCGTTAGTCAAAGTTCTATGGCGTAATCACGGATCGAAGGAAGCTACGTGGGAGCCTGAGCACGCGATTCGGCAGTAATATCCTCATCTCTTTTAAACAAGGTAAATTTCGAGGCCGAAATTTTCTTTAAGGGGGTAGAATTGTAACATCCTAAAATTTAGAATTTTATGTGTTGCATGATATCTTGTGTGAGGCTAGCTAAAATATTAATTGTGTATGTTTAGGGGTTTTATGAAGGCTCGGGGTTGAATTGGGCCCTAGTAAAAATTTTGTGTTTAAGCTTTTTAAGGAGAGATAGTAAGTGGCATCAAGGCTTATGGAATAGGTGAGTAATTTGCTAGCATAATTGAGCATATGGCAAAGAGGTTGTGGCGTCACATGGAGGACTTTAAGGGAAGAGGTTCGAATCCCATTTGGTGCAAATTTTGGCTATTATTTTTTTTGTGTTCCTTCCCTAAGTGTCGGCCAAGGTGGTATTTAAGGTAGGGAAGACTTTTTAATTATGGTATGGTGGCTAAGGAAATAAGGCAAGGATGAGGGTAAGGAAAGAAATCAAAAGAAAAAGGTAAGATAAGGGAACATGTTGGCCTTTTTCATGGGTGATGTTTTGGAAAGTGTTTTTGGTCAACACTTATCCTTTTTGGCAAAGCAAAACACGGTTTGGGAAGGGGTATTGGGGTAGCCGAATTCTTCATTTGTCATTTGGCAAACTTTGGTACTTGTTAGGCCAAATTCCTTTTAGCATTATTTTGTGTCATTTTCTCCAAACTTCTTCTTCTCTTTGCCGAAACTTCAAGCCATTAGTGAGCATTTTCTTCATTTCTTTCTTGTTTGCCGAAAGTACCTAAGCCATTGAGACCAAATTATTTCACTCATTTTCCTTTGGAAAACCGAATCTAGTTAAGCACTCCTTTTCCATCTTTCTTTTCCTTTTTACGAAATTCTCCAACCCTTATTTCTTCTTCTCTAATCCATACCCCCATAGCCGAATATTATTGCTCATTTTTCCTCTATAGCCGAACCCTTCATCTCTTCTTTATCATTTCTTCTCATTCGTGTTGACACTCACTCCTTTGATCAATCGGTAAGTGGTTCTATTCTATCTTTTTACTTTTCTTTTTCCTAGCCGAGTGTATGCTATCAACATTCGAATATTCACTTTGTTCCAACCGAAATATCTTCCTTTCATAACTCTTTACAATGTGATCACTTCTAATGTAGAGTTATAGTGGAAGGCCGAAACTTTGACTCATCCGTAGCCATTGTACAATCGTTGGGAATCGGTTTTATAATCTTTAAGGTAAGGGATTCATCATGGTTCTTTTTAGATCTTTGCCGTTGACCGGTAAGTTTGCTAAACAGAATAGTGGTTGTGACTAATCAATTATATTTTTAGGGACTAAATCACTCAATCTATCCACTTGTTGATCATACGATTCTAGTGGTAAGCCGAATCTTTTCCATAGTCAATCATCTCATATCAACGTAATATCGTTCTGACTAAAATTTTATCCGATAGAGGCTAGGGGTACCGACTTGAAAGGGAAAGTGAGTGGAGAACACAAAAGGAGCGGATCTGCGATCCCTATTCCTAAATTCAAACGAAGGGCAGTATCGGCGGTTCGGGATTTTCCACCGGGTTGTGGACCATCATCCGATGAGAATTGACAAATCGTGGTCGTTCACGATTTAGAGAGTAAGTATTTTAGATCGATGATTTAGATTTAGATTAATAAAAATCTCGTTCATTAGATTAATCGAGTGTTATGTTGTCATAGGTGCCGATGATCAAGAGAGTTTAATACTTACCGTAATCAGGTGTGTAATCTCACCGAAGTCCCGTAAATTTGTGTTTTAGCATCATATTAGAAATATCGATCATTGTTGCTTAAAAACTCAAAATCGGTAAAATGGTATGAATCGAGTGATTTGCCTAAACATCGTAAATACTGAGTTTTGTCAAAATAGGGATTATTTGTAAAATTACGAAAATACCCCTAAGTTCTGAATTACGAAAATGCCCCTATGAGCCGAATCACGGAAATGCCCCTAAAGGGCCGATTTTCTAGAATGCCTTAATGGGCTGTATTGCTTATAAATCCTTAAAAGTGCCGAATTACGAAAATACCCTTATGGGCCGAATTACGAAAATGCCCCTATGGGCCGATTTGATAGATTGCCCTAATGGGCCGAACTACAAAGTGTGATAATGGGCCAATTTATCGTAACAAATCTCCGGATTGATGATTGTTGTTTATATTTGAAATTATTATGTTTTATAATATATGTGGCATTTCATAATTTTTCGCAGGGGATGGGAAAAATGTTGAAGAGAAGTGTAGCCCGGTGGCTTTGCCACAAAAATGTGTGTTAATATGTTTCATTATGATTCCGGTGGCTTGGCCACAATCAAATTATTATATAAGTGGCAACTTGCCTGCGATTGGTGTTTTTGGCGGGGTGGGTTGACTTGATCCCCACAGGTGTGATGGGATGGTACGGGTGGTGTGTAGCGGATGGATATCTAGGATGGGTTGGGTTGCATACATTCATACATTTGCTTTATTTTAAGATTGTTATGTAAAGGGCTTAGGCCCATGATATTGCTATATGGGTTCAGCCCAAAGTGGATGACTGTGAAGGGATTTCACACTCGAGTTCTTGTAACTCACTCCCCATTTTTCTTAACCCTTGTAGGTAATGCTTAGTGATGTGGATTTGGGCCATGGATGACTCGATGGAGGCCATACTTCAATAATGGTGTTATTGAACTTTAGATTTCTATTTTCGCTTATTTTACTACTATTACTATTTTGGGTTTTTATGTTGTAATAAGGCCTCTGGAATATTTTATTTTTGCTTTATGTTTGTCGTACTTACTATTTTGCTTGAATGATTTTAAATGGGAATTTTTCTAAAACTTAAATAAAGGTTTTCCCAAAATAGATTAACAAATGGATTTCATAACAAACTTTTACAAATATTTTAACTCGGAAAGTTTTTCTCGAACTATCAATGATATTTTCAAAAGTCACAATTTATAAAGATTTCTAGTTCAAATTATTGATTTATCAAACAACCTTCGAGGTTAGTAGTACTTTATCAAATATTTCAAATCAACTCGTTTTCTCAAAAGGATTTAACATGTTTTTCTCATGTGACATGTCAGATTCGGTTTTAACGCATGGGCCGGGTTTGGGGTGTTACATTAAAATTGCTCCATATTCAAAATGACAATCGTACTCTCGACCATAATTTTCTTTTAATTTAATAAGATGCCCTCGATATTCATGTGTCGTGGCTCCTTAAATATAGATTATAATTAGATTGTTTGATAAATGATAATATAATCTTAAATGACATAGAATAAAAAAAATAAAAAAAATCAATTGAATTTATTCTCTATTAAGTGATAAGTGGGTCCTTATCTACTTACCATTTTCCACACTTTTTGTAAACGAATTCTATCTAGTAAATTCCATTGTGGGTTATCAAATGTTTTGAAAAAAAATTAAGCTACTAATAAAAATTATATGCCAGTTAATTGAATTTTTTCTACATTTTCTCAAACAGGGTGTAAATTGTACATGTCATTGAATAATAATAAAAATCAACAAGCACTTTTTTTATTGTAAAAAGGTAAAAGTACCACAGAAGCCTCTTTATTATGAGTCAGATTATATTTTGTCCTCTTTATTAGAAAAATGGGTAAATTAACCTTTAAATGATGACGTGATTAATGAAGCAAGTATTTTTAAAAATATATATAAAAATATAAAAACAATAATTATTTGCAAAATTATTAAAAATTATTAAAAATTATAATAAAATATTCGAATTGCAAATTAATTATCATCATCAAGTTACAATATATTTAAATATTCAATAATGATTATGATCTCGCCAAAAAAATAACTATTATGATGAATTACTATAAATATAAAAAAAAATTGAAATGATAAATAACTAGAAAAAAATAAGTAAAATTAATGGAAGTAAAAGCTTTTGTTTTAAGTAGGCGTTTGCCTCGCATCTCATCTCTCGCTAACTAGACCAATTTAAGAAAATAGGTTATAAATTTGAAAGAAAAAAAAAAGGGAATGGTGAAAGTAAAAGGCCTGAAATATAAATATCGCTTATTGAAAAAGAAAAAAAAGTTATAGACTATATTTAGAATTTGTGGTTTGGTGAGGGTTAATTTAAATTTGGTTATTTACTTTAAATTAAGATTAATTTTTAATACTTTTTTATAATTGTTAAGAATTTCGAAATTACTTTTTTATATATTTTTAATAATTTTATAATTATTTGAAAAATCATGTTCAGGATGAACCTGGACAATAATTTGTTCAGTTTTATCTTGAATATGATTTTTCAAATAATTATTAAAAAATATTTATTTTTAAAATGTGTTGATGTGGGTACGTATGCATGCCACATGTCGCTACCTACTTGATCCATCAGTCACATCATCAGTTAACGGTAGAAGTGGATAGGTTTTTTAACAAAATGATCAATTTACTCTTTGATCTAACATTTAGGGACCAATTTGCTTATTTTTTATTAGAGAGGGCAAAATACAATCCGTCTCCTAGTACAAGGGCCTTCATGATACTTTTACACCGTAAAAAAATTGTATAACGACTTATTTGGTCATCCAACTTTACAAAAAAGTCATTTTAGCCATCCGTTTAATTTTTCGCCCTTTTTTCCCCTTAAACTTGCGTTTTTTTTTTATCAAATCACTAAAAAATGAATGGAAAAGTTAAAATTTTTTTAACTTTGTTGAGGTTGCATACACGTGTATGATATTTTCGCATTTAATTAATTTTTCAAAATTTTAAAAATTTAAAAAAATTATAAAAACTATTTTTAAAAATTAAAAATCATTAAAATTATTACAAAATTATTAAAATTATTAAAATAATATTTTTTAATATTTTTTTAAAATTTTAAAAAATAAATTAAATGTTGATATGTCATCTACATGACAATCCATAAAAGTTAATAAACGTTAACCATTACATTCCTATTCCATCCATTTTGGGGTGATTTGATAAAATATGTAAGTTCAATAATTGAAAGAGGTAAAAAAAAGAAAAAGAAAAAAAAAATAGAAGGCTAAAATGACTTTTTTGTAAAGTTGAAAGGTGAAAAAAATTTATTATTTCGTAAAAATACAATAAAAAAAAGTAAAAAAATAAAAAGCAACTCTTGTTTCTCCTTATTTTATTTCCTTTATGAAGTAGAAATTTAGAAAGTAGGAAGCAAATTTAAGAGAAAAATTTGGAATGAAAAGGAAATGCCCAAATATCCAAATTTCTTAGCTTCACATCATGCCGCTGCCCTTTAAATAGACTTGATTCAGCACAACAATATTGATTAAAGCAAAAACGATTGTAATTATCCACGGTGATGCTTAGCGTGCAAAATTTTGAAGTGAGAAAAAGCAACATGATTAACGATTATATGAATTTGTGAAAGAAAAGAAGCAATATTATGCATTTATTAGATTATGTTTAGTCTTTCAACAAGTAAGAAAGGATAAAAGAAAAGGAATGTCTCATAAGGAAGATTTGAATGATTTTCATTTTGGAATAATTGTTTTTTTTTTTTAACTTTCTTTATTTTGAAAGTTTATTATATTTTGGTCTTTAATTGATTAGTCCTATTTTAAACTTAATTTATTTGATTATTGAATTTCATTCATAATAAATATGCTGATTTTAGTTTAATTTAGATTAGATTATTATATGATTTAGTTAATTTGAGTTATATTTCGCATGATTCATATATTATAACAAAAGTTTTTATTTAAAAAAGAAAATTTCAGTTACATAGATAAATTTAGAAAAACGACAATTGTCATCACCTTATAATGCAATGTGTACGTCAGACCAAATAATTATCAATAAATTGTTGGAATCATATAAAGATGAATTTAGGTGTGTATAATATAATGGAGGGTAAAAATTATTATTAAGTTATTGTTACAATGATTATAAAGTTTTGATGTACTTTAAATTCTAATAATTATTAGAATTAGATTTTTATTTCTTTTATACTTTTTATGCCTCTAAATAGAGAATCTGATGAAGTATTGTAATAATTCATTTGATTAATAAAGTACATTCTCTATTATTTTCATATTTTTTTTGTTCTTTATTCTCTCCATCTTTCTTTATTTTATAACACGTTATCAACACGATGATTCTCTATTTTTTCAAAATCTTTCGAAGTTGTCCCACAAATCAAATTTATTTTCACCTTAAACTTTCTCCTTTACAACTTCATCTTCAGGATGTTGAAAGATTCAATATCAGAATGGATTATGGTTCTTATTCCCGATCTTTGATTTATAATTGTACAAGCATGGGTAAAGAATAGATTTGGTAAGAAACTTTTATATTTCAACCATATTTTTTTTTCAATTAAGGTATGACTACTACTAATTTTTATTTAACATAAATTTCACATTATGATGATATTTGATTTTCTTTTTCAACCATAATTTTTTTTATGTAAAAGACATAATTGTTGATTAGATATGTTTGCTATTAATATGGTATTTTTTTTTGTATTTTTTTAATTTTTTTTAATTAAGTTATATTATGCATAATATTTTTATGTTTAAATTTTTTTCTTGTTATTTATTCTTGAATTTGATTAAAATTATGGTGGAAAGTGTTATTAACCTACCATTGTTGATTAAAGAGAAATTTGATAGGATCTATTTAGTCTTATTAAGTTGCTAATATTTAATGATTGTATTATATCTTTTAAATTGAATTTATAAATATTTTATTAGAGCAACATAAGATTTTATAATATATATGTGGTATTAAAATTTGGTATAATGTGAATCGGATAATTTTCAAGTATCGTACACGAAAATTTTGATTATTTATTAAATGATTTTTACTATTAGATTATAAATGTTATTATGAAAACAAAATTGTTTTACTACTTGTAATAGTGCTCGTGATAATAGTTAAGGTGATGACGATGATGTTAAAGATCTTCAGGCATATTTTACTATGTTTTATTTATTATATCATGTTTATTATAATTGGAGAATAATCATTACAACATAAATGGATAGATTCTGATTTAAAACCGACGTATTTTTACGATGGTGATTATGAAATAAAAAATCAATAGAGACGTTTAGAAGTCTGTCCTACCAAATTGGTTACATTCCCTGAAGTGAATGCAAACATAAAGAAAGTAAAAAATATAATTATGGACCACTAAAAGTGGGAACATAGTAATAAATAAGAGAACAATGAGAGTTCTCAAGATAACTCTTCAAAGGGTAAAGATAACTTATGTTATTAATGTGATATGAAATATTATTGGCCACATATGTGTCGTATGCCTAAATATTTTGTTTCTGTTAATATTCTTTGAGGAAGGATATGAAAATGTAGTAATGAATTCTATCATTACAGATAGAAAATATTTATCTTATTTGGTATTGAAACAAACAAATATTATTCCAATATTTGATAGTACAAAATTAGTTGAAAGCTCCAGAAAAGTTAATATATCAATATCTAAAAAGCACAAAATTTGTGATGGTTAATGTATTACTTTTAAAAGATATTTGTAATGGAGCTCATATTGAGATTGTGAATGAGGAAAATATTATATTTCATATGAATTAAAAAAAAAGGATTGGGTTATTAATTTATATTTATTTTATAATCTTTGTGATCTTCTTTCGTCATCATCCTCATTAAAGGGTTGAAAGCAAAATATTTGACTGTGAAAGATCTACTTATGAGCAATAGAATATGATAATTCTATCTAAAGCTTATTATGGTTGGATGCACCTAAAGTTGCAAGTTTTTTAAAAACTGTGATTATAACTCCACAGTATTCAGAATAAGTTCTCAATTAAAACTACGTGGTAAAATATTACTGATGAGAACTTGCAAGAGAGAAAACTTATATATGAAAAGTCATTGGTTATGTACCTGTTGTACACCTAGAAAATAAGATCCACTCTCAAAGTTTTCTATTAATAGATTTTTGGACATTTGAAGATTTTGGCATATTCCCTGAAACGAATACTACATATAATTATTTGGAGATTATATTTATTAACTTAGTGGCATTATAGACTTCACAATTAATTTAGACATTTTCAGTAGTAAATGTCACAATAGTACTTATATGTGGATACAAATTAAAGGGAATAATAATAAAATTATCAATTTGTTACAATTTATTACAATTGAAACACATGTTAAAGTAAACCAGAAGTTTACTAATATAAATGCATTTACTACTTGGTGTGACCAGTTAGACCATCCTGGATCATATATGATGCGAAAATTAATTGAGAATTCATATGGACATTCATCAAAGAGCCAGAAGATTCTTTAATTTAAAGAATTCTCATTTGTTGCTTGTTCTTAATGAAAATTGATTCTTAGAAACTTACTAGCTAAAGTTGAGATTTAATGTCTTGCATTTCTAAAATGAATATAGGTCCATTCATCCACCATATGGATGGTTTTGATATTATATGATTTTGGTAGATGCATCTATAAAATAATCACATGCATTATCAACTCGCAACCTATCGTTTGCAAGATTGCTTGTTTAAATGATTAATTTCAGATTATGCAATTAAAACAATTCATTACTTATGAGAACAAAACTTTCTATTTCAGCATGAGATTGTATTGATTTACATGTTGTACGCATCAAGCCAATAAATTATAAATACTCCCCATTACAATTGATTTTTGGTCAAGAGCCAAATATTTCCCATCTTACAATTTTTGGATGTGCAGTATATGTTTCAACTGCTCCACCACAACGCACAAAGATGGGTTATAATAAGAGATTGGGAATGTATATTTATATGAGTCTCATTATAATATTTTTGAGCTATTAATTCGATATTTAGTTATGACATTAGTTGTCAGTTTTCCCAACATCAGGGGGAGAGAATAAAAAGCTGGATTAATAAAGTACATGAAATGAATTATCAATGCCTAAGATCCTCGTACAAAGCAATGTGAACCATAAGTTTAATAGATAATTCATTTTACAAATCAACAGCCAAATTCATTAAATCTCACATACCGGCTGAAAATGCTCCAATATGAATTGATGTCCTAATAGGGCAAACTATTAGTGCAAAAGAAAGTAATTCATGCCTGAAGCGTGGAAGATTGGTCGGTTCCAAAGATAAAAATTATCGTAAAAAAAAGGAGGAAACATTCAATATGGTCATATAGTGGAGGCGGGGATTCTTGAAAAGACCTATGACATAACTAATTATAAAACTCAAGAAGAGATTCAGGTACCTAAAAGTGAAAATGGAAATGATGAAAATAAAGAGATCTCGATAAGTTATGTCAATACGAGAAAAAGATGGAACCAAAAAAAAATTGTAGTTGTCGACAACAATTTTGCTTATAATGTTGCTATTGAAATAAAAAAAGAAAATGAGGATCCTGAGCCTAAATCTACTAAGGAATGTAAAAAAAGAAAAGATTGGCCAAAATGAAAAGATGCAATTCAAGCAGAATTGAATTCACTTTCTAAACGTGAAATTTTTGGACCTGTAGGCCAAACACCTAAAGGTGTAAAGCCGGTAGGATATAAATGGATATTTGTGCGAAAACGAAATGAAATTGATGAAGTCGTAAGATATAAAGCCTTGTAGCACAAGGATTTTCGCAAAGGCCCGATATTGATTATGAAGAGACATATTCTCATGTGGTGGATGCAATCACGTTTAGATATCTTATTAGTCTAGCAATACGTGAAAAACTTGACATGCTTCTAATGGATGTTGTTACATCCTATTTATATGGTACACTTGATAGTGAAATTTATATGAAAATCCCTGAATGATTTAAAATCCCAGAAGGATATAGAGTTTCTTGAGAAAATTACTCGATCATATTAAAGAAAAGTTTATATGGATTAAAACATTCTAGATGTATGTGGTACAATCGTCTTAGTGAATACTTGTTAAAAGAAGGTTACAAAAATGATCCAATTTGTCCATGTGTCTTTATAAAAAGGATTGGATTAGATTTTGTGATAATTTTTGTTTATGTTGATGATCTAAATATTATTGGAACTCTTGAAGAGCTTCAAAATACAATAAATTGTTTAAAGAAAGATTTTGAGATGAAAGATCTTGGAAAAACAAAATTTTATCTTGGCTTACAAATCGAGCATTTAAAAGATGAAATTCATGTTTATTAATCAACTTAAATGGAAAAGATATTAAAGAAATTTTACATGGATAAACCCATTAAGTACTTCGATGGTTGTACGATCGTTAGATGTGAACAAAGATTAATTTCGTCCTTGCGAGAATGATGAGGAGTTTCTTGGTCCTGAAGTACCATATCTAAGTGCCATGAGGGCATTGATGTATCTTGCAAACAACACAAGACCTGATATAGCTTTTGCTGTAAAGTTGTGAGCGAGATTTAGTTATTCTCCAACATGTAGACATTGGAATGGAATTAAACATGTATTTAGATATTTTAGAGGGACCATTGGTATGGGGTTATTTTATTCAAATGATTCAAAATCCCTATTGGTTGGCTATGCTGATCTTGGATACTTATCAGATCTACATAAAGGTCGATCTTAACCATGGTATTTATTTACATGTGGGGGTACTACCATATCATGGCATTTGACAAAGCAAACATTAGCTGCTGCTTTTTCAAATCATGCAGAAACAATTGCAATGCATGAGGCAAGTCGAGAGTGTGTTTGGCTAAGGTTATTAACCCAACATATTCAGAAGATATGTAATTTTCCTTTATAGGAAAAGAAGCCAACTATCTTATATGAAGATAATGCAACATGAATAGCTCAATTGAAGGGTGGTTACATCAAAGGTGATAGAACGAAACATATTTCGCCAAAATTATTCTTTACTCATGATCTTGAGAAAAGAGGTGATATAAATGTTCAACAAATTCGCTCTAGTGATAATTTAGCATATCTTTTTACTAAGGCATTGCCAATTTCAACATTTGAAAGACTACTACAAAAGATTGGAAGGCGTCAACTCAAAGATGTAATGTAATGTTACCATTAGGGGGAGTCTAAAATAAGTTGTACCTTTTTCCTTTAACCAAGGTCTTGTCCCATTGGATTTTCCTGGTAAAGGTTTTTAATGAGGCAACTTGTAATAGAAGATTGTGTATTATTTTTCCTTCATTAGGTTTTTATTCCACAGGGTTTTTCCTAATAAAGTTTTAACGAGCCACATTATCTACTAATGGACATCCAATGGGGAGTGTTATGAATATCTTATTAAGTGGATGTCCATCATGATCAAAATAAAATTTTGATGTACTTTAAATTACAATACTTCTTATGCCTATAAATAGAAATTCTGATGAAGCATTGTAATCATCCTTTTAATTAATAAAGTTCATTCTCTATTGCTTTCATATTTTCTTTATTCTTATTATGTTCATCTTTCTTTATTTTATAACAGTTACTAATTAATATAAAAAAAAATCAAAATCCAAATTATGGTAATAATGTTGGAAATTTACTAATAGGGAAAGATTTTTGTCATCATTTTAGCAATGTTTAAATTCCAAAATATAAAAATAACCTTACCAATTACCTTATTAATAAAAAAAACTAGATGAAAGCAAGGCACAATTAAAATAGTTTTAAACCAATCATGCATTTCATATCCGTTATTTTTTTATTACGGATAAGCTTGGACTCTATTTTGCTATAAACCTAACTGCTATGAAATTAAGGAGCAATAAAAAATTATTTGATTTTTGATTTTACAAGAATCATGTATTTTGATTTTTTTGTAAAAATGAAATTCATAGGATATTGGCTAATATTCTAGATCTATTGTCACTACCTTCATTTTTGTGAAGCATTACCCAAAATCATCATCTAAGCATCACATCAACAGATCCTCACTAATTTTTTTTTTATATGACTTGCTTTCTTTTATTATGTTAATGTATTTTTGTTTTAGAAAATAATACGTTTTGGAATCAATTGTTTTTTTAGTAATATTATTGAATACATTTTAATTATTATCATTTTAATGTCATAAAGTGGTACTATTATGAGAAGTGCGTGAAAATTTTCGGAAAAATAAAGTTTTAATTTATAAATATTTTATTGGGACAAGGGATAATTAGTTTGAAGTGTAATAATATTTTTAAGGTAAGATGTGATTAAATGAAAAAATGATAATGTGATGGAGGTTTAAAAGTATCTTATCATCAGAAGAATATTTTAGACATTTCATAAGTTATAATTTTTTTAAGGGAATTTGGGTTATTTTATTTCTCATAATAATACTTGGACTAAACAAAGCACACTATCAAAACAAAACAGCATAACAGAAAAATCTGAAGTAAACAAATTTTAAAAAATAAAAATAAAATTAGGGTAAATTACACCAACAGTCACCCAACTTTGGGGTAACTGACAAAACAGTCACCTAGGTTTCATTTCAGTCACTCAACTTTCGAAAAGTTACAAAACAGTCACCAACGTTATAAAAAAGTTACAAAACAGTCACTGATTAACAGTTACCGTTAGGGTGTTAACGGAATTGCTGACGTGGCAAGTTAACGGTTGATGTGGCAAGTTAACTTGCCACGTTAGGCGGCGGTGATGGGCGCTTGGTTTGAAGCGGGTTTAGGGAAAAAATTGGTCAGGTTATGCTTAATGTTTAGGGTTAAAAAGAGAGAGGTTTAGGGGGTTTGGGGGAAAAAAAGAAAATCGATTTGGGGAAATTTTGGTTGTGATTTGGGGTTTTTTTAGGGTTGAAATTGATTTGGAAATCGATTAAGAAGGGTTTAGGGTTAGAAATTGATTCAATAATCGATTAATAGGGTATAAGGGTTTAGGGTGCGATTGTCTATTTTGTTTGGGGAGAAAAGAAGACGAAACCAGAAACCATTAGTGTATTTGATTGTCAACAACAATGGGCAATAGAAGAGAAGGTACCAGTGTTGTTACATCCACTATAACGGGTAAGTTGTTGCATTTTGTTTTAAATTTTTTGGATTTCAATGCTGTTATTTCGATTTAGGGTTATTCCGGTTTCAATTTTAATTTCGATTCTGATTTTGATTTTGATTTCTATTTCAATTTTGATTTCAATTTTGAAACACTCACTGCCATTATCAAATTGATGTTTATTGTGTATATCTGCCATTGTATTAATGCCATTATCAAATTGATTTTAATTTCGATTCTGATTTTGATGATTTTGATTTTGACTTCTATTTCGATTTTGATTTCAATTTTGAAACACTCACCGCCATTATCAAATTGATGTTTATTGTGTATATCTGCCATTGTATTAATGCCATTATCAAACTTATGTTTATTGTTTGTATCTGCCATTGTACGAATGCCATTATGAAACTGATGTTTGTTGTGTATATCTGATGGTTGTGTTTGTATTAAATTATTTTTGTATTGGTTGTTGTCTGCCATGTGCATGACAGAAATGGTTGTGTTTGTATTAAATTATTGGGTATTTTTTATTGGTTATTGTTTGACAGAAATGGTTAAAGTGTCTGCCTATGTTGTCTGCCTTTATTGATGAGTACTTTGTTTGACAGGTTTAATTAATGACAATCTTAATGAGAATGAAGAAGACATGTCTGGTAGTAATGTGTCTGGTAGTGATGTGTCTGGTAGTGATGCATCTGAAAGTGATAGTGATGATATAAGAGTTAGTTTAGATGGTTTAAACATGGATGGTATAGGAGTAGATGAACTGTGTGGTAGTGATGATTCTGGGAGGTTAGATAGTGCACATGAAGCTTACTCAGATGGCCAAAATTGGCCTGAGTTCAACCTAGAGACTGACATGAGTAATCCCAGACTTAAGGTGTAACACCCCTTACCCGGGTTCTACGCCGGAACCGGGCCTGAGGCATTACCAAACTCAAACCACTTGATCGCCACTTAGGCTCGTCGTAACTACTCTCTGAAGTCATCTCAACAACCTTATTGTCGACTTACGAGGCCTCACTCATACACACGAGGGCTCTCGAGACTAAACCGGAACTTTTTCCAATCTTAAAATTTTTCTCTTTATACAGGTCTCACACGCCCGTGCATGGACACACACGCCCATGTCCCCAAACCGTGTCTAAAACCCCAGCATTTTGCCAATGCCTCACGGCCAAGGCACACGCCCGTGCTTACCACCCGTGGTGCACACTGACTACCTTAACACGGCCTAGAGTCTAGACACACGCCCGTGTGGCTAGTCCGTGGTCTATTCTGATTTCAAATACTAACATGCAGGGAACACACGGCTGAGTCACACGCCCGTGGGCTGGTCGTGTGTAACACATGGCCTAGACACACGCCCGTGTGTCTATCCACATGGACAAGAACAAAGCTATGTGCCAAGTTCTTTTCACCCCTCTAGCATACACAACATATACTCATCTAACACAATCATAATCAACTCTAATTGAAGTGCAATCTCACATAGAAAACTACATCTTTCTTTCATATAATGTAATAGCCAACAACCATGGCATTATACAAAATAAGCTATCCATCTAAAGGCCAACACATCTTAGCCATTCACAACAAAATTGACTAACTTGTCTAGTCCCTATACATGCCATATACAAAACATTGAGTCTCATGTACCAGAGTGTGATGATAGTATGGGCGATCTTCCAATTGATCCTCGTCTCGGTTCAACACTTTTACTCTATAAGACAAGGGAAAAGAAAGGGAGTAAGCTTTGAGCTTAGTAAGTTTACACATAAACAATTAAGCATCATAGTATAAGCTCAACAACAATTAGCATTATACTACCAAAAATAATGAACAACTATGCTTACTCTTTCTATCCCTTACCACATTTCCAACACATCATGAGTCACATACTCATAACCATCGAAATGCACCCCTGCATTCAATGTCACATTTACACAACATACAACACATCATTATTTCTCAATAATTCATCCACACAGCTAATTAACTTAATAATACATCCACACAACTATTTTACTCAATAATACAATCACATGGCTAATCCACACAGTTAACCCACACAGCAAATGTCTCAGTGGTTTCGCACTTAGCACACCACAATCATTTAATAAGGTGGTATCGCACTTAGCCTACCACAAAGGTAATCATAGGGGTTTCTCACTTAGCCCACTAAACGATGTACCTAACGATAGCATCGCACATAGCCAGCTCATCGTCAATATGCATTAGGATGGTATCGCACTTAGCCTACCATCTAGCATTATCACTACACATTCACATGTCTACTTACTCAATTAAACATCCATTCACAATTCCACTACATTCATTCTACTTGGACCACATAGGTTCTCAATCAATCTCGAACAAGCTACACACTAGCTATCATCAACAAATTGTAAGTATGAATGCATTGTTTATGCATAGACTTACCTCGATACTCAAAAGTATAGAAATATGCAATTTAGTCCACCACCTTGCTTTTGCCTCGGTTTCGATCCGGGCTTCGTCTTTCTTGATCTATAATGAATAAATCAGCTTATTCAATACATACATTGACTAAATTGACCCACATCTCATACTTTAGCAAAATTACTATTTTGCCCCTAAACTTTCTCATATTTACACTTTAGTCCCAAAGGCTCGTAAAGTGATTTTTATTCAACTTTCTAGTCTTTCATGCTTAGCCGAACCACTTATTCAACTAAAGCTATCATCAATTCTCACTAAAACACACATGTATGACCAAACTTAAGATTTTCATAATCAAGTCCCTACATGCATTTTCATGGAAAATCACTTAACAAAAGATGTTTCTACTACATCAAGCTTTCATAATCTTCCATAAAACAACAAAATACATGCATGTCATACATGACCACATTTTTGAACATCCTTTATAGTCCATCAAATAGCTAAAAATAGCTTACTCATGCTACTAGGACTTCAAAAATACGAAGAATATCAAAAACCGGGCTTAGGAGCACTTACTAGCAAGCTTGAAAAATTAAAAGAGCCCTAACAATGGCTATTGGAATTTTTGACAGCTTGGGGGAGAAGATGAGTGATTTTTTGTCATCTTTTCACCTATTTAATCATTTAATAACTAAATGACCAAAATGCCCTTTTTGATAAACTTCAAATTTTAACTCATCCATGCCCATTTTTGTCCAAATATTAGAATTAGGATAAATTGCTATTTAAGGACCTCTAATTAATAATCTAAAGCTATTTCACACATATAGCTTCTAGAAACACACATTTTGCAACTTTTGCAATTTAGTCCTTTTGGACAATTCAACCCCAATTTCACAAAATTACTTCATGAAACATTCACACTAGCATGCATACAAGGCATAAACCTTAAAAACTCATTTATAACCCTCAGATTTGTGGTCTCGCACCACTATTTCGACTAGGCCCTAAACTGGGATGTTACAACTCTCCCCCCTTTAGAGATTTTCGTCCCCGAAAATCTTACCAGTAAAGAGGTTTTGATGTTGCTCTCTCATAGCTTCTTCCGTTTCCCACATAGCCTCTTCTACGCCATGTTTCTTCCATAACACTTTCACTAGTTCTATGCTCTTATTTCTCAACTGTTTCACTTCTTGTGCCAAGATCTTAATCGGCACCTCTTCATAAGATATATCCGGTCTTATCTCAATTTCCGTCGAAGGAATCACATGTGAAGGATTGGAGCGATACCGTCACAACATCGACACATGGAACACATTATGAATCTTTTCCAACTCTACCAGCAAAGCCAACCGGTATGCTACAGGCCCAACTCTATCTGTAATCTCATACGGCCCTATGAACCTTGGACTTAATTTCCCTTTTCGTCCAAATCTCATAATCTTCTTCCACAGGGACACTTTCAAAAACACTTTGTCGCCCACTTCAAACTCAATTTCTTTTCTTTTCAAATCCGCGTACGACTTATGTCGGTCCGAAGCAGCTCTCAGACTATTACGGATTACTTTCACCTTCTCTTCGGTTTCTTTCACTAGATCAACCCCATGGATCCGCTTCTCACTAAGCTCGGTCCAATACAAAGGAGTCTGACACTTCCGACCATACAAAGCCTCATACGGTGTCATCTGTATACTCGACTGATAACTATTGTTATAGGCGAATTCGACCAAAGGTAAATATCTCTCCCAACTACCTTCGATTTCTAACACACAACATCGAAGCATATCTTCCAGAACTTGAATCACTCTTTCAGACTGACCATCGGTTTGTGGATGGAACACAGTGCTAAAATTCAATCTCGTACCCATGGCCTCTTGCAACTTCTTCCAAAATCTCGAAGTAAACCTCGGATCTCTATCCGATATTATAGACATAGGTACACCATGCAACCTCACTATCTCTGCCACATACAACTCAGCTAACTTGTCCAGTGAATAATCAACACGTACTGGAATAAAGTGAGCCGTCTTCGTCAATCTATCCACAACAACCCACACAACATCTCTCTTTCTCGGAGTCATCGGCAACCCCGTTACAAAATCTATGGTAATCCGATCCCACTTCCATTCGGGTACCATTACTGACTGAAGCAATCCCGAAGGCACTTGATGCTTAGCTTTCACTTGTTGACAAATTAAACACTTTGTCACAAACTCTGAAATATCTCTTTTCATACCCGTCCACCAATACAACTTCCTCAAGTCGTTGTACATTTTCGCATCGCCTGATGTACCGACAAACATCCACCGTGGGCCTCATGCAAAACCTTTCGAATCAACTCCTCATCTTTAGGAACACAAATTACGTCACGATACATCGGACAACCATTCAAATCCACTCGAAAATCGTAATCACTTTCTCGATCCGCACTTAGCTATCTTAGCTTGCATCTCACTCATCATTTTTCCGAGCCTCACATATCTGTTGAACAAATAGCGGCTTAGCTCTCAACTCGCCAAAATAGCACCATCGTCGACAATGCTAAACTCGTGCTCATAACTCTTAGAGCATACAAGGATTTCCTACTCGGGGCATCCGCAACCACATTCGCTTTTCCGGGTGGTAGTCAATGACTAACTCATAGTCTTTCAACAACTCAAGCCACCGCTCTGCCTCGTGATTCGCATCCTTCGATCCATCAAATTCTTTAAACTCTTGTGATCCGTAAAGATTCGACACTTCTCACCATACAAGTAATGTCGCCAAATCTTTAACGCAAAAAACAATCGCAGCCAACTCTAAATCATGAGTCGGATAATTCTTCTCGTGCGCGCTTTAGTCGCCTCGAGGCGTAAGCGACTACCTTACCCTCTTGCATCAACACGCAACCGAGACCATTAAACGACGCATCACGTAAACCACAAACTCTTTCCCGATTCTCGGTTGAACCAAAACAGTGCTTGACCAACATTGTTTTCGGTCTCTCGAAGCTCATTGACATGTCTCACCATTCAAACTTGACATCTTTATGCAATAGTTTCGTCATCGGGTGCCAATCACGAGAGAACCCCTTTACGAAACGTCCCGTAATATCCCGCTAATCCCAAGAAACTTCTAATTTATGACACGTTCCTCGGCGATTTCCAATCCACAACAGCCGATATCTTACTCGGGTCAACTTTGACACCATCACCTGACACCATGTGTCCTAGGAATCCGACCTCTCGGAGCCAAAACTCACTCTTGCTAAACTTAGCATACAACCGCTTATCTCTCAAAGTTTGCAAGACAATTCTCAAATGCTCTTCGTGATCGCTCTCATCCCGAGAATAGATCAATATGTCGCCAATGAAGACAACTACAAACTTGTCCACATACGGTCCGAAAACACGGTTCATCGGATCTATAAAAATCGCCAAATGCATTCGTCAAACCAAACGGCATAACCAAAAACTCATAATGGTCATACCTTGTCCAAAATGCGCTAACACATCTTGCTCTTTCACTGAAATGATAATAACTGCACCTCAAGTCTATCTTGGAGAACATCTGTGTAGCTCCCTTTAGTTGATCAAAAGATCATCAATCCTTGGTAAAGGATACTTATTCTTCACCGTCACTTTGTTCAGTTGTCTATAGTCTATACACAACCTCATAGACCCATCTTTCTTCTTCACGAATAATACCGGGGCACGCCACGGCGAGTAGCTCAGTCTTGTAAAACCTTTATCTGTCAACTCTTGCAACTGAACCTTCAGTTCTTTCAACTCTATAGGTGCCATTCTATATGGAGCAATTGAAATAGGTGCCGTTCCCGGAACCAACTCAATTCCAAACTCGACCTCTCTCACTAAACTCTACTCCAATCTCTCGAGTATTCAACACAAAAGCAAGATAGGACTCACATCCTTTTCGCAAACATTTCTCAGCCACTAGGGAAGAAATCATCACTGGTAGACTATCCGATCCACCTGATTCAACCCGAACCACATCTCCACTCTCACATTTCAATTCAATAAACTTACTACCACAGTTCACTAAGACATTATGGGTAGTCAACCAATCCATGCCTAGGATTAAATCAAACTCATCAAACGGCAACAACATAAGGTTTGCCAGAAAACAATGATTCTCAATCAATAAAGGACAATTCTTACACACTCTGTCGACTAACACATGCTTTCCTAACGGGTTTGACACCTTAACCACTATGTCCGTAGACTCAACGGTCATACTTAAACTAGATGCTAATATCATGCAAATATAAGAATGAGTAGACCCTGGATCTATTAAAGTAATAACGAAGGTGTCATAGGGAGAAAAAGTACCCATTATCACATCAGGGGAGGATGCCTCTTCGCGAGCGCGAATGGCATACGTCCTCGCAGGTGCCCGACCCTCTGGTCTCACAGCAGAATCTCTGGGCGCACCTCTACCACTAGCCTCACTTCTTGGGTTCCTTGGTGGTCTACCCCTCGTAGACACATCACTAGGTCTCAGCTCTTGCCTCTCTTCCTTATCATCCCTCTCGGGACAGTTACGGATAAAGTGGTCAGGGGAACCACACTTATAACATTTTCGAATATTTCCCCAACACTCTCCGATGTGATACCTACCACAACTTGGACACTCCGGTTTACTCTTTGTATTGCCCACACTTTCCATCGAGGGAGCTTGGACTCTCGAACCCGAGTGAGTATTGCCCAAGTCTCGATGCGAATAACCCACTGGTACTGTCGTTCGAGGATTCACTTCATTGGATCTTTTCGACTGGGCTTGGTATGACTTGCCCATCTGCCTCTTTCTAGCATCTCGAGCTTCACTCACAGCCCTCATCTTTTCTGAACTCAGCTCATCGGCATTACTTGCCCTCTCAACTAATACCACAAATTATTTCAACTCCAAAATGCCCACTAGGAGTTTGATGTCCTCATTCAGCCCATCTTCGAACCTCTTACACAAGATGGTCTCAGTCGATACACATTCTTGAGCGTATTTGCTAAGCCTAACAAACTCACGCTCATATTCCGCCACTGTCATTCTTCATTGTTTCAACTCAAGGAATTCTTTTCTTTTTCGATCAGTAAACATCTGGCTTATATACTTCTTCCGGAACTCTTCCAGAAAGAAGTCCCACGTCACCCGCTCCCTCGGGACCACTAGCGTCAATGTCTTCCACCAATGGTATGCCGAATCTCTCAACAAGGATACGGCACACTTCAAACTCTCTTCAGGCGTACATGAGAGTTCATCGAACACCTTCATCGAGTTCTCCAACCAGAACTCCGCCCTCTCTGGGTCATCATCTACCTTAGCTCTAAACTCCTCATCCCCGTGCTTCCTAATCTTATCCACCGGGGGCTTCGATATCCTCACTACATCCATACCTTGAGGAGCCACTAGATTTGGCTGAGGTATAGGAGGAGGAGGTGGAGGAGGTTGAGCATTAGGGTTCGCTCGAACATAATTCGAGTACCAATTGCTCAACATCTGGAGAAAGGCTTCCCGTGCCTCTCCCCCTTGACCTCTAACCTCGGGTCCACTCTCAACGGGCGCGGTTCCTTGCGCAGGAGCCGGCGCATTACTAGCTGGTTCATCAGCAGTCAATGGATCGGAATCCATATTCTATATAAAACAAGATTTAAAATTATCAGAAACCACCACATTATCATTGTACACTTATGGCATGTATAGCTAGACTCTTACACCCGCTATGGTAGTCCTAGAATCGACTAAACCATAGCTCTGATACCACTAAATGTAACATACCTTACCCGAGTTCTACGCCGGAATTGGGCCCGAGGCATTACCGAACTTAAACCACTTGATCGCCACTTAGGCTCGTCGTAACTACTCTCTGAAGTCATCTCAACAACCTCATTGTCGACTAACGAGGCCTCACTCATACACACGAGGGCTCTCGAGACTAAACCGAAACTTTTTCCAATCTTAAAATTTTTCTCTTTATACAGGTCTCACACGCCCGTGCAAGATTAGACACGCCCGTGCATGGACACACACGCCCATGTCCCCAAACCATGTCTAAAACCCCAGCATTCTGCCAATGCCCCATGGCCAAGGCACACGCCCGTGCTTACCACCCGTGCTGCACACTGACTACCTTAACACGGCCTAGAGTCTAGACACACGCCCGTGTGGCTAGCCTGTGGCCAATACTGATTAATCTTACACGCCCTAGATACACGCCCGTGTGGCTAGTCGGTGGTCTATTCTGATTTCAAATACTAACATGCAGGGAACACACGGCTGAGTCACACGCCCGTGGGCTGGCCGTGTGTCGCACATGGCCTAGACACACACCCGTGTGTCTATCCACAGGGACAAGAACAAAGCTATGTGCCAAGTTCTTTTCACCCCTCTAGCATACACAACATATACTCATCTAACACAATCATAATCAACTCTAATTGAAGTGCAATCTCACATAGAAAACTACATCTTTCTTTCATATAATGTAATAGCCAACAACCATGGCATTATACAAAATAAGCTATCCATCTAAAGGCCAACACATCTTAGCCATTTACAACAAAATTGACTAACTTGTCTAGTCCCTATACATGCCATATACAAAACATTGAGTCTCATGTACCAGAGTGTGATGATAGTGTGGGCGATCTTCCAATTGATCCTCATCTCGGTTCAACACTTTTACTCTATAAGACAAGGGAAAAGAAAGGGAGTAAGCTTTGAGCTTAGTAAGTTTACACATAAACAATTAAGCATCATAGTATAAGCTCAACAACAATTAGCATTATACTACCAAAAATAATGAACAACTATGCTTACTCTTTCTATCCCTTACCACATTTCCAACACATCATGAGTCACATACTCATAACCATCGAAATGCACCCCTGCATTCAATGTCACATTTACACAACATACAACACATCATTATTTCTCAATAATTCATCCACACAACTATTTTACTCAATAATACAATCACATGGCTAATCCACATAGTAAATGTCTCGGTGGTTTCGCACTTAGCACACCACAATCATTTAATAAGGTGGTATCGCACTAAGCCTACCACAAAGGTAATCATAGGGGTTTCTCACTTAGCCCACTAAATGATATACCTAATGATAGCATCGCATATAGCCAGCTCATCGTCAATATGCATTAGGATGGTATCGCACTTAGCCTACCATCTAGCATTATCACTACACATTCACATGTCTACTTACTCAATTAAACATCCATTCACAATTCCACTACATTCATTCTACTTGGACCACATAGGTTCTCAATCAATCTCTAACAAGCTACACACTAGCTATCATCAACAAATTTTAAGTATGAATGCATTGTTTATGCATAGACTTACCTCGATACTCAAAAGTATAGAAATATGCAATTTAGTCCACCACCTTGCTTTTGCCTCGGTTTCGATCCGGGCTTCATCTTTCTTGATCTATAATGAATAAATCAGCTTATTCAATACATACATTAACTAAATTGACCCACATCTCATACTTTAGCAAAATTACTATTTTGCCCCTAAACTTTCTCATATTTACACTTTAGTCCCAAAGGCTCGTAAAGTGATTTTTATTCAACTTTCTAGTCTTTCATGCTTAGCCGAACCACTTATTCAACTAAAGCTATCATCAATTCTCACTAAAACACACATGTATGACCAAACTTAAGATTTTCACAATCAAGCCCCTACATGCATTTTCATGGAAAATCACTTAACAAAAGATGTTTCTACTACATCAAGCTTTCATAATCTTCCATAAAACAACAAAATACATGCATGTCATACATGACCACATTTTTGAACATCCTTTATCGCCGATCAAATAGCTAAAAATAGCTTACTCGTGCTACTAGGACTTCAAAAATACGAAGAATATCAAAAACCGGGCTTAGGAGCACTTTCTATCAAGCTTGAAAAATTGAAAGAGCCCTAACAATGGCTATTGGAATTTTCGACAGCTTGGGGGAGAAGATGAGTGAATTTTTGTCATCTTTTCACCTATTTAATCATTTAATAACTAAATGACTAAAATGCCCTTTTTGATAAACTTCAAATTTTAACTCATCCATGCCCATTTTTGTCCAAATATTAGAATTTGGATAAATTGCTATTTAAGGACCTCTAATTAATAATCTAAAGCTATTTCACACATATATCTTCTAGAAACACACATTTTGTAACTTTTGCAATTTAGTCCTTTTGGACAATTCAACCCCAATTTCACAAAATTGCTTCATGAAACTTTCACACTAGCATGCATACAAGGCGTAAACCTCAAAAAATCATTTATAACCCTCAGATTTGTGGTCTTGCATCACTATTCTGACTAGGCCCTAAATCGGGATGTTACATAAGTTTGGAATGTTATTTAAGTGTAAGGACAGTCTAAAAGAAGCTGCCAAGCAGTATGGTAGGTTGAACAATTACTTTATTAAGTTTCCCAAAAATGATTTAAAAAGGTTAAAGGCAGTCTGCAGTGAAAAATGTCCTTGGTCCATATGGGCTTCTAGACTAAACCCTAATGACCCTACTGACCAGACTTGGCAAATTAGGAGTTCAAACCCTAACCATACTTGTTCTAAAGTATATAAAAATAAGAATGTAACCTCAGCTTGGATAGGTGAACATTATAAAGAAAAATTCATTGTTGATCCTGATTATTCTCCAAAATCATTACAACAAGATGTCAAAAGAGATTTGAGTTGCATAGTCTCACTAACCAAATGTAGGAGGGCTAAAGTTAGGGCATTGGAATTAATTGAAGGAGCTTATAAGGCTCAATATGAGAAGATTTATGAGTATTTGTTGGAGGTTAGGACACAAAATATGGGAACAACAACAATCTGTTATCTGGATAACAGGTTGTTTCAAAGGATGTATGTCTGTCTGCAGGCATGCAAAGATGGCTATAGGGTTGGTTGTAGGAGGATAGTAGGTTTAGATGGATGTTTCTTGAAGGGCTACTATGGTGGCTACTTACTTGTAGCTGTTGGGATAGATGCAAATAATGGCATCTATCCTCTTGCATATGTTGCTGTGGAAAGTGAAAACCAAGCATCATGGCTTTGGTTCTTGGAGTTGCTTGCAATAGACTTGGAAATTGTGAGCTCGTACCAAATATCTTTCATGTTTGACAAACAAAAGGTAAAACTCCATTTATTCATTTTTTATGTTGTTTCTATTTAGGGATTGTCAAAGAATTAAACTATTTTTTTTCTAATTGCAGGGACTTTTAGAAGACATATGTATGTTGTTTCCTAATGCAGAAACAAGACACTGTGTTAGACACCTACATGCCAATTTCAAGAAGGCTGGTTTCCGAACAAAGGAATTAAAAGATTTGCTTTGGAAAGCTGCCAGAGCAAGCACTATAAGGGATTTTGAGGATGCCATGGATGAATTGAGGAAAACCAATCAGCAAGCTTATGATTGGTTGAAGGAGAAGAACCCTACTCACTGGTTAAGGTCTCACTTCTCAATTAGGAGCCATTCTGACATGTTGGTGAATAATCTTTCTGAATCATTTAACAAGGTAAACCCCTATGTTTTATGTTTCTTACTAATCATTAGCAATTCACTAATCATTTATGTTGTTTACTGACAAATGATACTGGAAGCAAGAGGGAAACCTATTCTGACCATGATGGAAACAATAAGGACCAAGATTATGTTGTTTATTGTTAAGAAGAAAGAAGAAGCTGACAAATGGAAAGGAACGTTGTGTCCAAAGATCAAGAAAAAGCTAGATGTAAACATAAAAGAATCCTTGAGGTAAAGTTACCATTTTTAATCTTTTTGATGCCTTTATTGCTGACTTCATGTTGCCTTTATTCGACTTCATATTATCTGGTCACATGCTTTGTTTTTAACATGCATGCAATGAAATTGTTGGTGTGTTGACTATTTTTAATATGCATGCAAAGTGAGTATTTTTTATAATATGCATATAGTGATTTGCTTTTTTTAGGGGTGTGTATGTGTATCATTATTGGTGGGGCTGCTCAAAAAGTTGTTTTAGTGATTATTTTTTAACCAAGAATGCTTTACTATTTTTTAGGTGTGTTCCATCACATGCTGGTGGGGACAAGTATCAGGTTGAATGTGGTCCTGGCAGCCAGCATGTGGTGGACTTAGATGAGAGTTGCTGCTCCTGCAGGAATTGGGATCTCACTGGCATCCATTGCATGCATGCATTAGCTGTCATTCATCTAAAAGATGAGTTCCCAGAGACCTATGTACAAACCTGGTACACCAAGAAAACCCAGCTTCAAATTTACTCCAACTTTATAAGTCCAGTAAGGGGTCCTAAACAATGGGCCTCTTTGTCAAACATGCTGCCAATACTGCCTCTTACTCTAAGAAGACCACCTGGTAGACCTACTAAAGTGAGAAGGAAAGAAGCTGATGAAACACAAACATCAGAAAGGTTGAGCAAGAGAGGGGTGAACATGAGGTGCAGTAAATGCAAAAGAATAGGCCACAATAAGAGGAGTTGCAAAGGGGAAGTTGGACAAAACATTCCAGTAAGAAATTTGCCTTAAGTTTTAGCATACTTCTGTTTATGAATTTGTTTGACAGATTTCTCTTGTTCCTGTAGGTCAAAAGACATAAAGTTGGTGTCCCAACTCAGCAACAGGCTACCCCAAATCAGCAAGAGAGTACTCCAACTCAACAGGCTGCCTCAATTCAGTTACCTACTGCCCCAACTCATCAACAAGCTGCCCTAAGAGAAAAGCTCCCATTGAAGAGAAGACCAACCACTGTTAGATGGATGCCTTCTACTCAAGAGTCATCCATGACAGACCATTGATTAACGAGAAACCAGAGAATTACTTAGTTAACTTTTTAAAAATGTGTAAATTTGTCTGCTACTGATCTATTAACTTAGGCAGATAAATTTTTTGAAAATTTTCCTAAGATTGCTACTGTTGATAAACTTAGGCATAGAGTCATTGAAATTTTTTGTAAATTTCCCTACAATTTACATCTGTTCACTTGTGTTGAATTGTAAGAAAATTTGGCAATATTTTGCCCCAATTCCTTTTGTAAACAGTTTGGCGTTTTGGCCTTAATATATGAGAAATACATATGTGTTTTTCCATCTGTTATCTCTTATCTATACTATTTTTGTTATCTTCTGCATTTTGAGTATTAAGAAATACATTTGTACTCAACATTGAAAAATGTTTTTATCTTCTGGTTTGTTATCTCTTATCTTCTGCATTTTGAGTATTGAGAAATACATTTGTGTTTTTCATCTATTTGATTTCTTCAGAAGCTGATAGTGTAACATTGTAACATTGTGTTTCTCATTCTTCCTTGTTTGTTTGCTCATAAAACTGAGGGAAAATGGGTATTGCAAGGTGTTGTATTGCTGTTCTGACTTTTAGTTACGGAAAATACTTGCTCAACTAAGTTAAAGAGTGTTTTTGTAAGCAGACAAGAGGATCTTTATCCTTAAGTCCTAAAATGGAAGTTGATATTTTAGGTCCTTTTGTTATCTTTTTCCCCATTTTGAATTATGGGACCAAGGAATCTTTTTCCCCATCTGTTATCTTCTTCCCCATCACTGTTGTAAGCAAGAAAAACACAACAATATACCAGCAGCCATGTATACCAGCAGCCACGTATAACATATGTTAAGCAACAATATACAATTTGTAATCAACAAAAATTTCCCATTTCAATTCTTTCAAGTGTTTGTAAACAACAACATGAGCTGGTTAGCCATGTATACCAGCAGCCATGTATACCAGCAGATAACATATGTTAAGCAACAATATACTAGCAGCCAGCAGCCATGTATACCAACATAACCAACAATATACCAGCAACAAAATTACAAAACATAAGCTGGTTTTCAATGCTAACAACAACAACATAAGCTGATTTTTAATGTTTAAAAAAAACAACATAGTTACAAATACAAGCACCAAAAACCAGGTTCTTCTCTCCGTCATCCTTGCATCCTCCAATGTCCTCACTTTTTTCAGAAGACCCAACAACACAATTAGTGAACGGGGCGTCAATGGCGGATCAAACCAACTGAAAAACCGACATGGTTTTCGAAATCCAGAGTCAAATTTGTTACACCCAAAAAACCTCCTACCTGGGTTGTCATTGGACCAAGATGTGTTCAACTTGCCTAGGTTTCCACAATAGCACACCGGAATCACTTCAGGCATCTCCATTTTTCCTCTTCTCCTTCTTCTTCTTCTTCTTCTTCTTCTCATCTTCTTCTTCTTCTTCTTCTTTTTTTCTCTAACCCTGAAATATGTTGGCAGGGCTGTGCTGTTGAGAGTAACCGGCCAGCTGGACGGTTTTTTGACACCAACGACGCCATCACCTGCCATGTCACTTTGCCATGACGTCTGTGACGGAAAACGGCAAAAATGACTATTTTGTAACTTTTCAAAAGTTGAGTGACTGAAATGAAACCTAGGTGACTGTTTTGTCAGTTACCCCAAAGTTGGGTGACTGTTGGTGTAATTTACCCATAAAATTAATAACCTAACTTTTGATCTGGCTTGCACTCAGCAGGTCATTCAATAATCATCATTTCCCCAAGCCATATTCACTTTCCATCTCCTTGGACAAACAACAGCCCCCATGGAAACTCAAACGACAACCTCTAATTCAAGCAACAATCACGTCGTCCCAACCTTCCTGAATTCAAATCGAGCAACCCATCACCACCTTCGATAAAGCACCAGTCTTCATACCCACACCTGTCCTAGATGCACCTTCAATACCCACCCTTCAACTATCGTGTGAAACCATCAAAGAGTAACTCCACCATTTCTTTCAATTTCCCTCAATCGTCGCTCACAATGATCATTTTCCATCTCATCTCTTGCAAAGTCCGACACACATCCCTCTAAATAAGTACTCCCTCCTCTCCTCAATCCTTCTCTTGCTAACATATCTGCAACTCTATTTGCATGTCGATGGACATGTCTTAATGAGCATCTAGTGAAACCTTCTGCTTTGTTTTTTGCATCGTGAATATAAGCCCCTATAACTGAGCCATCTACACTGTAGGATCGCATTTTTTTAATCACCGATAAGGCGTCCCCTTCTACTAGCGCCTCCAAAATCCCTAAATATATCCCCAAGCTTACTGCTTGGAGACAGGCAATGGCCTCTATTGCAAAACTCGTAGGTATGTGATAATTATCCCTGTGCAAGATCTCCTGACATTTCCTTTAAATGCAACATCAAAATTGACTTTGAGGAAAGGATGCTCAGGCGGCCTCCATCGTTCACTCTCCACCCTTTTCGTAGGTAATTTCCTCTGTATTCCATCTATCTCTCTAATGTAAGATTCAACAGTATGTATTATGACTTGAGATAATGCTATCCTCCTGTCATGTATTAGCTTGTTTCTTGCTGACCATATATACCACAAAGTACAAATCACTATTCTACATGTAGAAATAGAGAATATGGAAATAATGCAATTAAGCCAGCCCTGTAAAGATCAATTAGCAATGTCGTCAGGCCATTCAAGGTCTAACTTTCTTCATATTTCTACGATAGATGGATAGTCTTTAAAAATATGCTCAGGGGTTTTTGATATCTCTTGCACATTTTGGGCACATTGTTGAACTTCACAGCCTCCTATTGTACAAGTTGTAATAGTTAAGGGTGTAGTTCTTAAATATCCTCCATGCTGTAATTTTTATTTTCTTTGGTAAATTAATCTACCAGAGTCTTTTATAAAATGTTGTACAAGTACCTCTCCTATCAGCACATTAAGATCTTATAGTCACTTCTAACTGAAGAGTCACCCGAAAACTCCTCCCCCACACTATCATATCCTCTTGCAAATTCCCAGCAATAAGAATACAATGCACCCTTTCAGCAATTTCCTCCTCCAAATGCGTTGTAAGTTGATGCTCATCCCACATTCTTTCCTGATGGTTATTCAACTCAGATACTAGCAACATTGATGGGTTCCCTCCACTCATTTGTATTCTCCTTTTAGGTAGTTTTGGCACACATGCGTCATCCCAAATTCTGATATTGTTCCCAGAACCCATACGCCATCTCAACCCCGTTTCCAACAGCCCTTTGCAGCACAGATGCTCCTACAGGTATATGATGGTAAAGACCTAACTTTACATTCATGAAATCAGTATTCAGATAATATTTTCCTTTAAGCGATCATGCTAAAAGTGACTTCAGATATTTAATCAAACGCCACTCTTGTTTTGCAAGTAAAATAGTATTAAATTTCACCAGATTTCTGAAACCTAAACCCCCATCCTCCCTTAGCTCACATAATTTTGACCACTCATACCAATGAATTCCCTTTCTTCCCTCATGTTTTTTCCACCAAAATCTGTTTATAATTCGTTCTAACTCTAAACAAAACAAGGCTGTTAACAAAAAACATGACATTCCAAAAGTAGGAATGACTTACAAAACACTTTTAATAAAAACCTCTTTACCTCCTTGCGACAATGGTCGAACACACCAGCTCGCAATATAACTTCTTGATCGATTGTTTAAATCTTGGAAAGCTCATCTTTTATTCCGATCCACCATGTTTGGTAAACCCAAATATCGATCAGGATCAGTAGAAGAACGAACACCAAGACATCCAACAATATCTTCCCTGTCACACTCTCCAACATTTGCACTAAAATAAACAACAGATTTCTCAAAATTAACACATTGGTTCGATGCATTCTCATACTCAGCCAATATCTACTTCAAAATTAAAGCATCATTTTCTGTTGCCTCATCAAAAAGGATACAATCATTTGTAAACAGTAAGTGTGAAAAATTGGGGCCCCTTCTACTAATTTTTGCTCCCCTAACCAATTTCTCCCGAATTGTCATTCACACAATGGAAGACAAGCCCTCGCTACAAATCAAATACAAATAAGGTCTAAGGGGATCCCCCTGCTTAAGCCCTCTCCCAGGAAAAAATTCCTTACTCAACTCACCATTCAAAACCACAGGGTAAGACACAGTACTAATACAATGTATAATAAAATCCACCCATCTCATTGAGAAATCCATTTTCAACATCAAGCTCTCTAAAAAATTTCACTCCACTATGTTATAAACTTTACTCATCCAATTTAAGAGCGAAATGACCTATTTTATCCAGCCTTTTTCGTTTGTAAACATTGAGAATTTCATAAGTACGAAGAATATTGTCCGTAATTAACCTTGCCGAAACAAAGGCGCTCTGCGCTTCATCCACACACACATTCAGTACTTTTTGAAATCTATTCACCATTGTATTCGAAATGATCTTATAAAGGACATAAAATAAATTAATGGGACAAATTTTTTGCATACACGTTGGACTAGTAGTTTTGGGAATAAGGACTATATTTGTTGTACTGATGTTAGCAAGTGATTTACCTTTTTTTAGAATCTCCAAGCAATAATCACCAACTTCTTATACCATAATGTGCCAATAATTATGATAAAGAATAGTTGGTAAATCATCTGGTCCTAACGCTTTTGTTGGCGCCATATCCTGCAAAGCAGCAATGACGTTCTCCCTCTCGTACCCAACATCTAAACAAAAATTCATCTCATCTGTAATGCAAGCTTCCACCCCTTTTAAAATATGATCCGAATTCCCCCCTCCCTACAAGGAAAACAATTGCATGAAATAGTCATTTGCAATGGCAAACAAATCATCTCTACTCGAAACGGTGTACCCATAACCACTCATTAGGCCCCTTATATTATTTGTGCTCCTCCTCGATAATGCAAATCTGTGAAAGAAACTCGTATTTCTATCCCTTTTCTTCAACCAATTCACTCGAGCTCTCTGCTTCTAATATAATTCTTCTTTATCTAATTCTAGGTTCAATTCCACCTTAATGCCTAAAAGATTAGACAAATTCTCATCTCTGTCACCCTCATTAAGATCCATTAATCGATTTCGCAACCTCCTCATCCCCCCTTCCTTGACTAGTCTAACATCAATGACTAGTCTCCGCTTCACAGGAGTCCTCCAATACCCGAGTGTTCTCAAAATAAAACCACTTCACGTTATGCCTTTCCATGCTCTGCACCGTATCTATCAATGAGGGGCAATGGTTAGTGAACGAGTGAGGTAAATGTTTCAATGAGAAGGTAGAGAAACACTCCCACCAAGATGCATTCGCAACCCCTCTGTCTAACCATTCTCTAATATTATTCTCTACAAAATTCCCACGTTCCCAATTAAACGAAGGTCTTTCATGCCCAAAATCCTCTAACTAGCAATTTTGTAGCACATTCCAAAAAACTTCCATACGACCTTCATCACAAAGAACTCTCCATTTTTTTTTCAAAAGAATAAAGGATCTCATTGAAATCCCTACACATTATGAAGGCAAAGTATTATCCTGACCCAAACTCCAAAGAAGATCCCAAGTCTTTGAATGGAACCGTATATCTGGACAACCATAAAACCCTATCATCCTCCATTTATTCACATCAACATCCCCTCGAATTTTCATGTTAATATGATTTCTCGAAAAGCTTCTCAAGTCAATATCAACCTCAGGTTTCCACCCCAAACAAAGCCTTCCCCTACCACCTTCCGTCATCACCTTAATACCATGAACAAATTCACCCTTCCTACGTGCGCTTTCTATTCTTTTTAAATCTAGTTTAGTCTCCACAAATAAGACAACTTGGGGATTGTAGAGTCTTAGCATATTCTAAAGCCTTCCCATAATCCGTGAGCTCCCCAACCAATGAATATTTCAACACATGATCTTCATTGCTGTCGACTAACTTGCCCTTTGGCGGTCGCCGATAACTCATTTTGATAAGCCAAAAGTCACTCATCACATTTCTTTGCAGAATCTGAAATTTCATAAACCCTCAAGAGAAACCCCCAATTCTTTGCCTTTTCTTTCCCGTAAAATCCTTAATCGGGCTATCCTCCAAATCATGAATTATTGGATCTTGTCCCATACCAAGAAAAGAACCCAACTGGCCCACCTTTCCCCTCGTACCAGCCCCTTTCAAATTTGTTCCCAAAACTGAATTAACCTGCCTCATGTAACTCGCTAGCAGGAAGTCTTTAACATTCCTCCCCCCACCAATTGCTTGATGGTCCATTCGAGAAACCCCTCTCATTGCCCTTACACAATCAAATACTTTCAACTGAAGTAGCTCTTCTCCCTGACGCTTGTAACGAGTCATCCCACCCCATTTTCGGCTCATCCACTTCCTTCCGTACCTTGATTGGGCAAAAACTATCACTATGGCCCTAACAACCGTACAAAAAGAAAAATAGTACATATATCTAGTTCTAAGAGGAAACTTGAATTTTCTTGCGTTTTAACGAATCTACATAAATTAAATGAAACCCCCACTAACCTACTTGGAATCATACTATTCAAAGATACTAATAAAATTCCCCAATTGTTTCGCAATAGTTTTAGAGAAAAACCATAGTGGTGATCCTTGAATAGAACCAAAAAATATGTATAAATTAATGGCACATTCCAAGGATCTTTAGTCTCCCCTAATCAATGAAACACCAACAAATGATCGTTAAAATTCCAAGGTGCTCCCTTAGTAACTCTTTCAACGTCAACTCGGTGAAAAAATCTGAACATAAACCATTTTTCACCCAGATATGAGATCTTAATACCTCCCAATTGGTGTCAAAGATTCTTTAAAGTGTTACGCATAGCAGTGAAATGCACAACACTAGCAGTAACAAAAAATTAAACAAACCAAACATAGATCATACATCAACTTTTGATCCTTTAAAACCCCCTCAACCTGAAGCACTTAATCTTTAATACGCAATTAAGCCATTTCATTCTCTATTTTAAAAATAACCCAACCAAACAAAGCAACCACAAATAGCAGAACCAGACTAGAAAAATGATAGAAAATAAAAGAAAACCCTAAAAGACAAAGTCTACACTGAGAGTCCTAAAAGAATTATGCTACCCAAGTAGAAAGAAACGTGCTATACGACAGATCCTTCATAAAATAAAAAATCGAAATACTTTTTCCCATAAGAGTTATAATTATATTTTATAGGATTTATAAAATAATGTATAAAGATGAAAATTACATCGGCCATAGCTTGAGATTTTTAAAATAAAGGAATAATTCTAGCCACAAATTTCAAGTTAAATTTTGACCTTTTTTTGGCAACTTTCTTTTTTTAAAAAAAAAGAGATATTTGGAGCATTTTCTCCTGTATGTGTCCACTACACAAGAAAGTATAGAAAATTCCCTTCACTTCAATTCCATCTTTTTTGTTCTTTGCAAGTCAAATTTTAACCACCAGACTAAACCTATTCACTAAATCCTATTTAAGAACAACCTTCTTTCTTGATTTATATTATCATTTTTCTTCACCCAAAAACTTAGGATTTGCTTGGGTAATGAGAGAAAGTTAGAGTTAGTATTAGGGATCTACCCGTATAAACTTAGTATTGGGTATGCCATCCATGTCTATCAGCATCTCCGACAGCGACCACTGGGATTAGGTCGATGTATTCATTGGGCTGCCTTAGAGCAGATTCAGTTAGCTGATCGAGCCCGCGCATTGATTTCTACAGCTCCTTGGGATCATTTTTTTCTATCGTCGAGCCCACCTATTCAGAGCTGACCTTAGAGTTTTGTTTAACATTCTTCCTTCAACACGTGATATCGAATCATGGCAGTACGACGCGTTATCTAAGAATCTCAGAGTTCAAAGTTGCATTAGGACTCTATATTGAGGAGTTTATGAGTGCCGAGGGATTTCTCACTTTATACCAGCATATCAACTATTTGACTTCTCTGTGTTAAACAGAGTTTACGGCTAGTACGATACCTTATAATCCGAGTCGGTCGAAGGTGACTTCACTTCCTCTAGCCTTGCGCTATATTCATGCCATCTTGGCTCACACATTGACCAGTCGAAGAAAGAGCATCGGAGTCATCGGTAGATTCGACGCTTACTTCGTGTGGAGCATGGGGATAGGGTACACTTTCAATCTTGCCTGTTTCATCGCCCTAGCTTGCCGCCATCAGATAGAATGTAGTAGGAAGAGTCCTATCTGCTTAGGTCCTTACGTGACTCACCTCGCACGACACTTCGGCCTCTTCGATACTCCGAAGCTGTCCTCCTTCACTCTTGTTGGATAGATGACACCGCAGGGATTATCGAGTATGAGTCACATGACGATGATCGAGCGACTGCGTGGCGTGGATTCTTCTCGATATCAATTAACTTATTCTGACCCTTAAAATGAGAATGAGGACTTCACTAATAATGTCCCTTTCCCCCACGAGAATCCACCTCAGAGTCACCGTACTACTACTTTTGTTGTTACCCTCGCGGACCTATCCGAGTGATTCATTCATTTCGAGTGGCATTGTTTTGAGCGGTTCGACAGTATTGATACAACTTTGCTGCACCTCCATATCTCTTCTTGATAAACCGTAATATATACATATTTTAATCCCACATTTAGCATACTTTTTGGATGATTTATCCTTTTAATTGTTGAATTTGATGCTCCTAATCCTCTAATTTCATGTTTTATACTTAGGGAAGCATCGAAGGATGAAAGGAACGAGAAACAGGCTGAAAACAGAGAAAATGGGCTTACCTTAGAGACTCACACGGCCTAGACTATCACCCACGGCTGTGTGTTTCGAGTAACAACCGAGACACGACCTAGAACATCGAGACACGGCCAAATCACACGGCCATGTGTGGCAAACAGGATCGACCACGGCCAAGGGAGTCGACCACGGGTGTGCCACACGGGCGTGTCCCTGTTTTAACCAAGATGAGTTTCATTCAGAATGGGATACTTGTGGGCCAAGAAAGACATTTCGAAGCCTATATAAACGCCCTAAGTATAACCTAAAAAGTGGTCTTTGATCGGGGCGAAAGCTAGAGAGGGTCTGAACTCAGAAATTACTCCAAGAAAGCCAATTGATCCATCTCGAAGCTTCTAATCACATTCAAGATGGAAGATCTTCCCTTCAATTTCCTTCGAGGGTTTTAGGGTTTTTCTTATGTTTTGTAATTTATCTTCTTCTGAAATGTATTCTTTTATAATTATGAACTAAACCCCTCAAATACCTGAGGGGGATGAAACCTAAGACGGATCTTGTTATTGTTTTCTAAACTATATGATAAATACTTGATTTGTTCTTAATTATGTGTTCTTAATTCTTGTTTTAATATTTCAGGATATTGATTCAAGTATTGATATGCTTAGCGATGGAGCAAAAGTCCTGTTTAAGAGTAGATCTAGTATAATTAAGCGGAGTTGATCGCAACCCTAGAGATAGGATGACGAAAATCACTTGATTAGGGTCAAACCTAATATGGGAGTCCATAGATCGAGTTAATGCAACACTAGAGGTTTTAATTAGAAAGAGATTTCAATTAATCAACCTAGGGTTAGACGTTAGTAGCCTCGAAAGAGGTATTAATATAAATTAGGGAATCCTACGAGATCAAGTCAAGTGAATAAATCGTGCAGTTCGAGTTAAATAACAAGTGAAGTCTAGGTGGATTCTTCCTCGGGTATTGTCTTAATCAACTAGTTTTTCCCAAAAGTATTTTCCCAATTCACTCTCTTTTTCTTAGCAACCTTAGCTTAGTAATTAGTTAGATAAATATCAATCCCCTTTATTTTAGGCTAGATAATAAAAAGAAAGTCAGTACTAGTACTCTTGGTTCCTTTGGGTTCGACATTCCGGTCTTGCCACTAAGCTATACTAATGTTCGATAGGTGCGCTTGCCTCAATCGTGGTGATAGTTAGTTTCTAGGCTCGATCATTCATTATATAAATATTAAAACTCTCAGACACAATCAAGTTTTAGGCGCCGTTGCCAGGGAACTAATATATTAGGAACACTTGATTTTTATTACTTTAGCAATTCCATTTATTTGCAATTTATTTATTTTATTATTTATTTTAACTTTGCTAATTTTTCTTTTTCCTTGCTTCTGGCAGGTATTCTAGTTTATGACTAAAAGAAACCCGATAGGACCTCTACTTTACGATAGTGATATAGAAGGAACCATTCGCAGAAACCGAAGGGAGATTAGGCGAAGCCTACAATACACACAAGAAGAGCAAGAGGACGATACTAATAACACGGAAGAGATGGCTGATCCTCAGAATAATCCACTTCCTCCTGTGGTTGCCGAAAATCATGCTCCTCAAACTATGTATGATTATGCTAAACCTAATTTAACAGGAACTAAATCAAGTATTGTTAGACCTGTTGTCGCTGCAAATAATTTTGAACTGAAACCTAACACTATACAGATGATAAAACAGTTTGTTCAGTTTGATAGTTTGCAAGACGAGGATCCTAACACACACTTAGTGAATTTTTTGGAATTATGCGATACATTTAAAATTAATGGCGTCTCTGATGATGCCATTCGCCTTTGGTTATTTCCCTTTTCTTTAAGGAATAAAGCCAAACAGTGGTTGAATTCTCTTCCACGAGGATTAATCACTACATGGGAGCAAATGACCGAAAAATTTTTGTTAAAATATTTTCCGCCAGCTAAAACGGCTAAATTGAGGAATGATATCTCTTCTATTGTACAGATGGATTTAGAGACACTTTATGATGCATGGGAGAGATATAAGGATTTATTGAGAAGGTGCCCTCATCATGGGTTACCATTATGGCTACAGGTTCAAACCTTCTATAACGGTGTGAACCCCTCAACTAGGCAGCTTATCGATGCAGCCGCCGCTGGAACCTTAAATAACAAAACACCTGAGGCTACTTATGAATTCATTGAAGAGATGTCACAGAATAATTATCAGTGGCAAGTTATGAGGAGAAAGCCAACAAAAGCCGCTGGAGTTTTCAACCTCGACGCAGTGACAATGCTATCAAACCAGGTAGAGCTTTTAAGTAAAAAAATTGATGGTTTATGTGGGTCTTCGCAGGTACATCCAGTGATGCAGTGCGATACAAATGGAGGAGGGACGAACAATACAGAATACCCACCCTACAACCCTGGCGTAGAAAGCGAGCAGATGAACTATATGGGTAATAATTTTAGACCTCAAAATAACCCTTATAGTAACACTTATAATCCAGGGTGGAGGAACCATCCAAATTTCTCATGGGGAGGTCAAGGAAATCAAAGACAACAACCCCCTCCAGGCTTTCAACAACAACCCATCCCACAAGAGAAAAAGCGAACCTTGAAGAGATGCTGACAAAATTTATCGCAGTGACAGAAACCCATTTTCAAAACAACGAAACAATGCTCAACAATCAGCAGGCATCGATTTAAGGGATCGAGAACCAATTAGGTCAGCTAGCTAAGCTAATCTCAGAACGACCGCAAGGTTGCTTGCCAAGCAACACTAAGACTAACCCTAAGGAGCAAATTCATGCCATTACTGATCACGATAGTAAAGGGTTAGTAGAATCCGAATCTGAGCCAAGGCAAGAACCCATGGTAAATAAAGGTAAGGTTGAGGAAAGCCATGATACACAGAAACCTATCATCAAAGAGTATACACCTCGAGTGCCATATCCCAATGCGATGAAGAAAGACCACACAGAGGAACAATTTGGTAAATTTCTTAAACTCTTAAAGAAATTACATATTAACTTACCGTTTCTTGAAGCTCTCAGGAAGCTTGATTCAAGGAAATTTTTAAAAGAGCTTCTGACAAACAAACGGAGGTTAGACGAGGCATCGCATGTGGAGCTAAACGCAGTGTGCTCAGCGATTCTACAAAACAAACTACCACGGAAATTAAAAGATCCATGGAGTTTTAAGATTCCTTATTTAAGTGGTAGTTTATCTATTGATAATGCTTTAGCAGATCTAGGGGCAAGCATCAATGTCATGCCTTATAAACTATTTAAACAACTAGGTCTAAGGAAACCCAAACAAACTAGGATGAGCATTCAATTAGCTGATAAAACCATTAGAGTTCCTAGGGGTATAATCGAAGATGTTCTAGTAAAAGTTGATAAATTTATATTCCCAGTAGACTTTGTCATTTTAGACATGGATGAGGATAATAATATTCCTTTAATTTTAGGAAGACCCTTTTTAGCAACCGCTAAAACTAAAATTGATGTTGGTACATGTGAACTCACACTTTGTGTAGGTGACGAAACGATCACTCTTCAGGCTCTTGACTCGGCTAGGACGTCAAGTGAAAAAGGTGAGAACATAAATTCTATTAATGACCATTCGGTTCAACCTTCTTTTCAGGAAGCACCTCGGAAGTACATATCTGAGCCAGATCCTAGATCTCATGCAAACAAGGAAGTAATTCATGAGGAACGAAGGCTTCAGGTCGAGAAACTAGATGAGTGGAAGACACATTTCAAGGAGAAACTAGGAACACACGAAGCAAAACCGGGGAACCCCAAACGAGCTTATAGGAACAAAGAAATCACTTCAAAATAGGAGATCGGTATTGTTGGATGAGAAACACCTCGAATCGCCATCTCGCATCAGTAATACAAACGAAAAAATTCTTTTTACGGTACTAAATGTCTTCCCATATGGAACAGTCGAGGTAACTAATCCTAAGTTCGGCACTTTTAAAATAAACACTACTCGACTCAAACCATATATTGTTAGAATTGATAGCAGGGAAGAGGAGTTTCAACTCCTCAAACCACCATGATCGTGCGAATGAAAGGTAAGTCTAGCTTAGGACTTTAAACAAGCGCTTCTCGGGAGTCAACCCGAGCACTAACCCCCTTTATTTTCATATCTTTGATTTTTAGTACCTAACTAAAGACTAACCAAAGTAAATAAAGCATAGGTTTTCGTGCCACACGGTCTTGCACACGGGCGTGGTCGGGCCGTGTGGGCATCACGGATCTACACACTGGCATGGCAGAGGTCATACGAGCCAAGGAAAAAAAATCCCCAGATCACGGACGGTTATAAATTGCCACGGCTGTGTGATATGGCCGTGGCCGACACAGAGGAAGTCACACGGGTATGAGACACGCCCGTGCTTTGAGGCCGTGGCCGACACTGAGAGAGAGACATGGGCGTGGAGACCTCTACACAGGCGTGGGATAAACGAATGAGCCACCACACGGCCGTGTAATACGGCCGTGTGACCAAACAAACACGCCCCACGACACTGCAGCGCAAAGGCACTGTGTCCTTGTTTCTTATTTAAGACCCCCCTTCTTCTCACCTTCTCCCCAAATTCTTCTTCCACCAACCCTCAGCCACCAACCCATTTTCCTTCTCACTATCCTCTCCCTTCATTTTCCCCTTTCTCTTTCCCTCATTCCTTTTCTTTCACCATCCTCACCACCATCCCCATGCCGAAGAAGCGGAAGGACCCTAGCACAGTCTCCCCGTGCGAGACCGATCTACATAAGTTCATGCCGGCCGCTTCATCGACCCAACAAGCCAAGGACATTTGAGTCCATTTATTTTACCTATGTCTTTTCTCTTCTCCTTTATTATCCTTCTCTTTATCTTCCTTGTCCTTAAATACATATTTAGTATATTTTGAATTATTCTTATTATTTCCTGGCTATTTCTTCACAAGTTACCCAATATCTTCATCTAGCGCAGTGATTGTGGGCGGCCACCATACCACCACCAGAGACGCCTCCTCCAACTTATCTTTCACCTTCGAATCAAGTTTTCACACCTCCAACTCAAGATATCCATCCGAAATCCTAGAAGTTTCACCTCTCTCCCTCTCTTATGATCTATTACTATATGGTTATTATCTTTAATTGTACATTGAGGACAATGTACATCTTAAGTGTGGGGGGTGAAATTTATCGTGAAAAGTACCTAACTTTTTGCATTATTCTCAAATCCCTGAATTATATCTTGTTCTTAAATAATTTTCTCATATTACTATTAGAATGAAATTTCTTTTGATTTATGATTTTTGTTGATATGTTTTAGATTAAGTCATAGTTAATTATGCAGTGATGATTTAGACTTTAGGAGACTAGAGAATCAAGCATGATGAGTTTATTTTCAGAATTAAAAATTGATAGGTTGTCTACCTGAATCTAATTATTACCTTGAAGTTTGAAATTCACAAGGTTGACATCAAAAGCCCATAATTTTTGTGAGATCTTGAGCCTTTTAAGAGCATACATTCCTTTTTGTGCTCACTTTTTTTTATTATGAGTGTGTCAACACTGATTTGTTATTCTAGAACTTGCTTCGATTATACATGTCGAGACCACACCTATGATTTGATATACTGAGATGATAAAGGCACCTAGGTTTTAACCCACTTACTCCATAAAAGCCTACCTTCATAATTAACCCCTAGTGAACCCCTTTTGAGACTAACAACCCAATTCTTGACTCACCCATTAATATTAACTCAAAACCCACTTTGTATTTGTTATCGCCATTTCTCTTGACTACCCTTATATCGAGATTTGATTTGATCGGTTACTTAACTATTTCCTTTATTTCAGTTATCAAATTCTATATTATTGTACTTAATGATTTGTTCTTAAAAAAAATTTATTATTAGGAATCTATTCATTATTGCTTCTTTGTTATTGGAGCTTAAGCAGTTAATTTTATAATTTGAGAAGAAGCTCATGTTATTAGTATTAAGTTTTCAATTGATGTAATTATTTAGTATTAGTCCAACTTTCTAGTTAGGCAATTTATCAATTCAGTCTCGATACTAACCCTCTAATTCAAGCCTTTATCCACACCTTTAACCCAAGCCCCGTTACAACCCATAAAAGACCTTTTGATTTGTGTATCATATCATTTTACAGTGGTGGAGATTTGATTTTCATGCAAGCCTATGGGATTAAATTTTCATGTTCGACTTCTGAGTGCTTATTTTTGAACCTTAAACACTTTGAGTGATTTGAGTGAACCTTTAGTGAGAGTGTCAATTTTTTGTCGATTTTGAATTAAAGGTAATTATTTAGGTAAGAGGAAACACCTATTTTTCGTACTATAAAAACTATGACTTTGATTGTTTGAATCTTTAGGAACCTTCTGGTTAAATTATCAATGTATGAATTACCTATGAATTATGATGAAACATTATTAATGAAGGTTATGAATTGAGGGGGGTTAATTTTAATTGTGAGTTGAGAATTTTGCTTGAGGACAAGCAAATGCTTAAGTATGGGGGTATTTGATAAACCGTAATATATACATATTTTAATCCCACATTTAGCATACTTTTTGGATGATTTATCCTTTGAATTGTGGAATTTGATGCTCCTAATCCTTTAATTTTCATGTTTTATACTTAGGAAAGCATCGGAGGATGAAAGGAACGAGAAACGGGCCGAAAACGGAGAAAATGGGCTTACCTTAGAGACTCACACGGCCTAGACTATCACCCGCGGCCGTGTTTTCGAGTAACAACCGAGACACGGCCTAGAACATTGAGACACGCCCAGATCACATGGCCATGTGTGGCAAACAGGATCGACCACAGCCAAGGGAGTCGACCACGGGTGTGTCACACGGGCATATCCCTATTTTAACCAAGATGAGTTTCATTCGGAGTGGGATACTTGTGGGCCAAGAAAGACATTCTGAAGCCTATATAAACGCCCTAAGTATAACCTAAAAAGTGGTCTTTGATCGGGGGCGAAGCCAGAGAGGGCTGAACTCAGGGAATTACTCTAAGAAAACTAGTTGATCCATCTCAGAAGCTGGAATCACATTCAAGACGGAAGATCTTTCCTTCAGGGGTTTTAGGGTTTTTCTTATGTTTTGTTATTTATCTTCTTCTGATATGTATTCTTTTATAATTATGAACTAAACCCCTCAAATACCTGAGGGGGATGAAACCTAAGACAGATCTTGTTATTGTTTTCTGAACTATATGATAAATACTTGATTTGTTCTTAATTATGTGCTCTTAATTCTTGTTTTAATATTTCAGGATATTGATTCAAGTATTGATATGCTTAAGCGATGGAGCAAAAGTCCTGTTTAAGAGTAGATCTAGTATAATTAAGCGGAGTTGATCGCAACCCTAGAGATAGGATGACGAAAATCACTGGGATTAGGGTCAAACCTAATATGGGAGTCCATAGATCGAGTTAATGCAACACTAGGGGTTTTAATTAGAAAGAGATTTCAATTAATCAACCTAGGGTTAGACGTTAGTAGCCTCGAAAGAGGTATTAATATAAATTAGGGAATCCTACGGATCAAGTCAAGTGAATAAATCGTCTGGTTCAGAGTTAAATAACAAGTGAAGTCTAGGTGGATTCTTCCTCGGGTATTGTCTTAATCAACTGGTTTTTCCCAAAAGTATTTTCCCAATTCACTCTCTTTGTCTTAGCAACCTTAGCTTAGTAATTAGTTAGATAAATATCAATCCCTTTTATTTTAGGCTAGATAATAAAAAGAAAGTCAGTACTAGTACTCTTGGTTCCTTTGGGTTCGACATTCCAATCTTGCCACTAAGCTATACTACTGTTCGATAGGTGCGCTTGCCTCAATCATGGTGATAGTTAGTTTCTAGGCTCGATCATTCATTATATAAATATTAAAATTCTCAGACACCATCACTTCTTCAGCACCGGCGCCTCACGATCCTAATGCCTTTGACGATGAAGATCACTAATTTTATTTATTTTCTTTTCTTTTCAGTTTTAATTTTAATTTTATTTTTCTTTTTTCTTTTTAATTTTCTTTTTATTTTTTTAGACTTTTTTCTTTTATTATCTTTTGAAGTATGTTTCTATTTTTTATTGTTGTTTTTAATCGAGTTAGTAACCTCTTAATCTTCTTCATTATTTGTATTTATTTTCTTATTAGTTTGCTCGGAATCATGCACTACATTTAGATTTGTCTACAATTCTGATTTGAACTATTCTGGCGAATTCATCCATATTCATTATAGTTTCAATTTTCTCATTCTTTTATGATATTCTGCTTATACTGTGCTTATCTATGTTTGTACATTAAGGACAATGTACATCTTAAGTGTAGGGAGGTTATTTATATAATTATTAGAAAATTTCTGAATTATTTCTTGTGTTTAAGTACTATTCTGATACTTCCATTAGAGTGAATTATTTTTTATTTGAGATTTTTATTGATGTGTTTTGGATTAATTTGTAGATATTTGTGCATTAGTTGATTTATACTTTAAGACATGAGAGAGTCATGCATGATAAGTTTTTTTTCAGCAAATAAAAATTTTTAGATTGGTTCCCTAAATTGAGGTATTATCTTATAGTTTTAGATTTGTAAGTTTGATATTAAAACCATAATTTTTTGTTAGATTTTGAGGCTTTAGAGTATACAATTTTCGTGCTCATTCTATTATTGGTTATGAGTGTGTCAACTTAATTTGTTATTCTAGAACTTGTTTCGATTATGCATGTCGAGACTACTTATTTGATTTGATATACTGAGATGATAAAGATACTTAGGTTTAACCCACTTGACAGATAGAAAACCTACCTTTTGAATTAACCCTTAGTGAACCCTGTTGAGCCTAACACACCTTTTCTTTATTAACCCATAACTCATTTTTTTCATTGTAACTCTTTCCCGTTTTATTGACTCTCTTTTTTGTCAAGATTTGCTTTGGTTAGTTGCCTAACTATGCTCTTTTGGTTGATTTGCTGAATTATTTCTTATTGTCCTCGATAAAAAAAAGAAAAAAAAATATTAGTTATTAATTAGTTATTTATTGATTGTGCTTGAACAGTTAAATTCATATTTTAAGAAACCCATTTTTGTTCTTGAATTGTTTTGATTGATGCACTTTCTTTTGATTCAGCGTTTGTTTATTTTTTTCTAGTTTGGTAAATTATCAAATCGATCTCGATTATAACTAACTTTTTTGGTTTTTTTTTCACACCCTTAACTTAAGCCTCATTACAACCTCTTAAAGACCTTTTGATTGGTGTGTCATCATTTTATAGTGGTGGAGATTTGATTTTAAAGCAAGCCTATGGTAATGACATTTCTTGTTCGACTGTTGAGTGCATTTTTATTAAACCTTAAACACTTTAAGTGCTTTAAGTGAATCTTTAGTTAGGATGTTAATTTTATTGATTTTGAATTAAATATAATTACTTACATAAAGGGAGATACCTATGTTTTCGTCCTTTAAAAATATCAATATGGATTATTTAAATCGTTAATGCCCTTTTAGTCAAATTGTCAATGTATGACTATTTGCGAATTATTTTGAGACATAATTGATGAGAATTATAAGTTAGAAAAGACTAAATTTAATGTGAGTTGAGGATTTTGTTTGAGGACAAGCTAACACTTAAGTGTGGGGATATTTGATAAGCGATAAAAGTAACATATTCTAATCTTGTTCTTAATGTGTTTTTGGATGACTATTTATGTAAATTAGTGAATGATATGATTTTAATCCTTTGAATTGATGTTCCTATACTTAGGTGAGCATTTAAGAGCAGAAGGAGCGAAAATCAGACAAAAAAAGTAGATTTCAGGAGCCATACGGGTTGGGTCTTCCCACACGGGCTGAACACACAGCCATGTGCCAAACCATGTCAATTTCACAACTTGCTTCTCAAATACGTGGTAAAATGCAATTTTTAAGCTTTCTAGGCATTCTAATGTCTATAAATACCAAATAAAAGAAGAGATATGGAAGCCATCAGAGAATATTAAAGAAAACAACTCGAAGAACACTATTGGAGCCAACTCTGAAGCAGATTTCCATCAAGATTGAAGACCTCCTTTTAATTTCTTTTGAAGTTTTTATGAGTTTTTTTTTTGTTTCTTGCGATTTTTCTGACTTTGAGATGTTTTTATTCCGAATTATAATCTAATTCCCTAGATACCTAGAGAAGTTGAAACCTATGATGAATTCTATTATTTGATTTTTGTTTTACACGATAAAAACTTGATTCTTATTTTTAGTTATGTGTGGTAATTTCTGTTTTTTTTTTTTTGAACAACAGACGACCACAAGGGTCAACTCATTTTTTATTAAGTAGCATTGCAAATTACAGCTTTATGGATTTCCAATGGGTAGTCCATATCAAAAAATCATGTTTTAGCCTCTTTACACATTTTCGTACATATTAAATCAGCACCAGTATTACAAGACCGCCTTGTCCAAATTAAATCAGCAGAATTGAAATTGTTAAAGGCATCTTTGCACGCCTTAATTCACATACCCGTGATTGTGGCGTCTGTACTTTGGTTCCTTAGATTGTTAACAAGGCCAGCATGATCCGTCTCAAAAAGGACATCCCCTTTAATATGTAGCTGACGGGCCAGCTTAATGCTTGCCTCAAAACCATAACATTCAGCTTCTTCCACCGTCATCATCGTTTCTATAAAGCCCTCACCACCCCCAACACAAATCCTTCATCATCCCTAACGATCGTCCTATACCCAATTCTGTTAGCACCCATTGTAGTGTCGAAATTAATTTTTACAACACCCTTTGGAGGTTTAACCTAATTCTTAATAGCAATGTTCGGGGAAAGCAACGGTTCATTCATCATACTATAAATCCAAAATTCTTTGCTAAGGGTGCTGGCCCTCTCTCATATGACTTGGACATCCACTTTAGCCCCGCATTCGGGACACCCCTGCTCAAAGCCACACCTAATGGAAGCAATCTTTGCATTCGTGGGGAGAATCTCGTGCCCCATACGCCAAGTAAACACCGGAACCCTAGGAATTGTATCAAGTTTCAAAAGGGCTTTCCAAAAGAACCTATGAGGGCAAAACCCCATCTTCTTCAACAGAAACCAAGAATAAGCATATTTCGAAGTGCAACAACCATGAGGGTTGTAAAACCACACAGTTCTGTCGCCATGGCCCTCATCCCCAATAGGTAAGTTGCAAATTTTGTACCCCTCAATCCTACCCGTAAAGCTTGTAAATTTTATCCATGTTCCAGCATCTACAATCCCCAAGCCAAAGATCTCTCACACTACTTTCATTAAAGTTGAGCATATTAACATTAAGGGCACCACCATTTAACCCTTCCACCCCCTAGTTGTTAACCTAAATGTAACACCCCTAACCCGTATCCGTCGCCGAAACAGGGTTATGGAGCATTATCAGAGTTTACAGTTCAATTACAGTTAATTTATGTCATTTACTATTCATTTCTGAAAATCAATAACAATCAATCATAATGTCCCTCATATGGGTTCTCGAGGCCCAAAATACAATTCAGAATTGAGTCAGGACTAAACCGGGATCATAAAAAATATTTTACGAAATCTCAAAATTTTTCTTAGGTGCAGGGGACACACGTCCGTGTGGCCAGGCTGTGTGGCTCACACGGCCAATGACACGCCAGTGTCTCAGGCCGTATGGGCATTCGATGTGAGGCACACGGCTGTGTCCCAGCCCGTGTCCTTACCCGTGTAACTCTCTCACTTGGGTCACACGGCCAGCCACACGCCCGTGTGCTAGACCGTGTGACTAATTTAATTTTCAAAAATTAGGTGCAGGGGTTACACGGCCAGGACACACGCCCATGTGATGGGCCGTGTGTCTCACACGGATGAGACACACGCTTGTGTCTCTACCCATGTGCTCAATTCTGAACATTCTGTTTCTCAAATATTAAGATGCAAGGGACACACGACCAAACCACACGCCCATGCGCATGGCCGTGTGTCACACACGGTCAAGACACACGCCCGTGTGGACAAAACAAGGCCATTTCCTAGCCTTATTTCTCACCCAAATTTTCCATCACCTTACAACAATACTTAAACATATTCACCAACCAATTCAAGACATTTTAACAAAGCCAAATACAAGTATGGTGTATGATATATTAACACATATGTTCAAGTGATAAAAATTACCAAATTTGTATTCATGTTTATATGGAATTTTATCCATCATACTAGTTTAAATCCATTCATCATTTGATATATATACCTTCCATTATCAACCATTTCCAAAACGCATCAAACATGTTAAGCCCTTATATAAATACATCAAAGTATATTAAACATTAGCCATTCTAATGGCTAATTACAACCAAAATATTTCATTATTTGAACTATTTTAGCCTATACATGCCATTATACCAAAAGTAAACTTAATTCATATACCAAGAAGTCCGACTGATAGTGTGATGTGTCTCCGACCAAGATCCAACCTTCACGAGCTTTCGATTACTATAAAACAGAAGAAAGAAAACCTAGTAAGCATTTAATACTTAGTAAGTTCGTATAACAGGAATTTCACTTACCAATCATGTTCATTTTAAACAAACATATCAATAACATGCATCCCAACAAATTAGCCATTTACCTAATCACACACACTCAATCAAGCAAGTTAGTCATAAATTTTCTAAATACTTTTCAAGTAATAATGATGAACTCATCAGGTAATAACTTTCATATACATAATCTTTTCATATTGTATTTTCACATAACTCATACATTTCCATAACAAGTTATCTCAAGTTCAGTTTATTTAAAACTTTACCCGTTGAACTTATTGAAATGCCGATGGATACCCAAGTAATATACTCGAGGTATACAAATCAATGATCCGTTAACTCATGTTTAGGGGTACCCATAAGGGCACATAATCAGGAAGCACTTTCTCGAGCCATGTAACAGGATGCTCATGTGAGCCATGTATCAGGAAGCTTATCCGGGCTAAATAGGAAACTCATAAGAGTTTTAATCAGGAAGCTCATTAAGCTTAATAGGTAACTCTGAAGAGTTATTATCAAGGAGCTTAGGATAGCCATTTAATAGGAAGTTCAAGCGAGCTAAAACAAGACGCTCATAAAGAGCTGCGTTTCTGTCCGCAATATATGCAGGATCACAACTGATCGAATCGTGTAACAGGACGCTCACAAAGTGCTGCGGTAGTGTGCAACACATGAAGGATCACTACAGATTAGGATGCTCGCAAGAACCATATAACAGGAATGCTCGAGAAGGCTTTTAACAGGATGCTCGTCCGAGCTATAATGTCCGCAACATATGCAGGACTATAATCAATACGGAAAAATACTGTATCCATCGCATTCATTATTCAAACAAGACTTATCATTTATCGAACAATATCGGGCACGTGATTAATTTCATACATTAAAAATTTATGTAATTCACACAAATACAATATTCGATTCAAATATATTAATACACATAATTAAGTTACACGAACTTACCTCGACACTTGTTCGTATACAAAAATCTACTAATCCGGCACTTTTTCTTTTCCTCAATCTAACTTTGTATTTGAGTTTTTCAGATTCAATTAAGCCAAGAAAGCTTGCTTTCTCTTTCCTAGGGTTACCATGTATTTTTGGGGAAGAAGATGATAATAATAATATGATATTTCTATTTAATTTAATTATCATCAATTAATTTTCCTACTTTCCAATTTAGTCCTTTTCTTTTTCTAATTTTCCATGGATGAATCACCAAAAATATCTATTAACTTTTCTTAATGGTCTAATTACCATATAAGGACCTCAAATTTTGAATTCCATAGCTATTTGGTACTTATAGCTACTAGAACTCGACTTTTTCAGTTTATGCAATTTGGTCCTTTCTACAATTAAACATGAAATCGGTAAAAAAATTTTAATGAAATTTTCATACGTCATTTCTATCATAATGCAATTCATGCAATAATATTAAAATAAATTTTCTTTTTGGCTCAAATTTGTGGTCCTGAAACGACTATTCTGATTTCACTGAAAATGGACTGTTACAACTCTCCCCCCTTAAAAATTTTTGTCTTCGAAAATCTTACCAGTAAAAAAGTTCGGGTATTACTTTCTCATGATATCCTTCAGTTCCAGGTAGCTTCTTCAATCCCATGTCGTTGCCAAAGAACTTTTACTAAAGTTACATTTTTATTTATCAATTCTTTTGTCTCTTGTGCCAGGATTTTAATCGGTTCTTCACTTTAAGTCATGTCAGGCTGAATTTCTACTTCTGTTGGAGATATAACATGTGAAGGATCTGACCGATACCATCGTAACATTGACACGTGAAAAACATTATAAATTCTGTCAAGCTCTAGTGGTAATGCCAACCTGTATGCAACAGGTCCGATTCTTTCAATAATTTCATATGGTCCAATAAACTGTGGACTCAATTTTCTTTTACGGCCAAACCGAAGAACTTTCTTCCAATGCGATACTTTCAAGAATGCCTTGTCTCCGACTTGAAATTCTATCTCTTTTCGTTTAAGATCAATATAAGACTTTTGACGATTAGAGGCTGCTTTCAAACTATCCCGAATTACTTTCACCTTTTCGTCAGTATCACGGACTAAATCAACCCCATGTATCTTTTTCTCACTGAGTTTTGTCCAGTACAACGGAGTTCTACATTTACGGCCATACAGAGCCTCAGACGGTGCCATTTTAATGCTCGACTGATAACTATTATTATATGCAAATTCAACCAAAGGTAGGTGTTTTTCCCAGTTACCTTCGAATTCCAAAACACAACATCGAAGCATATCCTCTAAAAATTTTAACACACGTTCGGATTGTCTATCAGTCTGAGGATGGAATGTGGTGCTGAAATGTAACTATGTACCCAGAGCTTCTTACAACTTATTCCAGAATCGAGATGTAAACCGGGGATCTCTATCTGAAATAATAGAAACTGGCACACCGTGTAATCTGACAATCTCAGAAATATATAACTCAGCCAATTTATCCAGGGAGAAATCCATACGTACCGGAATAAAGTGTGCAGACTTTGTCAACCGGTCAAAAATTACCTAGATAGCATCTTTCTTTTTCGGAGATAGGGGTAACCCTGATACAAAGTCCATAGTAACTCGTTCTCATTTCTATTTTGGTATCGTAACTGGCTGTAATAATCCTGAAGGTATTTAGTGTTCACATTTTACTTGTTGATATATCAAACATTTTGATACAAATTTAGAAATGTCACCTTTCATCCCGACCACTAATATATCTTTTTCAAATCATTGTACATTTTGTTACTACCAGATGAATAGACATTGTACCGTTGTGAGCTTCATACAAAATCCTCTGTACAAGTTCTGAATTCTTTAGTACACATATTCTACCTCTGAACAATAAGTAGTCATCAGACCCAATCTTAAATTCTGAATCAGAATTTGACTCATATTGTACCCTTTTGGCTTGTAATTTATCATCACTCTTCTGAGCTTCACAAATCTGTTGTAGGAATATTGCTTTAGCTTTTAACTCAGCTATGACTGAACCATCATCAGAAAAAGATAACCGGGCATTCATTGCTTGCAAAGCAAACAGAGATTTCCTACTCAGAGCATCAGCAACCACATTGGCCTTTCCCGGATGATAATCAATAACCAAATCATAATCTTTTAATAACTCAAGCCAACTGCGCTGTCTCAAGTTCAAGTCTTTCTGCATCATCAGATACTTTAAGCTCTTGTGATCGGTGAATATGTGAAATTTTTCACCAAACAAATAGTGTCACTAAATTTTCAATGCAAACACAATAGCTGCTAACTCCAAATCATGTATCAGATAATTTCTTTCATGTGGTTTTAGCTGTCTAGAAGCATAAGCTATTACTTTGCCTTCTTGCATCAAAACACATCTTAAACCATTCAACGATGCATCATTATAAATTACAAATTCTTTACCCAGTTCAGGTTGAACTAACACAGGTGCTTCAGTCAACAAAGTTTTCCATCTATCAAAACTCTGCTGGCATTTATCAGACCACTTGAATTTCACATCTTTTTTGCAACAGACGAGTCATCAGAGAAGCTATCATTGAGAACCCTTTTACAAACCTCCGATAATAACCAGCTAGTCCCAGAAAGCTTCTGACTTCAGACACATTTTTAGGTGGTTTCCAATTAACAATAGCTGAAATTTTATTTGGGTCCACTCTTGTAACAGCCCATTTTCAGTAAAATTGGAACAGTGGTTTCGGGACCACAAATCCGAACAGGAAAGAAAAATTATTTTTATATTTTTACATCATTTTCATTTAGGAAGGAATATCATATGAAAATTTTGAGAAGAAAATTTTATCGATTTAGTGCTTAATCACGGGAAGGACCGAATTGCATAAAATGCAAAAGTTGAATTCTAGTAGTTGAAGGATCAAATAGCTATGGAATTCAAAATTTGAGGTCCTTATATGGTAATTAGACCATTAATCAAAAGTTAGTTGATATTTTTGATGATTCATCCATGGAAAAATTAGAAAAGAGCAAGGACTAAATTGAAAATAGAAATAATTAAAAGATGATAAATAATTAAAATAGAATTAATATCATTTTATATCATCTTCTTCCCCAAATATTCCATGGAAACCCTAAGGAAGAGAAAACAATCTTTCTTGGCTTAATTGGGTAAGTTTTCTTGTCCCATTTTTAGTAATTTTGATATTTTTGAAACCGGGATAGTTTAATCTATCTATTTGGGGAATTAATTTGAAAAGTTATCAAAGTATAGAAATTATGTCATGGACGAATATGCTGAAAATTAGAAATTTATGGTAGAAAATGAAAGGTTGTTGATAGATAAACAACTTTTACAAAGTGATTTTTATGAATACATGATTTAGAGATTAAATTGTAAAGTTGTGAAAATTGAAGAAAATTCTGAATTTTATAGAATATATGTGCTGTAAATTGTATATTGAAATTTCAGTTAGGCTTGAAATAGGGAGTAAATTGCATGAATTTCATTTTTCCGAGCCTAGGGACAAAATTAGAATTTATGGAAAGTTTAGGGGCAAAATGGTAATTTTGCCTAGGATGTAAGTTGAGTTCAAATGAATATGAACTGTGAGAAATTGATGATTAAATTCATTTATATAGATCTGAATAACTCAAATTCAAAGTTAGATCAAGGAAAGGAGAAAGTTTCGGATTAGTAGATTTATATACGCGAATAAGTGTCGAGGTAAGTTCGTGTAACTTAATTGAACATGTAAATATGTTGAATTGAATGTTACATTTATATGTGATTTATATTTATATGAATTAATTGAATGTTATAATATAAGAATTGAATACATGCTTGATATTATTTGAAAAGGATTAAGTTCCGTATGAATATTTGATTTTGATGGATAAATGTGATTTCCCTATTGAATGAGGTCCTGCATTTTCTGCTGACGGGATTTTGCTCAGACGAGTAATCTTATTGACCTCATTACAGAAAGGATTTAGCCTGGACTGGTAATCCTGATATAAGACCTCTTGAGCATATGTTACAAATAGGATTTAGCCCGGACGGATAATTCTGATTAAGCTCTTATGAGCATATGTAGGAAACATGATTTAGCTTGGACAAGTAATCCTGTTATATGATATGTGGCTCGAGAGTGTGCTTTATGATTAAATGCCCTAATGGGTACTCTTGAATATGAATTGACGGGTTATTGAATTGTACACCCTGAAAGTACTATTTTAGTATCCATCGAAATTTCAATGATTCAACGGACAAAATACTTGACATAATATGAGATTTATGAGATGCAATGAATAATGTCTTGAAAGCATAAAGCATGATGAGCTCATCTATGTTTATTTGATGTATATGAAAATTTTTTGATTAACATGTTTGATTGAATGCATGTGTTTAGGAAATTTTTCCAAGTTGATGGAAACATGTTATTATATACTTAATTGTAATAAATGAGATTGGTAAGTTTAATTCCAGTTATACGAACTTACTAAGCATAATATGCTTACTAGGTTTACTTTTCTCTGTTTTATACTGCTCAGAAGCTAGCGAAGGTTGGTGAACGGTTGGAGTATCATCACACTATCCACAAGTTTATTTTGGTATAAATAGTAAACTTATTTTGGTATAATGGCATATATAGGTTAATTCGACCATAGACGACTTAAATATGTTATTTGTAATTTAGCCATTAGAATGGCTAATAATGGTTTGTTTTGGTACTTATAAAGCATTACGTCATGAAAAATACATATATGTTAAGTATAGATGATTAAATTATGTTTAACATATAGACTAAACCAAGATAAGAATATAAATATGTGTGCATATAATGATATATCATATTAGATGTTAGAATTTGCTTGAAATTAATGCTCGAATTGGTTGGTATTTGGATGTAAGTTTTGGTACAGGTTATTGGTAAAATTTTGGGTGAGAAATGAAGCTAGAAATGGCTTTCTTTTGTCCACACGGGTAGACACACGGGCGTGTGTCTAGACCGTGTGTGACACGCAGCCTAGTACATGGACGTGTGGTTAGGCCGTGTGTCCCTGCATATTAAATTCGAGAAACAAAATGCTTAGAATTGAGCACACGAGAAGAGACACGGGTGTGTGTCCCAGCCGTGTGTGCTACACGGCCCAGAACACGGGCGTGTGTCTTGGCCGTGTGAAACTTGCACTTAATTTGGAAAAAAATAAATTATCCACACAGCCTAGCACACGGGCGTGTGGCTGGCCGTGTGGCACAAGTCAGAGAGTTGCACAGGGTCGGACACGGCCAGCAGCACGAGCGTGTCCCTTGACCACACGGGCGTGTGTGCCCTGTATCTTGGAAAATTTTTGAAATTTTGAGAAAAATTCTTAGAGTTTTCGATTAAGTCCCGACTTGATTCTAATGCTCAGATTGGGCCTCGATGGTCCATTTAAGGGACATTATGAACAATCTCGAAAAATGAACAGCAATTGTCACGAATTATTTGTAAATGTTCTGTAAACTTCGGTAATACTCCGTAACTCTGTTCCTGTAACACCCCTAACCCGTATTCGTCGCCGGACTAGGGTTAACGGCATTACCGGACAGATCCAAAACATTTACAGAAATGTCATACAACTGTATATCAACCTCAAACATAGTGTCCCCTTAATAGGTCATCGAGACCTAAAACATGTTTATAAACTAGGTCGAGACTAAACCGGAACACATACAAAATTTCACGGAAATTTAAAACTTTTCTAAGTTTCAGGGGTTACACGCCCGTGTAGGCAAGCCGTGTGCCTCCCACGGCCTTTGGACACACCGCGGTGTCCTCCCGTGGTCGAATCGACTTTACTCCACGGCCACCAAGCACGCTGTGTACCTTGGCGTAGTCGAATCGACTTTACATCCATGGCCACCAAGCACGTCCGTGTGCCACAACCGTGTGACATTATAGGCCATTTGCAAGGCCAAAATGCCACCCACTTAGGTTCAATTCTATAAGAAATTTACCAACTCATTTCATGCACAAATAACAACCATAACATACTAAAATAACCATTCAATCAATACATTCAAAACCAATCTCAACTATGCCAACTTACAAGACTAAAACTCATCTCATCACAAGAATAATTCATCCATTACTTACTCAAAACTTGACCATTTCATGTGTCATCTAACCATGCCAAAAACATGCTTCACACATCACATTCATTTAAGCAAATTCTCAACTCATATCTAGCCAAATTACTTGGCTAGGTTCATATAACAAACTTATATCAAATACTAGCCTATACATGCCATATCTAGCTATATACATTTCCAAAATGTACCAAACACAACTTGAGTAGTGTGATGACGATCCTCAATGGTACCGAGCCTTCAGTAGCTTTGACGACCTATAAAATAGAGAAAACACACACAAAGTAAGCTTGCTAAAAGCTTAGTAAGTAATAATACAAATAAACTCAACATGTAGAGCATATAAGCATGTAGAAACATTGGTACAATTCATATTCATAGCAAATTTCTCACATATATACTTTGATCCATATTCTTGGCTATATTTGCCACATTCATAGCCATTCTTACATCTCATTCATATTCTCATATTCAACCATACTTTTCTTCAAATCAAATTCATATAGGTACTTACCTTTTATACACACTTAGTGTACATACCAAACGTACCTAAAACAAATATACATTCACGTAATGGTTTATAGCTCAGATTTGCCCGTTGAACCGTTCGGAATCTAATGGGATACTCGGAAACTCAGAATGATCATACAATGCCAACATCCCAGACGAGGTCTTACATGCACTCAAATATCGATGCCACTGTCCCAGACATGGTCTTACACGTAAAGCTCATATCGATGCCAACGTCCCAGATGTGGTCTTACACATAAAGCTCATATCGATGCCAACGTCCCAGACGTGGTCTTACACATAAAGCTCATATCGATGCCAACGTCCCAGACGTGGTCTTACTCGAATATCAAATCAATGCCAACGTCTCGGACGTGGTCTTACATGATAAAACAGAACAGATACCTATATATTCCTAGGTTCGTACGGGACTTCTCGGACATTATCGCTAAGTCTATCTTATCTCAGAATTCATTTGGATAACACTTCCTAAGCATTCATTATCAACGATAGGCATATGAATATGCTCAACTCAATACAATTACATTTATTTGCAATATGACTTACCTCGGATTCGATTTATCGGAAATAGAAACGGCTACTCGGTTACTTTCGCCTTCCCTCGGTCTAAGTCCGTTTTCCTCGGTTCTTGATCTAAACATATTCAGAATTAATCCTTTTATTCACTAATTCATCCAATTCAATCCAAGGACACACATTTAGGGCTATTTGCAAATTAACCCTTACATTTGCACAAGTTATCAATTTAGTCCATTTTTCTCAAAACATCAAATTCACAAAATCATTACATACACATGCTTAGCCGAATGCTTATAAATATCATACAAGCCCATATTTTCCATCAAATTTGCAATTTAGTCCTTCAAGTTACTATTTTCTCAATTTAACCCTAATTAGCTAAATGCATCAAAAATTCAAGAATAAAGTATGTTCATCTAGCTCAAATCTTTCATTTAACACCTTAAATCATCTCAAAGCTCAATATATCAACCATGGCATATCTCATTAACATCACCAATACACAAAATTAATACATGGGCTTGATAGTAGGCAAAGCAACGATTGTAAAAACGTTGAAATTATCGAAAATCGACTAAAAACATACCTTGAATTTGGCTTGCCAGTAGCCGAATATGCAAAGCTTCAAAACTTTTCTTTTCTTTGTGTTTTGGGTAGATGAATGCATGAAAATAATGTCCATTTTCATGTTTTAATCATATTATAATTCATTAATAAACAATTTCCAATTTTAGCCTTATAATATAAAATCTCAAAACAAAATTTCCAAGGTTATTATGGACCATAGCCGTCCACTATCTATAGAAATGGATAATTTGCCATATAAGTCCTCACACTTATAAAGACATAACAAATAAGCATCTTTTCATTAAACATGCAAATTTGCATTTCAATGCAATTCAATCCTTTTCATCAAATTAAACACACAAACGAGCAATTTAACTTACGAAAATTTAGCACATGCTTAATCACTTATCAACGGCACAGAAAATAATATTAAAATATTATACGAGCTCGAATTTGTGGTCCCGAAACCACTGTTCCAACTAGGGTATAAACCGGACTGTTACAATTCTCCCCCCTTAGGGATTCTCATCCCCGAAAATCTTACCGTTAAATAGAGTCAGATATTGCTGTCTCATTGAATCTTCTGGCTCCCACGTTGCCTCTTCAATTCTGTGTCGATTCCATAATACTTTCACTAATGGAATTTTCTTATTTCTCAACTCTTTTACTTCACGAGCTAAGATACGGATCGGTTCCTCTTCGTATGACATATCAGATCGGATTTCAATTTCAGATGGGGCAATCACATGTGACGGATCGGATCGATATCTACGGAGCATTGAGACATGAAATAGATTATGTATCTTTTCTAGCTCGGAAGGTAACAACAATCGATATGCAACAGGTCCAACTCGCTCAATGATTTCATACGGCCCGATGAATCTCGGACTCAATTTGCCTTTACGTCCGAAACGAAGTACTTTCTTCCATGGTGATACTTTCAGAAATACTTTGTCGCCGAACTTAAATTCTATATCTTTTTGTTTTAAGTCCGTATAAGACTTCTGACGATCAGATTCAAACAATCTCGTATCAATTTCACTTTATGTTCTGAATATTTTACCAAATCGACCCCATGTAGCTTATTTTCACTAAGCTCAGTCCAATACAGAGGTGTACGACATTTACGACCGTACAAAGCTTCATATGGTGCCATTTTGATGCTCGTCTGAAAACTATTATTGTATGCAAATTCAATCAATGGCAAATACTGTTCCCACGAACCATTAAACTAAAGTATACAGCATCTTAACATATCTTCAAGAATCTGAATAATCCGCTCGGATTGACCATCTTTTTGCGGATGAAAAGCTGTACTGAAATGCAATTTCGTGCCTAAAGCTTCTTGCAATTTCTTCCAGAACCTCGATGTAAACCTCAGGTCCCTATCTGACACAATAGATAGTGGCACCCTGTGCAATCTAACAATCTCAGAAATATAAAGCTCGGCTAATCTATCAAGTGAATAGTCAGATCTTACCAGAATAAAATGGGTAGATTTCGTCAATCGATCAACTACGACCCATATCGCATCTTTCTTTCTCGGAGTCAGAGGCAATCCAGAAATAAAGTCCATTGTTACTCTATCCTATTTCCACTCGGGAATCAGAATCGGTTGTAGCAACCCAGACGGAACTTGATGTTCAGCTTTGACTTGCTGACAGATTAAACATTTTGAAACAAAGTCAGAAATATCACGCTTCATACCAGACCACCAAAAGTGTCGCTTCAAATCATGGTATATTTTAGTACTCCCCGGATGAATAGATAGACGATTGTTATGTGCTTTACTCAAAATCAACTGAATCAATTCTGGATTTCTCAAAACACAGATACGATCTCGGAATCTCAAGCAATCATCAACAACTCGAAATTCAGATTCATAATTGTAATCACACTGAGCTCATCTCACTATCAATTCATTATCAACTTTCTGAGCATCACATATTTGTTGTAAGAACAACGGTTTTACTTTTGATTCAACTATCACAGAACTATCTTCAGACAGATTTAATTGAGCATTCAAAGCACGTAATGCAAACAATGATTTTCTACTCAACGCATCAGCAACAACGTTCGCTTTACCCGAATGATAATCTGTCACAAGCTCATAATCTTTTAACAGCTTTAACCATTTTCTCTGACGCAGGTTCAAAGCTTTCTGAATCATCAGATATTTCAGACTTTTATGATCTGAAAACACGTGACATTTCTCACCAAAAAGATAATGGCGCCAAATCTTTAGTGCAAACACAATCGCAGCTAGCTCAAGATCATGAGTCGGATAGTTCTTTTCATGAGGCTTCAATTGTCTCGAGGCATAAGCTATGACTTTGCCTTCCTGCATCAATACGCATCCCAGACCATTCAACGAAGCATTACTGTAAATCACAAATTCTTTACCCGATTCTGGCTATACTAACACTAGAGCTTCAGTTAACAGAGTTTTCAATTGATCAAAACTTTTCTGACATTTATCTGACCATTCAAATCTCATATCTTTCTGAAGCAATCTAGTCAACGGAGTAGCTATCACTGAAAATCCTTTTACAAATCGACGATAATAACCAGCTAGTCCCAGAAAACTACGGATTTCAGATACATTCTTCGGAGGTTTCCAATCCAGAATAGCAGAAATCTTGCTCGGATCAACACGTATACCTGATGCTGATACAATATGTCCCAGAAAACTAACCTCGTGTAACAAGAATTCACATTTGCTGAATTTCACATACAATTGCTTTTCCCTTAAAGTTTGCAATACAATTTTCAGATGTTCATCTTGCTCATTTTCATAACGTGAATAAATCAAAATGTCATCTATGAACACCACAACAAATTGATCTAGGTACGGTCTAAAAATTATGTTCATCAGATCCATAAAAATAGCAGGAGCATTGGTTAGTCCAAATGGCATACCTAAAAACTCATAATGTCCGTACCTCGTTCTGAAAGTAGCTTTCAGAATGTCTGAATCTTTAACTCTCAACTGGTAGTCTCCCGATCTCAGATCAATCTTAGAAAATACAGTAGCTCCTTTTAACTGATCGAATAAATCGTCTATTCGGGGTAACAGATATTTATTCTTTATTGTCACCTTATTCAACTGACGGTAGTCAATGCACATTCTCATTGTGCCATCTTTCTTTTTCACAAACAGAACGGGAGCACCCCAAGGTGAGAAACTCGGTCTAGCGAACCCTCTGTCAGTCAACTCTTGCAACTATGACTTTAATTCTTTCAACTCTGTTGGTGCCATTCTATACGGAGCTATCGAAATAGGTGTAGTACTAGGCAACAATTCAATACCAAATTCAACTTCACGTATCGGAGGCAAACCCAGTAGTTCTTCATGGAATACATCAGAAAACTCACAGACGACTGGCACTGAATCAACTTTCGTTTCAGACACTTTCGAATCAATTACATAAGCAAAGTATGCTTCGTAACCCTTTTTCATATAACTCTGAGCTTTCAATACAGATATCATAGCGAGTAATCCATTGGTCATTACACTCAACTCGACTATTTCATCATTCGGACATCTCAAATCAATAGTTTTTCTCTTACATTCACAACAAAGATCATGCAATGTCAACGATCCATACCTGCAATTAAATCAAACTCATCAAATGGTAATAGCATCAGTCAAAGTGGGAAATAGATATCTCGAAACATTAACGGGCAATTCTTACATATTTTGTCAACAAGGACACTTTTACCTAAGGGGTTCGATACTTTTATAACAAACTCAGTAGACTCTACAGGAAAAGTCTTACTGAACACTAAATTCATGCATATATATGAATGCGTAGAACCAGGGTCTATCAATGCAATCACAGAAGTATCATAAAGAGTAAAAGTACTCGTTATAACATCTGGAGATGAAGCTTCCTCACGAGCTCGAATAGCATATGCTCTGGCAGGCACTCTAACTTCAGATCTTGCAACAGTATCTCTCGTAGTTCTTTGACTACTATTGATATTTCTTACATTCTTCGAAGGTCTACCTCTCACAGGTGCATTATCAGATCTCAGATTCTGAACAGTCTCTGGCTCGACAGGCTCAGGGCAATCACGAATAAAATGATCAAGCAATCCACATCTGAAACAAGCTCTGTCATTCATTCTATAGCTTCCCGGATGCCTTTTTCCATACTGCTTACATTCTAGTTTCTCGGATCGTACATTTCCAACACTTGCCACTGAAGTTGCTTGAGCTTTGGAGCTCATTTGTGATCTATCTCGATTTCTATTTGAATATCCCATATTAACTCTCGGACGGCTTTGATCATCTCTAAATTTCTTTGAAGCAGACTGAAATGATCTACTCTGAAATCTCTTTCTCACTTCTCGGGCTTTTGACTCGGCTTTTTTTATCTTTCTCGAGTGCCTCAGCTTTGCATGCTCGATCAACAAGTACAACAAACTCTTTTATTTCTAAGATCCCGACAAACAAACGGATGTCTTCATTAAGGCCATCTTTGAATCTTTTACACATTATTGCCTCAGTAGATACACATTCACGAGCATATTGACTCAATCTGACAAAATCTTGTTCATATTCCATAACAGACATACGGCCCGGTTTCAAGTCCAAAAATTCCTTCTGTTTCTGATTAATGACCCTCTCACTATTATATTTCTTTCGGAACTCAATCTGGAAGAATTCCCAGGTCACCCGTTCCTTTGGAACAACAGAGATCAAAGCTTTCCACCATTGATAAGCTGCATCTTGGAGCAAAGATACAACACACTTTATGCATTCTTCTGGAGTCAAAGATATCTCATCGAATACCCGGATCGTGTTTTCTAACCAAAACTCTGCCTTCTCGGCATCATCATCATTAGTAGCCCGAAACTCTTCAGCCCCATACTTACGGATTTTGTTAACCGGAGGCTTATTCAACAGACTAGGATACATAACCGGTGGCAAAACTGTAGTCTGAGGGGGATTAACCGGGGGCGGGGGTTTTGAAACAGTCGGGTTATTCTTTACGAATTGAGTGAACCATTCACTAATCATCTGGAAGAAAGCTTGTTTAGCTTCTCCCTCATGACCGCTCGTAGCCGGTCTCGGATCAAAGGGCGCTGTCCCTTGCGCGGAAGCAGGCGCATTACTTTCTACGTCGTCAGCTACGGCACTTTCGGAATCCATTACTATACAGAAATCACATTTTATACGTCAGGATTCATCACACTATCACAATTCAGAAATATGGCATGTATAGCTAGACTCTGACATGCTACGTTAGTCCGAGAATCGGCTAAACCATAGCTCTGATACCAACCAAATGTAATACCCCTAACCCGTATCTGTCGTCAGACTAGGGTTAACGACGTTACTGGACAGATCGGAAACATTTACAGAAATGTCATACAATTGTATATCAACCTCAAACATAGTGCCCCCTTAGTAGGTCATCGAGACCTAAAACATGTTTATAAACTGGGTCGGGACTAAACCGGAACAAATACAAAATTTCACGAAAACTTAAAACTTTTCTAAGTTCAGGGGTTACACGCCCGTGTAGGCAAGCCGTGTGCCTCCCACAGCTGCTGGACACACCCGTGTGTCCTCCCCGTGGTCAAATCTGACTTTACTCCACGGCCACCAAGCACACCCGTGTACCTTGGCCGTGGTCGAATCTGACTTTACATCCACGGCCACCAAGCACGCCCGTGTGCCACAATCGTGTGACATTATAGGCCATTTGCAAGGCCAAAATGACACCCACTTAGGTTCAATTCTAGAAGAAATTCACCAACTCATTTCATGCAAAAATAACAACCATAATATACTAAAATAACCATTCAATCTATACATTCAAAACCAATCTCAACTATGCCAACTTACAAGACTAAAACTCATCTCATCACAAGCATAATTCATCCATTACTTACTCAAAACTTGACCATTTCATGTGTCATCTAACCATGCCAAAAACATGCTTCACACATCACAGTCATTCAAGCAAATTCTCAACTCATATCTAGCCAAATCACATGGCTAGGTTCATATAACAAACTTATATCAAATACTAGCCTGTACATGCCATATCTAGCTATATACATTTCCAAAATGTACCAAACACAAGTTGAGTAGTGTGATGACAATCCTCAACGGTCCCGAGCCTTCAGTAGCTTTGAATACCTATAAAACAGAGAAAACACACACAAAGTAAGCTTGCTAAAAGCTTAGTAAGTCATAATACAAATAAACTCAACATGTAGAGCATATAAGCATGTAGAAACATTGGTACAATTCATATTCATAGCAAATTTCTCACATATATGCTTTGATCCATATTCTTGGCCATATTTGCCACATTCATAACCATTCTTACATCTCATTCATATTCTCATATTCAACCATACTTTTCTTCAAATCAAAGTCATATAGGTACTTACCTTTTATACACACTTAGTGTACATACCAAACGTACCTGAAACAAATATACATTCACGTAATGGTTTATAACTCAGATTTACCCGTTGAACCGTTCGAAATTTAATGGGATACTTAGAAACTCAGAATGATCGTACAATTCCAACGTCCCAGACGAGGTCTTACATGCACTCAAATATCGATGCCACTGTCCTAGACATGGTCTTACACGTAAAGCTCATATCGATGCCAACGTCCCAGACGTGGTCTTACACATAAAGCTCATATCGATGCCAACGTTCCAGACGTGGTCTTACACATAAAGCTCATATCGATGCCAATGTCCCAGACATGGTCTTACACATAAAGCTCATATCGATGCCAACGTCCCGGACGTGGTCTTACATGATAAAACAGAACAGATACCTATATATTCCTAGGTTCGTACGGGACTTCTCGAACATTGTCGCTAAGTCGATCTTATCTCAGAATTCATTTGCATAACACTTCCTAAGAATTCATTATCAACGATAGGCATATGAATATGCTCAACTCAATACAATTACATTTATCTGCAATATGACTTACCTCGAATTCGATTTATCGGAAATAGAAACGGCTACTCGGTTACTTTCGCCTTCCCTCGGTCTAAGTCCGTTTTCCTCGGTTCTTGATCTAAACATATTCAGAATTAATCCTTTTATTCACTAATTCATCCAATTCAATCCAAGGACACACATTTAGGGCTATTTGCAAATTAACACTCACATTTGCACAATTTATCAATTTAGTCTGTTTTTCTCAAAACATCAAATTCACAAAATCATTACATACACATGCTTAGCCGAATGCTTATAAATATCATACAAGCCCGTATTTTCCATCAAATTTGCAATTTAGTCCTTCAAGTTACTATTTTCTCAATTTAACCCTAATTAGCTAAATGCATCAAAAATTCAAGAACAAAGTATGTTCATCTAGCTCAAATCTTTCATTTAACACCTTAAATCATCTCAAAGCTCAACATATCAACCATGGAATATCTCATTAACATCACCAATACACAAAGTTAATACATGGGCTTGATAGTAGGCAAAGCAACGATTGCAAAAACATAGAAATTATCGAAAACTGACTAAAAACATACCTTGAATTTGGCTTGCAAGTAGCCGAATATGCAAAGCTTCAAAACTTTTCTTTTCTTTGTGTTTTCGGTAGATGAATGCATGAAAATAATGTCAATTTTCATGTTTTAATCATATTATAATTCATTAATAAACAATTTCCAATTTTAGCCTTATAATATAAAATCTCAAAACAAAATTTCCAAGGTTATTATGGACCATAGACGTCCACTATCTATAGAAATGGATAATTTTCCATATAAGTCCTCACACTTATAAAGACATAACAAATAAGCATCTTTTCATTAAACATGCAAATTTGCATTTCAATGCAATTCAATCCTTTTCATCAAATTAAACACACAAACGAGCAATTTAACTTACAGAAATTTAGCACATGCTTAATCACTTATCAATGGCACAGAAAATAATATTAAAATATTATACGGACTTAGATTTGTGGTCCCGAAACCACTGTTCTGACTAGGGTATAAACTGGACTATTACAGTTCCGGCGACGGATATGTGTTAGGGGTGTTACAACTCTGATGCCTTCAAGAGATACTATATGTCCAAGGAAACCAACTTCCCGAAGACAATTCACATTTGCTGAATTTAGCATATAATTGTTTCTCACGTAGAGTTTGCAACACAATTCTTAGATGATCAGCATGTTCATTTTCATCTCGGGAGTATACCAAAATATCATCAATAAACACCAGCATAAATCTGTCTAGATACGTTCTGAAAATTCTATTCATCAAATCCATAAATACCACAAGTGCATTCGTCAAACCAAACGACATTACAAGGAACTCATAGTGTCCATACCTGGTTCTGAAAGCTGTCTTCGGTACATCTGAGTCTTTCACTCGCAACTGATAGTATCCAGAACGGAGATCTATTTTAGACAACACAGTGGCACCTTTCAGCTGATCAAACTTGTCATCAATTCGAGGCAATGGATACTTGTTCTTGATTGTAACCTTATTGAGCTGTCTGTAATCAATACATAGCCTCAACAATCCATCTTTCTTCTTTACAAACAGAACAGGTGCACCCCAAGGTGAATGACTAGGTTGAGCAAAGCCCCTATCTGTCAATTCTTGCAACTGTGCTTTCAACTCTTTTAACTCCGTTAGGGCCATTTGATAAGATGTTATAGATATAGGAGTTGTTCCTGGAACAATATCTATAGAAAATTCCACCTCTCTGACTGGCGGTAATCTGGGTAATTCTTCCGGAAACACATTAGGAAACTCACAAACAACTGGCACTGCCTTAATCTTTGATTCAGATACTTTAGTGTCCAACACATATGCAGGATAAGCATCATATCCTTTTCTAACATATTTTTGTGCTGAAATAGCTGAGATTACATTAAATAACCCATCCAGTTTAGCAGATTCAACATGAAGTAATTCACCATTCTGACATTTCAACGCAATGTATTTTTGTTTACAATTCACCACCGCATCATGTTGAGTTAGCCAGTCTATTCCCAAAATTACATCAAACTCATCAAAAGGCAGTAGCATCAAATCAGCCAAGAAATAATAACCATTTACCATTAATGGATAGTTTTTACAAACTTTATCCACCATAACATACTGGCCCAGGGTGTTTGAAACTTTAACCACAAATTCAATGAACTCAACAGATAAATTTTTAACAGACACTAAGTTCGTGCATATGTATGAATGTGTTGAACCAGGATCAATCAAAGCAGTAATATCAGTATCAAGAAAAGAAAATGTACCAGTAATGGCGTCTGGCGCAGAGGCATCCTCTCTTGCACGAAAAGCATATGTTCTTGCTGGTGCTCGTATTTCAAATTTAACTGTTGAATCTTTCGTAGCACTTCGGCTACCACTAACATTGCCAGGGTTTCGGGGTGGTCTACCTCTCGAGGCGGGGTTACTCGGCTTCGAAGTCTGATCTGTATCTTTTTCAATCCTTTCTGGACAATCTTTGAGGTAATGGTCAAGAGAACCACATCTATAGCAAGCTCCACTTCTCATACGGCACTCCCCAAAATAAAATTTATTATAATGTTTACACCTCGATTTGGGGTTACCAACACTTCCAACACTTATTACAGATGGAGACGAAGATCTTGGGTTAAAGCGTTGAGAACCTCATTCTTTTCCGGAATATCCCACAGATGCGGTAAAACAATCATGATATTTCTTTAATTTCTTTGAAGCAGATGATTGTGATTTGCTCATAAATCTTTTACCAGAAATTCGGGATTCTCTTTCTGCTTGTTTCTTTTCTTTACTTAATTCCTTGGCTTTGTGTGCTCGATCGGACAGCACTACAAATTCCCTTAATTCAAGAATTCTAATCAATAGCTTGACGTCCTCATTTAATCCTTTTTCAAAATGTTTACACATATCAGCCTCAGTCGGAACACATTCCATGGCATACTTGCTCAATCTAACAAATTCTCGTTCATACTCAAGTACTGTCATATTTCCCTGTTTGAGCTCTAAAAATTCTTTCTTTTTCTAATCCAGAAATCTCTGACTAATATACTTCTTTTTAAATTCCGTTTGCAAAAATTCCTATGTAACATTTTCTCTTGGCACAACAGAAACCAGAGTATTCCACCACTGATAATCTGAATCTTTTAATAATGATATGGTCAATTTCAAATACTCAGATGGTGTACATGATAATTCATCTAAAACCTTGATAGTATTTTCCAACCAAAATTTAGCCCTTTCTGGATCATTTTCGGTAGTAGCCCTAAATTCTTCTGCCCCATATTTACTGATGTGATCTAGCCTCGGTTTAGTGAGTTGAGTCGCGTCTGTTGCCCGATCGTCTAACGATGATGTAACATCCCGATTTAGGGCCCAGTCGGAACAGTGGTGCGAGACCACAAATTCGAAGTAGTAAAATGAGTTTTGAGGTTTAAGATATGTTTACATGATAGTATGAAAGTTTCATGTAGAAATTTTATGAAATTGTCATTGAATGGTCCATTAGGACTAAATTGCAAAAGTTGTAAATTTTGGGATTCTAGAAGCTTTTAGTATGAAATAGCTTTGGAATATTAATTAGAAGTCCTTAAATAGAAATTTTCCCAAATTATAATTTTTGGACAAAAATGGACATGAGTTAGAAATTTTGAAAGTTTAGTGAGAAGGGCATTTTGGTTATTTATCAATTAAATGATTAAAAAGGGAAAAAGATGACAAAAATATTATTCATCTTCTTCCCCTTGTGCCGAAAATTTGAGAGACTCCATAGCTAGGGTTCTTCAATTTTTGAAGCTTGCTAGTAAGTGCATCCTAGCCCCATTTTTAATATTCTTCGTATTTTTTGAGTTATCGTATTATGAATTAGCTATTTATAGCTATAAGTTGAGCTAGAATTCATGTTCATAAATCTACCCATGTATGACATGCTTGTAAAATGATGTTTTATGAAAGATTATGAGAGTTTGATGTTAGATAAACATCTTTTCCTAAATGAATTTCATGAAAAATGCTAGTAAGGACTAGTTTGTAAAAGTTGTGAAATTTGTCATACATGATAGAAATAGTGAGAATTGATTGTTACTATAGTTAAGAGAATGAATCAGCTAAGCATGAAGTTCACGAAAGTTGAATAAAAATCACTTTACGAGCCTTGGGGCAAAAGTGTAATTATGAGAAAGTTTAGGGGCAAAATGGTAATTTTTCCGAAGTATGAGTTAAGAGTCAATTTAGTCAATGTGTGTATTAAATAAGCTAAATTATTATTATAGATCAAGAAAAACGAAGCCTGAATTGAAACCGAGACAAGAACAAAGTCGAGGACTAAATTGAATTTCTACATACATTTTGTATATTGAGGTAAGTTTGTATGATTTCTAAGCTTTATGATTAATATCATTGAATTGCTTAGTATGATGTAGAATATATCTTAATTCCATGATATTTTTGATGCTATGCTAAACAAAGAAATCAATGAGATTAAGTATGAGAAAGTCCCGATTGAAGTTGAATTACTTAGGATACTCGATCTATCGCATGAGACAAGGAAGTCCGTATAAGACCAAGCCAAGGCATGGCATCGGAAATAAAGCAAGTTATCATGTAAGACCAAGACAAGTATTGGCATTGAAGAGTTATTATGAGATGAAGACCCATATGAGCCCAAGCCAAGGCATGGCATTGGTGAGTCTCCATGTAAAGATGTCATGTAAGTCCAAGACAAGTCTTGGCATTGAAAAGCTATCATGAGATAGAGATCCCATGTAAGTCCAAGCCAAGGCATGGCATTGGTGAGTAACAAGGAAGATTTCATGTAAGTCCAAGCCAAGGCTCGGCATTAACCCATTCATGAGTAAAGATACCAAGTAAGACCATGTCAAGACATGGCAATGGTAAGTTCCCAATGGAACACACAAGGAAGACTTCGTGTAAGTCCATGTCAAGACATGGCATCGATACCAAGTTGAGAGATCCCATGTAAGACCATATCTAGGGTATGGCTTTGGCATTGACATATTTGTGAGATGAGATTTAGTTTCCTCGGTTATTCATAGTAATTCATTGGGCAAAAGAGTAAAGAATAAATGAGAAAGCAAGAAAGTTAAGATTATGCTTACCTTAACAAAGTATGCTAATCTATATGATTAAGTGATACAGGTACCTTGTTTACCTTACAAGCACGAGACTAGTAAGTACCATGATAAGTGTAAGAATCATTAAGAGTAAGTAAGCTCAAGCATGTGAACTTAGCAATGCCTTTGCTTATGATGAATGAGTATGTTAAGTATATATATTTATATACGTTGTTATATCCATTACATGTAAACTTACTAAGCGAAATGCTTACGTCTTTAATTCTTTCTTTCTATGTAGTCCCGCCAAGCTAATCTCGTGGATCATCGTCATCGGAGCTCGGAGCACACTATCAATCACTATTTTGGTATACCCAAGTTGTTTATGTTAAGTATGGCATGTATAGGAAGCATTTCATTTTGAGTTATGTTTTAGAATTAGCCAAAGTGTTGGCTATCAAGCTTAGTATTCTTTTTGTATATGGCCAAAGAGATGGGTCATGAATGATTAAGTATGTATGTTTTTATCTATCAATGAAGTATGCATCATTGTTCATGTTAGATGTAATACTTGAGTTATTTAATTGAGTATTGGATTGATCTTGATATCAGGGTGGCAATTGGCTTGGAAGATAGCCTCTAGCTGCCCACACGGATAGACACACGGGCATGTGTCTAAGCCGTGTGTCCCCTACACATTAGTGTTTTAAGTCAGAATAGACCATGGGCTAATCACACGGTCGTATGTTTAGGCCGTGTGTGACACACGGTTAGCACATGGGTGTGCGCCCTGGCCGTGTGAAGTCTGCACCTTGCACTTGTAAATTGAATTGCCACACGGCTAAAGTACACGGGCGTGTGTATGGACCGTGTGGATAAGTCAGAATGCCAAAGTTTAGCACACGGGCCAAATCCACGGGCGTGTCAAGGCCGTGTGAAATTAGTCTGTGTCGACCACGGGTGGAAGACATGGGCATGTCTTAGGGGTACACGGGTGTGTCCCAAGTACATGGGCGTGTGACCTCTGTTTTGAGGAAAAGTTCCCGATTGAGTTTCGAAAGTTTCTGGATAGGTGTTTAAGGCCTCGTAGACCCATGAAACGTATGTTTTGATTAAGAAAGGGAAGTTTCTGTTTCGAAACAAAATTTTACAGCCCGTAAGTACATGTTTCCTTAAGTTCAAGTATGGTAATGTATCGTATCCAGTCTCAGTCTCGGACTTGGGTATGGGGTGTTACATTTAGTGGTATCAGAGCTACGGTTTAGTCAGTTCTAGGACTAACATAGCACGAGCACGAGTCTAGCTATACATGCCATACGTAAGAATGTTTTTATAATGATTGTGTGACGACTCCTGACAACTTAAATTATGTTTATACATATATTAAATGGATCCCGAAAGAGCTGTAGCGGATGACATAGAAAGTAACGAGCCGGCTCCCGCTAAAGGGACGGTGCCTAACGAGAATGAGAATAGACCCACTACGGTGAGTCAGAGAGGAGGAGAAGAGGCTAGAGAAGCCTTCCTCCGTATGATGAACACGTGGTATACGAATTTCGTTCGTACGAACCCGAATGCTCAAACCCCTCCACCCCTGCCTATTCCTCAACCTATCCCAGTAGCCCCTCAAGTAGTAGAGGTGGTAAGAGGAGAGAAGCCTCTAGTTGATAGGATCAGGTAACATGAGGCAGAAGAATTTTAGTCTAAAAAGGAGGATGATTCAGAAAAGGCCGAGTTCTGGTTAGAGAATACCATTAGGGTATTCAATGAATTGTCATGCACGTCTGAGGAATGCATGAAGTGTGTAGTCTCTCTTTTAAGAGATTCTGCTTACTAGTGGTGGAACACCTTAGTGTCAGTGGTACCACGAGAAAAGATCACGTGGGAGTTCTTTCAAGAAGAGTTCAGAAAGAAATATATCAGTCAAAGATTTTTCGATCAGAAGAGAAAGGAATTTCTAGAACTGAAGCAAGGCAAGATGTCCGTAACTGATTATGAGCATGAGTTTGTACGACTCAGTAAATACGCTCGAGAGTGTGTATCCACCGAGGCCATCATGAGCAAAAGATTCGAAGATAGACTAAATGAGGACATTAAGTTGTTTGTTTCTATCCTAGAATTAAAAGAATTTGTTGTGTTAGTGGAGCGGGCTTGTAAAGCCGAAGAGCTAGTAAAAGAGAAGAGAAAATCTGAAATGGAGTCTCGTGACTCGAGAAAGAGACAGTGGAATAAGTCATTCCAATCCTCTTCCAAGAAGTCAAGAGATTTCTCCACCCGATCGGCTTCATCCACAGGGTTTTCAAGTAGAAACAAGGGTAAACAGCATTCGGGAAATAAGGCACAGACTACTTCAGTCGCTAGTGTGGGGAACATTCGATCTAATAGACTGAAATGCCCACAGTGTGGTAAACGTCATCTTGGTGAGTGCCGAGCGCATGAAAATTCTTGTTTCAGATGTGGTTCCCAAGACCACTTTATAAAAGATTGCCCTGATATGATGAAGGAAGAGAGAGAACAGAACCCGAGATCTAGGAGTAGGGTCAGAGGAAGATCGCAGAAGAACCTGGGTAGTGGAGCAAGTGGTAGAGGTAACCCTAAAGAGTAGGTTGCGAGACCCGAGGGTAGGGCACCTGCAAGAACGTATGCCATTCGCGTTCGCGAAGAGGCATCTTCTCCTGATGTTATTACGGGTACCTTTTCTCTTCATGATATTAAAGTTATTGCTTTAATAGATCCCGAATCCACACACTCTTACATTTGCATGAAACTAGTATCCAGTATGAGTATGCCTATAGAGTCTACAGAATTTGTGATTAAAGTATCTAATCCATTAGGCCAAAGTTTGCTGGTCGATAAAGTATGTAATGATTGCCCATTGATGATTAGAGGTCATTATTTTAAAGCAAACCTTATGTTGTTACCATTTGATGAGTTTGACATCATTCTTGGTATGGACTGGTTGACCACTCATGATGTAATAGTAAATTGTGGGAAGAAATATATTGAGATGAGATGTGAGAATGGGGACACTCTCCATGTAGAATCGATTTACAAGGTAGATCACCGTAATGATTTCTCTTATGACGGACACATGTAAATACATAAGAAAAGGGTATGAGGCATATTTGGCCTTTGTGATGAATGATAGAGAAACAGAGTTAAAGATTGAGTCAGTACTGATAGTATGTGAGTACTTGGATGTTTTTCCCGAGGAATTACCAGGACTACCACCAGTTAGAGAGATTGAGTTCAGCATTGAGCTAGCTCTTGGTACTGTATCAATATCTATTACTCCTTACAGAATGGCTCCAAAGGAGTTGAGAGAGTTGAAGTCACAGTTGCAAGACTTGACAGATAAAGGTTTTGCAAGATCAAGTTGTTTTCCATGGGGTGCTCCAGTTTTATTTGTGAAAAAGAAAGATGGCACCATGAGATTGTGCATAGATTACCGTCAGCTTAATAAAGTGACAGTAAAGAACAAGTACCCATTGCCAACGATCGATGATTTGTCCGATCGATTGAAGGGGGCCACTGTGTTCTCTAAGATAGACTTGAGATCTGGGTACTACCAGTTGAGAGTAAAGGATTCAGATGTATCCAAGACTGCTTTTCAAACGAGGTATGGGCATTATGAATTTTTAGTCATGCCCTTTGGATTGACCAATGCTCCTGCGGTATTCATAGACTTAATGAACCGCATCTTTAGGCCATACCTCAACAAGTTTGTAGTCATTTTTATCGATGACATATTAATTTATTCCCGAGATGGGAATGAGCATGCTGAGCATCTACGAACGGTCTTGCAGACTCTATGAGAAAATCAGCTTTATGCCAAGTTCAATAAAAGTGAATTTTGGCTCAAGGAAGTAGGATTTCTGGGACATATTGTCTCGGGAGATGGAGTCCGAGTAGATCCAAGTAAGATTTCGGCCATAATGAACTGGAATCCACCGAGGAATGTCTCTAAGATTAGAAGTTTTCTAGGCCTAGCTGGCTATTATAGACGATTCGTCAAGGGGTTTTCCATGATTGCAACTCCGATGACGAAATTGTTACAGAAAAATGTGAAGTTTGAGTGGACAGAAAGATGCCAACAAAGTTTCGAGAAACTAAAGGCATTATTGACAGAAGCTCCGATTTTAGTACAACCCGAGACAAGGAAAGAGTTCGTGATATACAGCGATGCATCCTTAAACGGATTAGGCTGTGTACTTATGCAAGAAGGCAAAGTGATTGCTTATGCCTCAAGACAGCTAAAGCCCCATGAGAAGAATTATCCGACGCACGATTTAGAGTTGGCTGCCATAGTCTTCGCATTGAAGATTTGGAGACACCATTTATATGGTGAAAGATGTCGAATTTTCACCGATCACAAAATTTTGAAGTACTTGATGACGCAGAAAGAGTTGAACTTAAGGCAACGGAGATGGTTAGAGTTGATAAAAGACTATGAGTTGGTCATTGACTACCATCCCGAAAAGTCGAATGTGGTCGCTGATGCTTTGATTAGAAAGTCCCTATTTGAATTAAGGGCAATGAATTTGCGGATGACTTTATTCGATGATAGTTCTATTCTAGCTGAGTTGAGAGCTGGACCAATGTTTCTCCAAGAGATCATTGAAGCTCAAAAAGAAGATAATGAATTGCAAGTCAAGAGAGCTCAGTGCGAGACAAATATTGAGTCCGATTTCCAGATTAGTCCCAATGGAAGTTTGATGTTCAAAGATAGAACTTGTGTACCGAGAAAGGAGGAGCTTATTCAGAAAATTTTGCATGAGGTACATAACGGATGTTTATCTGTACATCCGGGTAGTACCAAGATGTATAATGACTTGAAGCAACAGTATTGGTGGCCAAGAATGAAGAAAGATATTTCAGAGTTTGTTTCCAAATGCATGATTTGTCAGCAAGTAAAGGCTGAACACCAAGTACCTTCGGGTTTGCTTTAACCCATTTCGATTCCCGAGTGGAAATGGGACCGTATCACCATGGATTTTTTAACGGGTTTACCGTTTTCACCAAGCAAGAAAGATGTTGTATGGGTTGTGGTTGATGACTTACGAAGTCGGCCCATTTCATACATGCGAGTGGATTACTCACTCGACAAGTTGGCAAACTTGTATGTTTGAAAATAGTAAGGCTACATGGAGTTCCTTTGTTAATCATATCGGATAGAGATCTCGAGATTCACCTCCATTTTGGAAGAAGTTACAAGAGGCCTTGGGTACAAAATTGAGTTTTAGTACTGACTTTTCATCCTCAAACTGACGGTCAGTCAGAGAGGTTAATACAAGTACTCGAAGATATGCTCCGGTGTTGTATTCTTGAATTCCAAGGCAGTTGGGAAAAGTTTCTCCCATTAGTAGAATTTGCCTACAATAATAGTTTTCAGTCGAGCTTGAAGATGGCGCCCTATGAGGCTTTATATGGGCGTAAGTGTCGAACGCCTTTATATTGGACTGAACTCAAGGAAAACCAGATTCACGGGGTTGATTTGGTTAGTGAAACCAAACATAAGGTGAAAGTAATTCGAGAAAGTTTAAAGGCTGCTTTTGACAGACAAAAATCCTACTCGGATTTAAAAAGAAAAGAGATAGAGTATCAGGTCGGGGATAAAGTTTTCTTGAAAGTGTCACCATGGAGAAAGGTTCTCAGATTTGGCCATAAAGGCAAGTTGAGTCCACATTTTATCGGACCATACGAGATTACTGAGAGAGTTGGGCCGATAGCTTATCGATTGGCTTTGCCATCAGAGTTAGAAAAGATACATAATGTGTTTCACGTGTCCACGTTGTGACGCTACCGATCAGACCCTTCACATATAATTGCCCCGTCAGAGATAGAGGTTCATCCCGACATGACTTATGGTGAAGAACCAGTTAAGATTTTAACTCGGGAAGTCAAACAGCTAAGAAATAAAAGTATTGCCCTAGTGAAAGTGTTGTGGCAAAGACATGGCATAGAGGAAGCTACGTGGGAACCAGAAGAGAGCATGAGAAACCAGCACCCAAACCTATTTGCTGGTAAGATTTTCGAGGACGAAAATTCCTAAGAGGGGGAGAATTGTAACATCCCGATTTAGGGTCTAGTCGGAACAGTGGTACGAGACCACAAATTCGAAGTAGTAAAATGAGTTTTGAGGTTTAAGATATGTTTGCATGATAGTATGAAAGTTTCATGTAGAAATTTTATGAAATTGTCATTGAATGGTCCATTAGGACTAAATTGCAAAAGTTGCAAAATTTGAGATTCTAGAAGCTTTTAGTATGAAATAGCTTTGGAATATTAATTAGAAGTCCTTAAATAGAAATTTGCCCAAATTATAATTTTTGGACAAAAATGGACATGAGTTAGAAATTTTGAAAGTTTAGTGAGAAGGGCATTATGGTCATTTATCAATTAAATGATTAAAAAGGGAAAAAGATGACAAAAATCTTATTCATCTTCTTCCCCTTGTGCCGAAAATTTGAGAGACTCCATAGCTAGGGTTCTTCAATTTTTGAAGCTTGCTAGTAAGTGCATCATAGCCCCGTTTTTAATATTCTTCGTATTTTTGGAGTCCTCGTATTATGAATTAGCTATTTATAGCTATAAGTTGAGCTAGAATTCATGTTCATAAATCTACCCATGTATGACATGCTTGTAAAATGATGTTTTATGAAAGATTATGAGAGTTTGATGTTAGATAAACATATTTTCCTAAATGAATTTCATGAAAAATGATAGTAAGGACTAGTTTATAAAATTTGTGAAATTTGTCATACATGATAGAAATAGTGAGAATTGATTGTTGCTATAGTTAAGAGAATGAATCAGCTAAGCATGAAGTTCACGAAATTTGAATAAAAATCACTTTACGAGCCTTGGGACAAAAGTGTAATTATGAGGAAGTTTAGGGGCAAAATGGTAATTTTGCCGAAGTATGAGTTAAGAGTCAATTTAGTCAATGTGTGTATTAAATAAGCTAAATTATTATTATAGATCAAGAAAAATGAAGCCCGGATCGAAATCGAGGCAAGAACAAAGTCGAGGACTAAATTGCATTTCTACATACATTTTGTACATTGAGGTAAGTTTGTATGATTTCTAAGCTTTATGATTAATATCATTGAATTGCTTAGTATGATGTAGAATATATCTTAATTCCATGAGATTTTTGATGCTATGCTAAACAAAGAAATCAATGCGATTAAGTATGAGAAAGTCCCGATTGAAGTTGAATTACTTAGGATACTCGATCTATCGCATGAGACAAGGAAGTCCGTATAAGACCAAGCCAAGGCATGGCATCGGCAATCAAGCAAGTTATCATGTAAGACCAGGACAAGTATTAGAATTGAAGAGTTATTATGAGATGAAGACCCATATGAGCCTAAGCCAAGGCATGGCATTGGTGAGTCTCCATGTAAACATGTCATGTAAGTCCAAGACAAGTCTTGGCATTGAAAAGCTATCATGAGATAGAGATCCCATGTAAGTCCAAGCCAAGGCATGGCATTGGTGAGTAACAAGGAAGATTTCATGTAAGTCCGAGCCAAGGCTCGGCATTAACCCGTTCATGAGTAAAGATACCAAGTAAGACATGTCAAGACATGGCAATGGTAAGTTCCCAATGGAACACACAAGGAAGACTTCGTGTAAGTCCATGTCAAGACATGGCATCGATACCAAGTTGAGAGATACCATGCAAGACCATATCTAGGGTATGGCTTTGGCATAGAGATATTTGTGAGATGAGATTCAGTATCCTCGGTTATTCATAGTAATTTATCGGGCGAAAGAGTAAAGAATAAATGAGAAAGCAAGAAAGTTAAGATTATGCTTACCTTAACAAAGTATGCTAATCTATATGATTAAGTGATACAGGTACCTTGTTTACCTTACAAGCACGAGACTAGTAAGTACCATGATAAGTGTAAGAATCATTAAGAGTAAGTAAGCTCAAGCATGTGAACTTAGCAATGCCTTTGCTTATGATGAATGAGTATGTTAAGTATATATATTTATATACGTTGTTATATGCATTACATGCAAACTTACTAAGCGAAATGCTTACGTCTTTAATTCTTTCTTTCCATGTAGTCCCGCCAAGCTAATCTCGTGGATCATTGTCATCGGAGCTCGGAGGACACTATCAATCGCTATTTTGGTATAGCCAAGTTGTTTATATTAAGTATGGCATGTATAGGAAGCATTTCATTTTGAGTTATGTTTTAGAATTATCCAAAGTGTTGGCTATCAAGCTTAGTATTCTTTTTGTATATGGCCAAAGAGATGGGTCATGAATGATTAAGTATGTATGTTTTTATCTATCAATGAAGTATGCATCCTTGTTCATGTTAGATTTAATACTTGAGTTATTTAATTGAGTATTTCATTGATCTTGATATCAGGGTGGTAATTGGCTTGGAAGATAGCCTCTAGGTGCCCACACGGATAGACACACGTGCATGTGTCTAAGCCGTGTGTCCCCTACATATTAGTGTTTTAAGTCAGAATAGACCACGGGCTAATCACACGGCCGTATGTTTAGGCCGTGTGTGACACACGATTAGCACATGGGCGTGCGCCCTGGCCGTGTGAAGTCTGCACCTTGCACTTGTAAATTGAATTGCCACATGGCTGAAGTACACGGGCATGTGTATGGACCGTGTGGATAAGTCAGAATGCCAAAGTTTAGCACACGGGCCAAAGCCACGGGCGTATCAAGGCCGTGTGAAATTAGTCAGTGTCAACCACGGGTGGAAGACACGGGCATGTCTTAGGGGTACACGGGCGTGTCCCAAGTCACATGGGCATGTGACCCCTGTTTCGAGGAAAAGTTCCCGATTGAGTTTCGAATGTTTCCGGATAGGTGTTTAAGGCCTCGTAGACCCATGAAACGTATGTTTTGATTAAGAAAGGGAAGTTTCTGTTTTGAAACAAAATTTTACAGCCCGTAAGTACATGTTTCCTTAAGTTCAAGTATGGTAATGTCTCGTATCCAGTCTCAGTCTTGGACTTGGGTATGGGGTGTTACAGATGAAGTTTTGTTCGCTTGGTGAAAGGTTGGAGGATATTTGGCTATGATGGGTTTCGATATTCGATTGGGTTCAAAAAGGTTTGGTTTAATGTATTAGGTTCGGCTATTAAGAAAGAAGTAATATAGGTTGATAATAATTCAGTTTAGATGGAAAATGGAATAGAGGGCTTAAGGAACAAGAGTGAACCAACACTATGCTTAAGTGCTGACCCGAAACTTATACGTTCTTAAGGTGGTTTGGTGAATGAAAAATAGGGAACTCGACCCACTATCTATGGAAGATAGGAACCTCGATATAATGGTTCGAACGCCACACTACGAAAGTGATGAGTTCGGTTTCAAAAGAACTAGGTTGACGCCACTAGCTGAGTAGATAAGTCAACAGAGTCTTTGGACGAAATTTGAGAGAAGTTAATCTCACAAAATACTTAATTTCAATCATAAAAATGTCAAAAAGTTCCTTACAAGGTGAAATGAGCCGAAATTTATAGGCATTACATGGTTAGCCGAATAGGCTCTTAAAGGTAGCTAAAAAGTTAGCTGAAAATTCCATAATATTTTAGGAAGGTTCCTTGAAGCTTCTTGTGCATGGGGAACGTCAATGGCAGTTTCTAGATGACTTAATTCAGCTGGAAAATTGAATGGACTGATTGGGAGCTGAAATGCATTTAGTTGGTTCAGCCACATGCTTGAATCTTCTTTAATGGTGCTACTTGGTTCAGCCGGATGTTCTTGGGAATTAATGAGCTGCTTTGGGCACTCTATGGGTCATGATGTGTGAACAAGCTGATTTGAATGGTCATGTGTGTGTGAACAACCAAAATCGAACAACCCTTGGTGTGAAAGGAATATTCGGTTAGTGTGAAAGGCATTAGATTTGCCTTGGGCAGCCAATTGGTCTTCTTGGAGAGATAAATGGCTTGGCTGAATAGTCATTTGGGAAACATCAAGAATCAGCACACCTTTTTAATTCCATCCATGCACCTATGTCGTCCAAGGGAAGTGTACCTACACCAAATAAATCAGAAAAATAATTTCCCTTTTGGACACATTAAATTCGGCAGCAAACAAATAAAAACTGTAACATCCCGATTTAGGGCCTAGTCGGAATAGTGGTGCAAGACCACAAATTTGAGGTATATGAATGAGTTTTTGAGGTTTATGCTATGTATGCATGCTAGTGTGAAAGTTTCATGAAGCAATTTTGTGAAATTGCGGTTGAATTGTCCAAAAGGACTAAATTGCAAAAGTTGCAAAATGTGAGATTCTAGAAGCTGTTTGTGTGAAATAGCTTTAGAATATTAATTAGAGGTCCTTAAATAGCAATTTTTCCAATTTCTAATATTTGGACAAAATTGGGCATGCATGAGTTAAAATAGAAAGTTTATCAAAAAGGGCATTTTGGTCATTTATCAATTAAATGATTAAAATAGGACAAAAGAAGACAAAATTCATTCATCTTCTTCTCCAAGGCTGCCGAAATTTTCAAGAGCCATTGTTAGGGTTCTTCAAATTTTTCAAGCTTGCTAGTAAGTGCATCTAGCCTCGTTTTTTATACTCTTTGTATTTTTGAAGTCCTTGTAGCATGAGTAAGCTATTTTTAGCTATTTGATGACCTATGATGGATGTTCAAAAATGTGGCCATGTATGACATGCATGTATTTTGATGTTTTATGGAAGATTATGAAAGCTTGATGTAGTAGAAACATCTTTTGCTAAATGAGTTTCCATAGAAAATGCATGTAGGGACTAGTTTGTGAAAGTCTTAAGTTTGGTCATACATGTGTGATGTAGTGAGAATTGATGATTGCTTTAGTTGAGTAAGTGGTTCGGATAAGCATGAAAGGCTAGAAAGTTGAATAAAAATCACTTTACGAGCCTTGGGGGCAATTGTGTAATTATGAGAAAGATTTGGGGCAAAAGAGTAATTTTGCCAAAGTATGAGATGTGGGTCAATTTGGTCAAGAGAGACGAAGCCCAGATCGAAACCGAGGCAAAAGCAAAGTGGTGGACTAAATTGCAAGTTTTTATACTTTTGAGTATCGAGGTAAGTCTATGCATAAATAATGCATTCATACTTACAATTTGTTAATGCTAGATAGTGTATAGCATGGTTGAGAATGATTGAGAACCTATGTGGTTAAAGGGAAATGAATGGATGAATGATTAAGTAAGTAGATTTGTGAATGTGTTGTGATAATGCTAAATGGTGGGCTAAGTGTGATACCATCCTAATGCATATTGATGATGAGCTGGCTATGTGTGATGCTATCGTTAGGTATATTATCTAGTGGGCTATGTACGAAACCACTATGATTACCTTCATGGTAGGCTAAGTGCGATACTACCTTATTAATTGATTGTGGTGGGCTAAGTGCGAAACCAACGAGACATTAGCTGTATGGATTAACTGTGTGGATTAGCTGTGTGGATTAACTGTGTGGATTAGCTGTGTGAATTAGCTGTGTGGATTAGCTGTGTGGATGTATTATCGAGAAATAATGATATTTTGTATATTGTGTAAATGTGATATTGAATGCGAGGTGCATGTCAATGGTTATGAGTAAGTGACTCATGATGTGTTGGAATAAATGTGGTAAGGGATAGAAAGAGTAAGCATAGTTGTACATTATATGTTAGTATAATGCTAATTGTTGTTTGGCTTATACTAAGTTGCTTAATTGTTTATGTGTAAACTTACTAAGCTCAAAGCTTACTCCTTTTCTTTTCCCTTGTCTTATAGAGTAAAGTGTTGAATCGAGATACGAGGATCAATTGGAAGATCGCCCACACTATCAGCACACTCTGGTACATTAGACTCAATGTTTTGTATATGGCATGTATAGGGGCTAGACAAGTTAGTGAATTTTGTTGTACATGGCTATGATGAGTTGGCCTTTAAATGGATAATCTATTTTGTATAATGCCATAGTTGTTGGCTACTTTATTATATGAAAAGATGTAGTTATCCAAGTGAGATTGTAAGATTGTGAGTTGATTATGGATGTGTTGAATGAGTGCATGATTGTGTATGCTAGAAGGGTGAAAAGAACTTGGCAAATAGCTTTCTTCTTGTCCATGTGGATAGACACACGGCGTGTGTCTAGGCCATGTGTGACACACACCCGACCACGGGCTTGTGACTCGATCGTGTGTCCCCGCATGTTAGTATTTTAAATCGAGCAGACCACGGACTAGCTACACGGGCGTGTGTCTAGGGCGTGTGGGATTAATCAGTGTTGGCCACGGGCTAGCCACACGGGCGTGTGTCTAGACTCTAGGCCGTGTTAAGGTAGTCAGTGTGTACCACGGGTGGAAGGCATGTGCGTGTGCCCTAACCGTGGGGCATTGGCAGAATGCTTGAGTTTTCATGCACGGGTAGTGACCATGGGCGTGTGTGACATCCACGGGCGTGCCAAATCTTACACGGACGTATGAGCCCTGTATAGATGGAAAAATTTTAAGATCGTAAGAGTTTTCGATATGTTCTCGAGAGCCCTCATGTGTTTAAGAGAGGCCTCGTATGTCGGGATTGAGGTTGTTGTGATGGCCAAAGAGAATGGTCATTTTATGCCTAAGTGGCGATCTTGAGGGTTTTATTACGGTAACACCTCGTGCCCGGTTCTGGCATTGAATACGGGTAAGGGGTGTTACATTTCATGGTATCAGAGCTATGGTTTAGTCAGTTCTAGGACTACCGTGGTAGGTGTAAGAGTCTAGCTATACATGCCATAAGTGTACAATGATAGTGTGGTGGCTTCTGATGATTTTAAATCTTGTTTTATATAGAATATGGATTCGATCCATTGACTCGATGAAGCAACTAGTAATCTGACGGCTCTGCGTAAGAAACGAAGGCTGTACAAAGTGGACCCGAGGCTAGGGGTCAAGGGGAAGGGGCTCGGGAAGCCTTTCTCCATATGATGAGCAATTGGTACTCGGATTATGTTCGAGCGAACCCTAATGCTCAACCTCCTCCACCTCCTCCTCCTATACCTCGAGCAATTCCTGTGGGCTCCTCAAGGTATTGATGTAGTAAGGATATCGAAACCCCGGTAGATAAGATTAGAAAACACGGGGTGAGGAGTTTAGAGCTAAGGTTGATGATGACCACGAGAGGGCGAGTTCTCAGTTAGAGAACTCGATGAGAGTATTCGATGAACTCTCTTGTACACCGAAGAGAGCTTGAAGTGTGTCATATCCTTGCCGAGGACTCGGCATACCATTGGTGGAAGACGACGTCCGTCGGTGGTCCCGAGAGAGCGGGTGACGTGGGACTTCTTTCTGGAAGAGTTCCGGAAGAAGTATATAAGCCAGAGATTTACTAATCGGAAAAGGAAGAAATTCTTTGAGTTGAAGCAAGGAAGAATGTTAGTAGCGGAGTATGAGCGTGAGTTTGTTAGGCTTAGCAAATACGCTCAAGAATGTGTGTCGTCAGAGACCATGTTGTGTAAGAGGTTCGAAGATGGACTGAATGAGGACATCAAACTCCTAGTGGGTATATTGGAGTTGAAAGAATTTGTGGTGTTGGTCAAAAAGGCAAGTAAGGCCGAAGAGTTGAGTACAGAAAAGAAAAGGGCTGTGAGTGAAGCCCGAGATGCTAGAAAGAGGCCAATGGGCAAGTCGTATCAAGCCCAGTCGAAAAGGTCCAAGGAAGTGAGTCCTAGAACGACAGCACCAGTGGGTTATTCGCATCGAGACTTGGGCAATACTCGTTTGGGTTCGAGAGTCCAAGCTACTTCAATGGAAAGTGTGGGCAATCCAAAGAGTAAACCGGAGTGTCCAAGTTGTGTTAGATATCACACCGGAAAGTGTTGGGGTAACAGTCGAAACTGTTATAAGTGTGGTTCCCCCGACCATTTTGTCCGAGACTGCCCCTAGAGGGATGATAAGGAAGAGAAGCAAGAGATGAGATCCAATGATATGTCTGCAAGGGGTAGACCACCGAGGAACCCGAGAGGCGGGAATAGTGGTAGGGGTGCATCTAGAGATTCTGCCGTAAGACCGGAGGGTCGGGCACCTGTGAGGACGTATGCCATTCGCGCTCGCGAAGAGGCATCCTCTCCTGATGTGATAACGAGTACTTTTTCTCTCTTTGACACCCTTGTTATTGCTTTAATAGATCCAGGGTCTACTCATTCTTATATTTGCATGAGATTGGCATCTAGTTTGAGTATGACTGCTGAGTCTACGGACTTTGTGGTTAAGGTGTCAAACCCGTTAGGTAAGCATGTGTTAGTGGACAAGGTGTGTAAGAATTGTCCTTTGATGATTGAGAGTCATTGCTTTCCAGCAAACCTAATGTTGTTTTCGTTTAATGAGTTTGATTTAATCCTAGGCATGGATTGGTTGACTACCCATAGTGTCTTAGTGAACTGTGGTAGTAAGTTTATTGATTTGAAATGTGAGAGTGGAGATGTGGTTCGGGTTGAATCAGGTGGATCAGATAGTCTACCAGTGATGATTTCTTCCTTAGTGGCTGATAAATGCTTGAGAAAAGGGTGTGAGTCCTATCTTGCTTTTGTGTTGAATACTCGAGAGGTTGGAGTAGAGTTCGAAACAGTGCCAGTGATTTGTGAGTATCCGAATGTATTCCCGGAAGAGTTACCCGGATTACCCCCAGTGAGAGAGGTTGAGTTTGGGATTGAGTTAGTTCCGGGAACGGCACCTATTTCGATTGCTCCGTATAGGATGGCACCTTTAGAGTTGAAAGAATTGAAGGTTCAGTTGCAAGAGTTAACAGATAAGGGTTTTGCAAGACAGAGCTACTCACCGTGGGGTGCTCCGGTATTGTTTGTGAAGAAGAAAGATAGGTCTATGAGGTTGTGTATAGACTATAGACAGCTTAACAAAGTGACGGTTAAGAATAAGTATCCTTTACCAAGGATTGATGATCTTTTGATCAACCAAGAGAGCTACTGATGTTCTCCAAGATAGACACAGGTCCAGTTATTATCGATTGAGAGTGAAAGAAGCGGGATGTGTTTAAAACTGCATTTTGAACAAGGTATGGCCATTATGAGTTTTTGGTTATGTCGTTTGGTTTGACGAATGCACCGGCGATTTTTATGGATCCGATGAACCGTGTTTTCAGACCATATGTGGACAAGTTTGTAGTTGTCTTCATTGATTTATATTGATCTATTCTCTAGAGATGAGAAACGATCATGAAGAACATTTGAGAATTGTCTTGCAGACTTTGAGAGATAAGCAGTTGTATGCTAAGTTTAGTAAGAGTGAGTTTTGGCTCCGAGAGGTCGGATTCCTAGGACACATTGTGTCGGGTGATGGTGTTAGAGTTGACCCGAGTAAGATATCGGCTGTTGTAGATTGGAAACTGCCGAGGAACGTATCGAAAGTTAGAAGCTTCTTGGGATTAGCAGGATATTACAGACGTTTCGTAAAAGGGTTCTCTGTGATTGCTACCCCGATGACGAAACTATTGCACAAAGATGTAAAGTTTGAATGGATTGGGACATGTCAACAGAGTTTCGAGAGACTGAAGACATTATTGACTGAGGCACCGGTTTTGGTTCAACCAGAATCGGGAAAAGAGTTCGTGGTTTACAGTGACGTGTCGTTTAATGGTCTCGGTTGCGTGTTGATGCAAGAGGGTAAGGTAGTCGCTTACGCCTCGAGACAGTTGAAACCGCATGAGAAGAATTATCCGAATCATGATTTGGAGTTTGCTGCGATTGTTTTCGCGTTAAAGATTTGGCGACATTACTTATATGGTGAGAAGTGCCAAATCTTTACGGATCACAAGAGTTTGAGATATTTGATGGATCAGAAGGATCTGAATTTGCGACAGGGACGGTGGCTTGAGTTGTTGAAAGACTATGAGTTAGTCATTGATTACCACCCGGGAAAAGTGAATGTTGTTGCGGATGCCCTGAGTAGGAAGTCCTTGTATGCTCTAAGAGTTATGAGGACGAGTTTGGCATTGTCCGATGATGGTGCTATTCTCGCGAGTTGAGAGCTAAGCCACTATTTATTCAACGAGATATGTGAAGCTCGGAGAAATGACAAAGTGAGATGTCACTAAGAGAGATAAGCGTGAGTCGAGAAAGTGATTCCGATTTTTGAGTGGGCTCGAATGGTTGTTTCTTGTCTGCGTGATGTAATTTGTGTACCTAGAGATGAGGATTTAATCCAAAGGTTTTGCATGAGGCCCACAAAGGATGTTTGTCAAGACATCCGGCAAGATGCGAAATGTATAATGACTTGAAGAAGTCTTATTGGTGGCCGGGTATGAAAAGAGATATTTCAGATTTCGTGACAAAGTGTCTGATTTTTCAACAAGTGAAAGCTGAGCATCAAGTGCATTCGGGATTGCTTCAGCCAGTGATGGTACCCGAATGGAAGTGGGATCGGGTTACCATGGATTTTGTGACGGGGTTGCCGATGACTCAAAAAAGAGAGATGTTGTGTGGGTTGTTGTGGATAGACTAACGGTCGGCTCACTTTATTCCATGACGTGTTGATTATTCACTGGATAAGTTAGCTGAGTTGTATGTTGCAGAGATAGTGAGGTTACATGGTGTACCTGTGTCTATAATATCAGATAGGGATCCGAGGTTCACTTCAAGGTTTTGGAAGAGGTTGCAAGAGGCTTTGGGAACAAAGTTGAATTTCAGTACTGCGTTCCATCCGTAAACCGATGGTCAGTCTGAAAGAGTGATTCAAGTTCTCGAAGATATGCTTCGATGTTGTGTGTTAGAATTCGAGGGTAGTTGGGAGAGATATCTACCTTTAGTCAAATTTGCTTACAACAACAGTTATCAGTCAAGTATACGGATGGCTCTGTATGAGGCCTTGTATGGTCGTAAGTGTCGGACTCCTTTGTATTGGACCGAGCTTAGTGAGAAGCGGATCCATGGGGTCGATCTAGTAAAAGAGACCGAGGAGAAAGTGAAAATAATCCGTAATAGTCCAAAGTTGCTTCGACCAACGAGTAAGTCGACGCGGATCTCAAAAGAAAAGAAATTGAGTTTGAAGTGGGCGACAAAGTGTTTTTGAAAGTGTCCCCATAGAAGAAGATTATGAGATTTGGATGAAAAGGAAAATTGAGTCCAAGATTCATAGGGCCGTATGAGATTACAGAGATAGAGTTGGGCGATGAGCATACCGGCTGGCTTTGCCGTAGAGTTGGAAAAGATTCATAATGTGTTCTATGTGTCGATGTTGCGTACGGTATCGCTCTGATCCTTCACATGTGATTCCTTCGATTGTAAATTGAGATAAGACCGGATATGTCTTATGATGAAGAGCCGATTAAGATCTTGGCTCGAGAAGTGAAACAGATTGAGAAATAAGAGCATAGCACTAGTGAAAGTGTTATGGCGTAAACACGGTATGGAAGAGGCTACGTGGGAAACGGAAGAAGCTATGAGAGAGCAAAGATCCAAACCTCTTTCTACTGGTAAGATTTTCTGGGCAAAAATCTCTAAAGCGGGAGAGTTGTAACATCCCGATTTAGGGCCTAGTCGAGAATAGTGGTGCGAGACCATAAATCCGAGGTATATGAATGAGTTTTTGAGGTTTATGCTATGTATGCATGCTAGTGTGAAAGTTTCATGAAGCAATTTTGTGAAATTATGTTGAATTGTCCAAAAGGACTAAATTGAAAAAGTTGCAAAATGTGAGATTCTAGAAGCTGTTTGTGTGAAATAGCTTTAGAATATTAATTAGAGGTCCTTAAATAGCAATTTTTCCAATTTCTAATATTTGGACAAAATTGGGCATGGATGAGTTAAAATAGAAAGTTTATCAAAAAGGGCATTTTGGTTATTTATCAATTAAGTGATTAAAATAGGAGAAAAGATGACAAAATTCATTCATCTTCTTCTCCAAGGCTGCCGAAATTTTCAAGAGCCATTGTTAGGGTTCTTCAAATTTTTCAAGCTTGCTAGTAAGTGCATCTAGCCTCGTTTTTTATATTCTTTGTATTTTTGAAGTCCTTGTAGCATGATTAAGCTATTTTTAGCTATTTGATGACCTATGATGGATGTTCAAAAATGTGGCCATGTATGACATGAATGTATTTTGATGTTTTATGGAAGATTATGAAAGCTTGATGTAGTAGAAACATCTTTTACTAAATGAGTTTCCATAGAAAATGCATGTAGGGACTAGTTTGTGAAAGTCTTAAGTTTGGTCATACATGTGTGATGTAGTGAGAATTGATGATTGCTTTAGTTGAGTAAGTGGTTCGGCTAAGCATGAAAGGCTAGAAAGTTGAATAAAAATCACTTTACGAGCCTTGGGGGCAATTGTGTAATTATGAGAAAGATTTGGGGCAAAAGAGTAATTTTGCCAAAGTATGAGATGTGGGTCAATTTGGTCAATGTGTGTATTGAATAAGCTAATTTATTCATTATAGATCAAGAGAGACGAAGCCCGGATCGAAACTGAGGCAAAAGCAAAGTGGTAGACTAAATTGCACGTTTTTATACTTTTGAGTATTGAGGTAAGTCTATGCATAAACAATGCATTCATACTTACAATTTGTTAATGCTAGATAGTGTATAGCATGGTTGAGAATGATTGAGAACCTATGTGGTTCAAGGGAAATGAATGGATGAATGATTAAGTAAGTAGATTTGTGAATGTGTTTTGATAATGCTAAATGGTGGGCTAAGTGCGATACCATCCTAATGCATATTGACGATGAGTTGGCTATGTGCGATGCTATCGTTAGGTATATTATCTAGTGGGCTATGTACGAAACCACTATGATTACCTTCATGGTAGGCTAAGTGCGATACTACCTTATTAATTGATTGTGGTGGGCTAAGTGCGAAACCAACGAGACATTAGCTGTATGGATTAACTGTGTGGATTAGCTGTGTGGATTAACTGTGTGGATTAGCTGTGTGAATTAGCTGTGTGGATTAGCTGTGTGGATGTATTATCGAGAAATAATGATATTTTGTATATTGTGTAAATGTGATATTGAATGCAGGGGTGCATGTCAATGGTTATGAGTAAGTGACTCATGATGTGTTGGAATAAATGTGGTAAGGGATAGAAAGAGTAAGCATAGTTGTACATTATATGTTAGTATAATGCTAATTGTTGTTTGGCTTATACTAAGTTGCTTAATTGTTTATGTGTAAACTTACTAAGCTCAAAGCTTACTCCTTTTCTTTTCCCTTGTCTTATAGAGTAAAGTGTTGAATCGAGATACGAGGATCAATTGGAAGATCGCCCACACTATCAGCACACTCTGGTACATTAGACTCAATGTTTTGTATATGGCATGTATAGGGGCTAGACAAGTTAGTGAATTTTGTTGTACATGGCTATGATGAGTTGGCCTTTAAATGGATAATCTATTTTGTATAATGCCATAGTTCTTGGCTACTTTATTATATGAAAAGATGTAGTTATCCAAGTGAGATTGTAAGATTGTGAGTTGATTATGGATGTGTTGAATAAGTGCATGATTGTGTATGCTAGAAGGGTGAAAAGAACTTGGCAAATAGCTTTGTTCTTGTCCATGTGGATAGACACACGAGCGTGTGTCTAGGCCATGTGTGACACACGGCCAGCCCATGGGCGTGTGACTCAGCCGTGTGTCCCCTGCATGTTAGTATTTTAAATCAGAATAGACCACGGACTAGCTACACGGGCGTGTGTCTAGGGCGTGTGAGATTAATCAGTGTTGGCCACAGGCTAGCCACACGGGCGTGTGTCTAGACTCTAGGCCGTGTGAAGGTAGTCAGTGTGTACCACGGGTGGAAGGCAGGGGCGTGTGCCCTAACCGTGGGGCATTGGCAGAATGCTTGAGTTTTCATGCATGGGTAGTGACCATGGGCGTGTGTGACATGCACGGGCGTGCCAAATCTTACACGGGCATATGAGCCCTGTATAGATGGAAAAATTTTAAGATCGTAAGAGTTTTCGATATGTTCTCGAGAGCCCTCGTGTGTTTAAGAAAGGCCTCATAGGTCGGGATTGAGGTTGTTGTGAAGGCCAAAGAGAGTGGTCATTTTATGCCTAAGTGGCGATCTTGAGGGTTTTATTACGGTAACGCCTCGTGCCCGGTTCCAACGTTGAATACGTGTAAGGGGTGTTACAAAAACCTGCACAATAAATTCGGCCAGCATATTTAATCTTTGTAATAGATTAGGACACATTAAAACACACAATTAATTAAGAACATAATTAAACACTTAATTTAATTATATTGTCCAGATTATGACAAATTAAATAACTTAACTAAATAACTAAATTAATTAAAAACAATTTAATTATCTTATTCCAGCATAATAAACGCAAGCTGAAGTAAACTAAAAATGAGCTCATTGAGCTAAGAACGAACTCATTGAGCTAAGGTTGAGCTGGTTGAGCTTGAAAGAGATTATATGGCGTGATCGGCTTGCTGGTCCAAGAGCTTTCGAGAAGACCAGCAACGGTTTCACCCCAAATTTGATCAACCAAGGCTGTTGTTGCGTCTTTGAACTTCTTAGCCCGAGCTCGGGTGATCGGACCTAAAGGTAGCTCGAGTGGATCCATGTCAGCTCTCGGTATCCCTTGGGACTTAGCCGTATCATTTACGGATTTTATCTACTGGAGGTTTACCAGTTCTAACAAGTTCAGCACCTTGTGGCATGTCAGGAACCGGTTGAAGAGCAGGAGGGGGATGTTGTTGTACAATAGGATTTGTTCTAAAAAATTCTGTAAACCACTCGTTCATCATTTGAAAGAAGGCTTCTTTTGCCTCCTCACCTCGGCCCTTAGATACGGGCCTTCTACTACTACTAGATGCAACTCTTTGAACTGAAGCTTGAGCAGTGCTCTCAGCTTCCTCGGATTCAGCTCTAGCTTGGTTGGATGACATTACTATATGAAAAACATGTTTAAAATGGTCAGGAGATATCACACTATCAAAAATTATATAATGGCATGTATAGCTAAACTCATACTTGCTACGTTAGTCCAAGAATCGACTAAACCTGGCTCTGATACTAATAAATGTAACACTCCTAACCCGTATCCATTACTGAAATAGGGTTATGGAGTATTATCAGAGTTTACAGTTCAATTACAGTTAATTTATGTCATTTACTATTAATTTCCAAAAATCAATAACAATCAATCATAATGTCCCTCATATGGGTTCTCGAGGCCCAAAATACAATTTAGAATTGAGTTGGGACTAAACCGAGATCACAAAAAATTTTTCACGAAATCTCAAAATTTTTCTTAGGTGTAAGGGACACACGCCTGTGTGGCCAGGCCGTGTGAGCACAACACGCTCGTGTCTCAGGCCGTATGGGCATTCGATGTGAGGCACACGGCCGTGTCTCAGCCTGTGTCCTTACCCGTGTAACTCTCTGACTTGAGTCACACGGCCAGCCACACGCCCTTGTGCTAGACCGTGTGAACAATTCAATTTTCAAAAATTAGGTGCAGAGGTTACACGGCCAGGACACACGCCCATGTGCTAGGCCGTATGTCTCACACAGCTGAGACACGCGCCCATGAGGGGATCCTCTTGACGGAGTCCCCTCTAGGGAATTATAATATCTGATAAAATATTATTACATTTAACCAAATATCTTACCGACTGAATGCATCCCATTATTTTGTCAGTCCACTTCTCTGCGAAACCATTTTCTTCATGACCGTCTCGATAAAATTCCATTCCACACGATCGTATGCTTTGCTCATGTCAAGCTTGATGACAAACCCTTTATTAGGGCCGTTCTTGGAACTTTGAAGGTAGTGTAAAAGTTCGTGCGCGATCAGAATATTGTCATGTATCATTCTCCCCGGGACGAAGGCGCTTTGATTTTGACTGATACAGCTAGGAAGGGTGAATTTTAGTCTGTTGGCGAGCACTATTGAGATAATCTTGTAGATGAACCTATATAAACTAATAGGACGGTAGTTAGTGATTTCACAAAGGTCCCGAATTTTAGGAATAAGAATTATCATAGTTTCACTAAGGCTGGATATATCTTTTTTTTTCCATTAATAACATCCAAACAGAATCGAATAGTATCATTGGGAAAGGATTGTATGAAAATGATGGCGCCATGTCATCCGTGTCCCTTTCCAATAGTTTTATGCCACGTCGAGTATTTTCATCCCGAATTTCGGGATTTTAATTTGGATTTGATTTTTTCAGATAAAAATCCCAAAATTCGTGGATGAAAATACCGATGTGGCATAAAACTATTGGAAAGGGATACAGATGACATGGCGTCACTGTTTCATACAATCCTTTCTCTAGTATCATTTCCTACTATCTCCCAGTGATGCTTGAAAAAACTCCCAGTGAGGCCATTGACTCTAGGTTCTTTACGAGGATCCATTTATTTAATAGCTTAAGTAACCTCATTCTCCGTGTAGTTCATAGTAAGCCACTCATTTGTTTCATTAGTGACACACTCTTGGATGTACCCCATGTCATTGTTGTCAATGCTTTGACCATTTGACCAAAATAGTCTCCAAAAATAGTTTTTAGCCACATTGCAAATGTCTTTGTTGTCAGTCACCCAAGTCCCATTCAAATATTTGAGCTTTTCAATATTATTTTTCTTATAACGACTAGTAGCTCTCGCATGAAAATACCTCGTATTTCTATCCCCCTCCTTAAGCCATTGAGACCGAGACCTTTGAGCCCAATATTTCTCTTCTTTAGCGTAAAGATGGCCAAGCCTACAACGGGTTTCCCTTAAGGTATACGCACTACCAATCCTTTGAGCAGAATCAATAACCGTGTCAATTTGTTGCTCCAACTTCCGAATCTTTCTTTTCATTTTACCAAATTTATCACGTTGCCACAAGCCGAGAACCGAACGAATCCTATCAAGCTTATCAACATAGTTCAATGCGTCCCTATTCCAAACACTACTAATAACACTTTTAGCCTCCCTATCAATAGCCCAGAAGTCATCAAATCTGAAACATAACCTAGGGTCTTTGGGGTAATCTGTTGGCTTACGGCCCCACATGTCCAAAAGAATTGCATCATGGTCGGATTGAGTTTGCCGCAACACACTTGTAGCCATAAAATGGAACTTCTCAATCATGGAAACCGAAGTTAGAAACCTATCTAACCTTTCCTTTATCATGCTACCTTCACTTCTATTGTTGACCCAAGTGAACCACCCTTTGTCGGGTTTAATGTCCACGAGGGCCAACTCATCCATAATGTCTTTAAACTCATTCATCTGCGCCCGCACCTTCCTACGACCACCGTCTTTTTTAGCTTCATTCAGGATAGCGTTAAAGTCCCCCCCAACCACCCAATCCTCCCTCACCGAGCCACCAACCTTTTCCAGCATTTCCCACGAGCTACTTCTAAGGTTTAGATTCGCATGCCCGTAAAATCCAGTGACACGAATAATATTTTGATTTTCCAACCGAACGAGAGAGTCAATATGGTGCTTAGAGTAGCTTTGAATGGTAACGTCCACCTCTTCCCTCCACATTAACGCAAGGCCACCACTACATCCCTCCAAGCTCACAGTTAAACCATCCTACATCCTGCATTTGTTTTTAACCCTACGGAAATCATTGGCACTCATCTTTGTTTCACTAAGGAATATAATATCAGGTTTGTTAGCAACAAGGAGTTGCTTAAGCTCCCTAACAGTCGCAGGGTTCCCCAACCCACGACAGCTCTAACATAGGTACTTCATTGTATAAAGAAACCCCAATCTTCGACACTTTTCCCTCTGAGGAAATTAACTGCTCCAAGAGTTTGTTGAAAACCTTTGACAAAATGGCCTCCATGAAAACACCAAACAGTGAAAGTAAATACGATCCAGACCAATAGGTCGACAACCACCACACAAAACCAAGAAATCTGCGAAGAAACAAAAAACAAAGGAAGCAAAACACAGCAGTAATCCAAAAACCCAAGAAAACAACACTAGAAAAAAGAGGCTAGAAAACACAAAAAAACAATAAAGGGGAACACAAAATATGACGGGGAAAAAGAAACAAGAAAGAGTGAAAAGCAACAAGGCACCCTAAAAACACAGCCAATAAGCCAAAACGTAAAGAAACACACCCGAAAAACTAGCGAAAACCCCAGCAACCCCTCCCAACCAACTAAGGCAAGAAAACCACAAGAGACCCCAACACCCAGGCAGACGAACACAAGCAAATGTAACAAGAAAGCGATGCAGAGAAACGCAAGCTGAAAACAACCAAACCCAATCTATCACGAATAAACAAGAAGAAATAGAAAACCTAAAACGAGAACAAGAAACACGTAAACTAAATGCAAACTATAAACAACAGTAACAGGATGATCATATTTAATAAAACGAGGAAAAGTCAAAGAGGAAAATTTGCCATTAATGGCAAGCCATGCAACATCGATTCAAAGAAACATGCATGACAATTGTACGAAGCCATGCACCCCAACGTAACCTTTAGGGAAAAAAGATAATAATGACAGAAATAAAGGGCAAACGAGATGAATGCAAAAACAGATAAAGAACAAAACAATAGCTACTTTTTCATGCATTTCTCGTAGAAAAGTCAAAGAAATTCCTTCCAACCATTAATGCCCATGAAACTTAATTTCAAGAAAACCAAAAGTAACAAGCAGGTTGCTTATTATCATGCAAGAAAATAGGGAAAGGTATGGGAAAAGCAAAAGATCAAAAAGTATTAAACAATGAAAATGACAAGAATCACTGCATTAAACGATAACCACAAGAAATCAACATCGTGCCCCACGCTGATTAGACGCAAATCTTATCACCAAAAAAGCTGTCACCACCAAACAACCCTCGAACAAACCCCAGCCTCGTTAAAGAAATAGAAACAAAGCAAGGACACAAAACACCCACCCCTCCTACCAAATTATTCACCAAGGAATAAAGGCAGATTCACGAACATGAAAAACAAGAACCAAATCGCACCAATCTTGGAGAAGTTTTTGCTACTCCTCCTGCTGCTGCTACCAGGCGACTGTGTGTGCTAATTTATAGTTTTAATATTTCCAGAATATTAATTCATGTTTAATGTGCTTAAATTAGAAGAGAAAAAGTTTATGTTTAAGGGTAGATCTAGCATAATTGAGTGGAGTTGCATGCAATCCTAAAAATAGGACAGCATAAATCTACCGGATTATAGTTAAATTTAATAAGGAAATTCATAGATCGAATTAATGCGATAATAGGGGTTTTAATTAGAAAAAAAATTTAATTAATCAATCTAGAGTCAGTTACTTTTACTCTCGACAGAGATATTAGCATAATTTAGGGATTTCTATAGATCAAGTTACCAAGTGAAAAAATCATTTAATATGGAGTCATAATAATAGATGAAGTCTAGGTGGATTCTTATCTGGGTATTGTCTCTCTCATTGGTTATTATTCAATTATTTTCCTATTTTATTCTCTGTTGAGTTCTTAGTTAAATTAATTTAGAAATTTTAGTTTAAAACTCATCACTCCAATTTGTCGACTAAATAATAAGAAAATGGTAATTACTAATACTTTTAGTTCTCGTGGATACGATATCTCAACTCATTATAGCTACACTATTTATCGATAGTTGCACTTGTCTTTGTTGTATTTTCAGTTAGTTTTGTGACTATCACTCACCCACTCCCTTCTTAAGTTTTGCAGATTAGTTGTGTGCCAGTGTGAGTGGTGTGGTTCCGACGGGTGATCCAAGTAAGTCCATTTTCGTTATTTGTAGGTGTTATTGTTTGGTTATGTTTTGGGAATAAGGCAATGTGGTAGTCTTAGTGCTAGTATTGGATATGATATTTTGAGCTGTCTCTATTATTTAATTGCTCTTACGATTTTGGGATTTGTTTCGTAATATGTTGACTATTGCTCGAATTTGCTTGTGATGTTTGAAACTATTATTATGGTTGTTTCGGTGTTTGTTTGATGATGATATGATATCATGTTGAACTGGTATGAGTTGGAATGACTTACATGTTAAAAAATGTTGTATTTTTCAGGTCTGGAGCAGAGGTATCGATATTCGTGTTTTAAAAACGATACCTCTATATTTTTCAAACGTGCAAGAAAACAAAATAGAGATTCATTGTTGATACCTTATCTCGAGTATCGATACTTGGGGGAGAAATATCGATACTTTGACAGGGGTACCGATAATTTTCAAATTTTGGGTTTTAAAGTGAAAATAGTAAGCAATTTTGGTACTAATTTTCCAAGCGGTATCGAGACCTCTTTAGCAAAATATCGATACCATATCTTTAGTATTGATACCTACATTGATGTTTTGAGATTTTGCTAAAATGGATCATACGCATGTTTAATTATTATTTTAAGGCTATTTGATGTATGTTAGCATGTAACGACGATAACTAAAGCTTAAGATAGACTCTAAACATGTACGAATGTTGAACGAAAGACGTTTTGTTGAGAATGAGCTTTTACTTATTGTATTTGACATGAGACAGTGGTGTGACACCATGATATTCGGGCTAGGCGACCAGGCCGACTATGAGGTGTTACAATCCCATACACCGGAGAGATAACGAATACCGTATTGAAAAATTTTTAGTGTGGGTTCATATCTCACGATTATTTTTTCGGAGCCATAACTGGGCAAAAGCTAAAAGGGCCTTAGTTAAACATGAAATAAATCATACTAGTTGATATATGGAAATGGTGAAAAGTGGAAAGAGAAAGGGACTTGGGAGGCAAATTAGCCAAAGTGTTGAAATGGAAAAGAAATGACAAAATGTCAAGACTTAGTTCACACAGCAATGGAGATAAGAAATGAATATTTTATTCCCAAAACCAAGTGTGTATTCAAGTGTCACCAACACTAAGTATTTATATACATTTATCATGCTAAATTTAGCAAGATTTTTCCTAAAATAATATCAACTAGAAAATCAAAATTTAAAAATCAAATTCAAACTATTTATAGAATTTTGACAATTCCAAAAATTTAATTTTAACCAGTTAACCATTAATTTTTCAATTCTTCAATTTGGCCCTCCTCTTTGCTTTTCGTTCCAATTTAGCCTATTTTGTTTGATTTTGAATTTCGGCACTTCAATTTCATCCCTAATAAGAAAAACACAAGTTTAATAGCATCTTGTTCGAAAATTAGAAAAAATAAATACATTAAAAATACAAATTTAACTTGCTATCACACATTCAAATATATACTTTTATCACATATTCATCCATGAATATATATATTCAACAATAAGGGTCATGTTTTATAAGTTCAACTCGTTCACAACCCTTTTTTATTATAACTCATATATACAAAGGAATTTAAAAAATTCCAACCCTTCAAAACAAGGCTATCTAGTCGTACATCAGTTACCAAATTATTTATATCTTAACCTTTAGAATTTGAAATTAAAATTTATTTATTGTTTTTGAAACTAAACTAAATGGCCTTTTCACCATAAAAAGTTCAAAATTTAATTCAAAGTAAATTAATCCTAGTTTTTTTTAAGGTCGACTCAAGGGCTACTACCAACAGGTTGAGTCCACTAAATTTTGATTTTCTCTTAGCACAAAATTTGGAGTTTGATTTTTTTTTGTTTAGCATGAAACTAGACTTATTAAACTTTTTGATTATATAAAATTCTCTTTCTAATTCACTCTATACAAAATTTGACAAAATTTTAAAGTTGGACCATTGCTGTTATTTTACCCAAAAGAGCTTGCATATTCTTTAAAGAATTTGCTTTTTAAAATTCCACAACTAAGTACTAGTCTCTAACACTTTAGTCCATGATTTTATCACATACCAATACACTTAACCACTTCAGTAATCACACTAATTATTGAACTTAATAATACATATTTATGAAGGAAAAGTTAGAAAGTCCAAGGTTACTTACTTGGTAAATAACTTGAATATGCTTTCTAAACCTTCATTCAGTCCTTGGCTGCTTATTTCCCTTTCTCAAGACCCTTTTGATCAACTTCTTCATCTTTCTCATCATTAACATATCAATAACAGACAGTTGACATAATACTTGTCTAACATCAATTTCATACAATACTAGTTGAAATAAACATGGTACATCACTAGATCATTAGGTTCTCACCTTGTTACCTTAGTATCACATACTAACTTGAACTTCCCAACTTGAAACTAAACTTACTAGCTTGTAAGAATTTTGATTTTACTAAGAATTTCTATGGAAATTCAAAGGTTTTGGCTGTGGTTTAATCTCAGAGGTAAAAAAGGATGAAATTGAAAAAAGAAGAAGAAAACTTTCTTTCTTTTCCTTTGTTGTGGACGTGTGAATCAAGGAAGGATGAAGATTTTTCTTCATCTCTTCTTTAAATTAACTAATTATAAAATAAATAAAATATTATTATATAATAGAAAACTTTTAACTATAATGATTTTCATTTGAGGGTCAAACTCTCACCAAATCCAATGGCTAAAACCATGTCAAAAATATTCATATTTTTCTCTAATTCCATGATTCTATAATTATCTAATATGAGAAATGGTACTTTTATTCACTTTTAGGCTATTATTCACCTTTTGGTAAATTTACAAAATTAATTCTTCCACTCTTTTCAGCTAATTCAATTTAATCTTTTATTTTCTAAAATTTTCACTTTAACCCTTATACATTTTACAACCTTACTATCTAATTTATATCTCGAATTAATAGTTGTTAACATATTGATCCTTTTTAACTTCCTCCAAAGTCTAACTACCTTCTCTCTTATTGATGATAATTCACATTTCATTTACTAATAAAATCTACTACCTATATTTTTGAAATATTTACGATTTATGACTTGGGATTTTTAGGATGTTACAAATCCAATAAACCAAACAAGTAATCAAAATAAGGAATAAGGAGTCATTGGTACTTGATCTAACTACGAAATGGAGCACTAGAACCAGGTTTTGATAAAAATCTAAGTAGAGGCTCTGTAGATAATCTCCACCCTAATTTGCAACAATTTCTCCTAACCGACCTAACAAAGATCACCATCAAAATCTAAGAAATGACCGACCAACATAGTTACTCAGTTGCTCAGCTATGGTAATCCATAAATATGGATCCAAAAGGAAACCACATTAAAGACTTATTAGGATGGACATAATTAAGGTCATAGTCCCATAGTGTAAGTAGATGATTATCAAATGTCCATGGTACATTATCCAAACACAAATCTTATCTATCATAGATCCAAATTGGAGTAAGAGAATCATCCAAACAAGAGAATTGTGTAGGAATATCTAACTTCCATAAATATTTCAACACAGAGATAATAGCATCTTGATTTTCTATTCGGGTCTTTTGCAATCGACAAAACCCTAAACCAATTCTTCCACCATACCAAATACACTACTACCACCATGAAAAGTAACTAAAAGCTGATAAAAACTACTGGAAACAACTTTAACTAAGAAAAAACTAGGAAAACTAAACTGTAACTACCACATTGAGGAGAGAGAGAATGGGTAGACCCTCCTATATTCAAGGATTTTAACCATTTACAATCTAAGTTGTTTTAATTGGGATGTTTTAATTTCATTTAATTATAATATGTTTATATATATTAGTATAAAAATGAATATTTTTTAGCTCCATTTAAGCTAAGTTAAGAAAATTAATACCAACAAGTGTTGGGTGCAGTAGTAAAGTACATTGCAGTTTTAATGGGAGACATAAGTTTCAATATTGGATTGTTGGGAGGGACAACCACAAATATAAAACATGAAGTACTGTAAAATGAATATGAATAATAAAAATAATAAAAAATTGAGAATTAGATTTTAAGTTTTATATTTTAGACTTTGTGAGACATACCCAAATTTTATATAATCAAGTTTTGCTCACCACATACATTGGAGAATATAAAAAAAGGGCTGCAACAAGCTTGATCTAGTTCATTCTTGTCTTAATCAATTCTTCTAGGTTTTAGGTTCCAATCCTATTTCTATAATGTAACAGCCCGATTTAGACCTTAGTCGGAACGGTGGTTTCGGGATCACGAATTTGAGTCGGAAAAATATTTAAATATTATTTTCTATGCTTATTATGTATGAATTAGTGTGTGTGAAATTTTCGTATTAAAATTTGATCGTTTTAATGCTTAAATTTGAAATAAGGGCTTAATTGCGTAAAATGAAAATTTGATGGTTAGTTGTGAAAGTGCCTAATTGTTGCTGTCTTTTTAATATGGAGGATTTATGTTGCAATTAGCCCATTTTTTTAAGTAGTGGACGGCATTATGTTAAAGTATATAATATATTATATAAATTATAATGGTTAAATAATTAATAATATATTATAATTATAAAGTTATTATAATAAAACAAAGCCACATTAATGTTCATCTTTTCTTCATTATCTTCAACCGAATAAGTAAGAAAAGGAGAATATAGAAGCTAGAGAAGAGGACGCCTGCATGCAGTGGAAAAACCATGAAATTGTTTGTTTAGAAGCTAAAATTTTGATGTGGCAGGGTAACTCTTCTAAACTCTTCATTACCTATAGCTTTTTATTGATAAATTCTGGTTAAATTGTTGATTGAATTTTGACCGAATGTGTGAGAGAAGGAACAAATTGAATTGTTATAATCGGTGTTGGGAAATATTAGCAAGCTTTCCTTGAATTTTTTTTATTCTTTAGTGTTTGATAATTTTTGAAATTTTGTTAAATTGCTGTCCAAATTTTACCCTCATTAATATTGTTATTTGCTGCTCTGTTTATACTGTCCGATTGTGGTATTGATGCTGTTTCAAGGACTGCTGTTTTGTGTATTAATGCAGCAGAAAAATATGTTATTTTAAGGACTGCTGTTTGGTAGAGTAATGCAGCAGAAAATTTTTTGTTTAGTTGTCAATTAATGTGTCTAAGTGACTGTATTTATGCTGTTTTAAGGACTATTGTTTGGTGTATTAAAGCAGCAATAAATTGTTGTTTAGATGTCAATAAATGTGGTCTGAATGACTTTAAATTATGTTAATAATGGTCGAAGTTGCAAATGAATAAATAATGATGTATTTATTATGTCTGAAATTTGAGAAAAAGAGTGTTTGATGCTGCCTTTAATTTAGCTGAGAAGGTAATAAAAGACCAGTTTAATGCTACAGAATTTATGTCTTAAGTGTTAGTTAATGAGTTAGTTATATGGTGATAAATAGCCGTATGTTTATATTGTTTGGGTTGTTTGTGGACTATTAATTAATGTTAATTAACGTTGTCTAAATTGATGTCAGATTAAGCTATTGAAGAGTGTAATTAGTAATTAATATGTACTGCATCAATAAGTTAATCATTAATTATTATTAAAGTTGGTTTTAGTGGATTAATTGAAATTTCTGTAATGCAGAGATTTGAATGATGTCCGAATTGATATTAAGTATTTAACTATCTTTGCTATATTTTTGTATATTAATGTTGTTTATTTAAAGAGTATCTTAATGCTATCCAAATATGTAAATCTTTGAGACTTTAAGTTTCGTGAACTAATATAAATTCCTACTATATTCATGTTGTCCAAATTGGAATGACTTGGATAATGGTTGTGTTTGTGTTGACCATTTGTGAGGAATAAATATGTTTTTACTAATTGTAATTAAATGATAGGATGGTTTGAGTTTGAACTTGATTTGATATTTGAGTTAGTTAATATATTGATATATTATTATGCTTTGATCGTGAAACAAATAGATCGATTATAAATCGGGGAAAAGAGAAGGTCGTGGAATAATCATCTATGGCTTGAGGTAAGTTTATAAGCAATAAATGTTGTTGAATTTGAATGTGTATGATTTTTTTTTATATATTGAATTTAAATGTATGAATTTCTATGGTTAGAGCTGAATGCATGAATGTTTGTGAAATTTTGGAATATATTCGGTTCAATTGAGATATGAATTATGAATAAGGATAACTTTGTAACAGTGATATATTAGGTTTATTGCCTAGCAAGCTTGATGCCGGTGTATGATATATCAGGCTTATTGCCTAGCAGGCTTTGATGCCGGTGTATGATATCAGGCTTATTGCCTAGCAGGCTTGATGCCGGTGTATGATATATCAGGCTTATTGCCTAGCAGGCTTTGATGCCGGTGTATGATATCAGGCTTATTGCCTAGAAGGCTTGATGCCGGTGTATGATATCAGGCTTATTGCCTAGCAGGCTTGAAGCCAGTGTATGATGTCAGGCTTATTGCCTAGCAGGCTTTATGCCGGTGTATTGAATTAGGTTTATTACTTAGCGGGCTCTGTGCCGGTGTTTTATACAAGGCTTTATGCTTAATGAATTTTAAGTGAGCAACGGTAAAAGCAATCAAATGTGTTAAGTGAGCTAAAGCATTCAGGTATGTGAATATGGTTATTCTATTCGAAATGAAAGTTAATTGATTGAAAGATATGTGATAGAAATGTTTTGTGATGATATTAAAAATGTATGAAACTATGAGTAAGGTATTCGGTTTTATGATAAGTATAAGTATGTGTTTTAAAAGTTTGATTCACGAGATTGTATATATATATATGAATACGTATATATATAATCGATTATCTATGATATTATGACTTTGAAATTGGAGAATATATTGATAATTTATATATATGGTATATTCGGCCATGGTATATTGAGGTATAAATATATGTTTGATTCGGATTATTTTATAAATGATTCAGATATGTATGAGGTTTATTTGTTAAATGAAAAGTAAGGTAAGTGAAGTTACTTAATGAGGAACATGGATTATATGAGAAAAGTGATTGTATATGTGTAAGTGATTAACTAAATTTGGCTTATTTGAATTGAATTATATATGTTTCTATGGTGAATTATTTGCTTATGGCTTACTAAGCTTTCAAAGCTTACTTTGTGTAATTTTCCTATGTTTATAGAGTTTCGGAGACTTGCTCGGGTTGGAAGTCGAAGGAGATCTGATCACACTATCCAATTTTCGCTTCAGTAAATAAATGCTTGGAGATTTGGTTTTGTGGCATGTATAGACTAGTTTTGATATGGTTGTTTTGAAATTGTATATATATATATATATAGCCATGCGAAAAAATGGCTTGATTATGATGATAATGGTTGTGTATTCGGTCATGTCTTAAGTTTAATTTAGAGGTATGTTTTACGGTAAATATGTTTGTGATGTGGTTATATGATTTGGCAATGAGATATGGTAAGTATGAAGTATAATTGGCTTTATAGTTAGCTCAATTTGGAAGTATGAAAAGTGATATAATTTGGTTTGGTAGTAAGGTAAAGTGATGAAAATGAATTTGATTGAGCATTGGTTATGTAGATTTGGTTTGAAATGGCAAAGTATACACATATATTATGCTTGAATGGTTGCGTTTTTAGGTAAAATTCATGAAGGAAAATGATTATTATATTTTGCGGTATGTTAGTTTGGTTTGGAATGTGAATTTATAAATGACACTGATAAGATAAATTATTAAATATGTCCTATAATTTGTGAAAGAGTTAAATAAGCATGTTTTAATTTTGTTGGCTATGTGTTTCATGTGACCGAATGTGATTTATATAATTGAGTAAATGGTTACTATACGAATTTTTAAAACTTATTGTAAATGAGTTAATATAACTTTGTGCATGATTTTAAATTGAATGACTGTATTGAGTTGTAATTTGATTGATAATGCCTCGTAACCCTTATCTGGCGACGGATACGGGTTAGAGGTGTTACATTTTATTGGTATCAGAGCTATGGTTTAGTCGGTTCTAGGACTACCATAGTGTATGTGAGTCTAGCTATACATTCCATATTTAACCTACGATAGTGTGATATCTCCCGACTCTGACAAAAATTGTTTTAATTAGACAAATATGCTTTCCAACCGAGATAAATTCCGATAGTATGGAATGTGTACTCAAATGTTTGAGTGAAAATATATTGGTGATGAGTTGACACTCGTAAAGGTATGAATCAAAGTGTATGACATTTTTGTTATTGATAAATGTTATAATTATATGAGCATATGAGTTATGACATTTGAGTTATGATGCTATATGAGAATTTCGATTGTGAATTAGTGATTTGAGTTGGCTTATGAACTATGTGTTAAGAACAAAAGTGATTATAAGCAAATGTTTATTAAATGTTTTGAGAATGTGAAATTAGAAATAAACTGGCTATTTGTGATAGTATGTGTTATGTGCATTTATGTGCGAGTTAAATTTGAGGCTTTACTACCCTCACCCCTTTATCAGTAAAATGTTACAATGAAATCTGTAAGATTTTGGGTTGAATAAGCTCACAAGTGTGGAGTTACAGAGATCGTGTTTGAAAGATTACCAATGTAGTCAGAAAAGAGAACAAATCAGCAAATGAAGACAGTACTAAAAGAGATATTGGATAGTTCTGAAGACTATTCAGATTATGCAAAGTCACTATTATAGAAGAAGTTAACTCCGATTAAATGACCTATTCGGTATGTTATTTAAAGAAAGTATTGATCAAAGCTTTTACGAATTGATTTACATTAGTGAAGGGATCTTGTGAAAATTTACGATGACAGAATTAGACGGATGAATAATGATTAAATTGTATTAATGGTTGAATGCAATGGTTATAATCGGGTAGTTACTATGATTCCTTCGGGCATTCTATGTGTACATTTTTCCTCGTAAGTATATGTGATCACTTAATTTCAAAAGGAAGTCTTATCGTGTGAGAACATTAGCTAAACATATTAATAGACGAAAGCATCGTTGATCTGTTTGGGTTATGTTCGACATTATTATGTCTTTCTCTGATAATTTATTCCATTATGTGGATATAAAAGTTGACGGTAAAATCTGTACGAAGTTAATATTCTGTTTCTACTGGTTAATGTTCTGTTGAATATACGTGAAGATTATATTGCTTCTGTTACTGGGGATTTCAGTATCTATGAGTGACATTGTTCTTCCCGGACATTTTCTGGGATAGCATCGGAATTGATATCATTCTATACGGGTTGTAATTTTCAGATATCATGTATAGCTCTATATGTTGAAATTTTTCTATTTTAGTTTTCTTATGATTCCATGTGATTATCTGCAAGATATCTCTATATGACAGAGATGACTATGTTTATTATGATTATAACTTCTGGCTTGAAATGTGAGAGTACAGTGGTACCGTCCTCAGAGTTATAGAAGTTGTGTCTCTGCAATGGTTGCTACTAAAATCATATTTGATTCTTTTCTGTGTTCAAATGCTTCCTTAACAGCCGGGATAATATTTATTATAGGGTTGAGACATCGTTCCTAGTAAGGCCCAATGATTTCTATTTGGTTAAGGTGATTTCAGTAGAATTCAAAGTTTCGATGATTAATATATGAGACAGCTTCATTATAAACTCTTTTCTAGTTCTCGTGAAGGTTCGACATTGATAAAAGTGAAAATGATAGAAGATCAAGATAAATCTGTATAATGATATGTCTGGGGTTATCCTTTTAACGAGAAGAAAAGATTCTTCGGAAAGACCAATTCAGTGGTTTAGTATGATCTGAATTATTTGATTGAAAAGTTAATTGGGTTATATGTGTTTGAATCTATCTCTGAACTGAAATAAATTTTGAACGTACATGTATGAATTGAAGGATAGTATGGAAGAAGAATTTGTATTCTTGAAGATTTAATACAGAATTAGTATGGAAGAAGAATTTGTATTCTTGAAGATTTAATACAAAATTATATCTATTGGAACAATTCTATCTGAGAAATGTTGTGGTAAATTAAAGTTAGTTCGAATGTTGAAGCTTTCTTTTGCACGAAGACATTATCAACCGAAATGTCGGTTCTAGTTTCAAATCGAGTTGAATAAAGAGTTTATGATCTTGATCATATGTTAATGAATGGTTTGAGGTGTGTTCTAATGAAAAAGTGTACAGAGATATCTTGTGATTTCATATAGTTAAAGATGCATGAAAAGAGTTATGTGATATATATGATGACTATAAGAGTTTAAAATGTTTAATGTCAGAGAAAGATCCGAACTTGGCACAGCAAAGTTAGCTCGAATCGTTCAAAAAACTTTTGAGTCTGTAAGTGATTCTTATCCGAGGAAATGATTATAGTTTCGGATGTTTTGAATGGGAAACTTTTGTGTGCTTTTTGAGTGATGAATATGTGATTGATCTTATCAAGTAATGAACGGTTGTTAGCTGAATTAGAGGCTAAATAAATGTTTATTTAGTGAAGTTGTGAAATTCAGAAATGTGTTAGTGAATTAGAAGTTAAAAAGGGGTTCAGCATAAATTGATTTCTGATTCAGAACTTCAGATGTGGAATCGATGATTATTTGTTGCTCCGAGATAAAGTGTCTATACCGAGAAGCTCTGAGACTATATAACCATTGTTATAGGTGGCTCACAGTGTCAGTTAATTTGATCGTACGAGAGTAACATGATACACGACATTCCGAGATATGATATTGATGAATGAGTGTGAACTATGATATTCCTGACTTTGTTGATTATAGAAATAAAGTGTTGATTATAGAGTTATCTGTTCCTAAGATGATAAGTTTACACATGGTACCAATCATCATTGTTTCGGATTGAGATCTGAAACTCATATTGGGATTCTGAGGAAAATTACAGTAATCTGTGAGTATGAGATTGCATTGAAATCGGGAAACATAATTCAAACTCTCGAAATATTTATTTGTCACTGTGTTTTAGAGTTTCAAAGCAACTAAGAAAGACTGTTGCTATTATAAGCAGTTACCGAACTCTGTTATTTCAGGATTGAGTTTTGTGAGAAAATGATCACGGGGTTGACATCGTCAAAGAAATTGAGCAGAAAATGAAAACAATTTAATACAGTCATAAGCAGTTTCAGCTAGAGATGATGTACAGCGAAAGTCAGATCAAAATTTCAATTGTGAGATTAAAGAGATTTGAAATCCGAAGCTATGTGTGAATTTGAAATGTATTGTGTGGAAGCAAATCCTTAATCTACTTTCTGGTAAGATTTTCGAGGACGAAAATCTCTAAGGGGGGAGCTCGAAAATCTCTAAGGGAGAGAGTTGTAACAGCTCGATTTAGACCTTAGTCGGAACGGTGGTTTCGGGACCACGAATTTGAGTCGAAAAAATATTTAAATATTATTTTCTATGCTTATTATGTATGAATTAGTGTGTGTGAAATTTTCGTATTAAAATTTGATCGTTTTAATGCTTAAATTTGAAATAAGGGCTTAATTGCGTAAAATGAAAATTTGATGGTTAGTTGTGAAAGTGCCTAATTGTTGTTGTCTTTTTAATATGGAGGATTTATGTTGCAATTAGCCCATTTTTTTAAGTAGTGGACGGCATTATGTTAAAGTATATAATATTATATAAATTATAATGGTTAAATAATTTATAATATATTATAATTATAAAGTTATTAAAATAAAACAAAGCCACATTAATGTTCATCTTTTCTTCATTATCTTCAACCGAATAAGTAAGAAAAGGAGAATATAGAAGCTAGAGAAGAGGATGCCTGCATGCAGTGGAAAAACCATGATATTGTTTGTTTAGAAGCTAAAATTTTGATGTGGCAGGGTAACTCTTCTAAACTCTTCATTACCTATAGCTTTTTATTGATAAATTCTGGTTAAATTGTTGATTGAATTTTGACCGAATGTGTGAGAGAAGGAACAAATTGAATTGTTATAATCGGTGTTGGGAAATATTAGCAAGCTTTCCTTGAATTTTTTTTATTCTTTAGTGTTTGATAATTTTTGAAATTTTGTTAAATTGTTGTTCAAATTTTACCCTCATTAATATTGTTATTTGCTGCTCTGTTTATACTGTCCGATTGTGGTATTGATGCTGTTTCAAGGACTGCTATTTTGTGTATTAATGCAGCAAAAAAATATGTTATTTTAAGGACTGCTGTTTGGTAGAGTAATGCAGCAGAAAAATTGTTGTTTAGTTGTCAATTAATGTGTCTAAGTGATCGTATTTATCTTTATTTAAGGACTATTGTTTGGTGTATTAAAGCGGCAATAAATTGTTGTTTAGATGTCAATAAATGTGGTCCAATGACTTTAAATTATGTTAATAATGGTCGGTTGCAAATGAATAAATAATGATGTATTTATTATGTCCAAAATTTGAGAAAAAGAGTGTTTGATCTTTTGCCTTTAATTTAGTGAGAAGGTAATAAAAGACCAGCTTTAATGCTCTGAGAATTTATGTCTTAAGTGTTAGTTAATGAGTTAGTTATATGGTGATAAATAGCCGTATGTTTATATTGTTTGGGTTGTTTGTGGACTATTAATTAATGTTAATTAACGTTGTCTAAATTGATGTCAGATTAAGCTATTGAAGAGTGTAATTAGTAATTAATATGTACTGCATCAATAAGTTAACTGTTAATTATTATTAAAGTTGGTTTTAGTGGATTAATTGGGATGTTGTAATGCAGGATTTGAATGCTTTCTGAATTGATATTAAGTATTTAACTATACTGCTATATTTTTGTATATTAATGTTGTTTATTTAAAGAGTATCTTAATGCTATCCAAATATGTAAATCTTTGAGACTTTAAGTTTCGTGAACTAATATAAATTCCTACTATATTCATGTTGTCCAAATTGGAATGACTTGGATAATGGTTGTGTTTGTGTTGACCATTTGTGAGGAATAAATATGTTTTTACTAATTGTAATTAAATGATAGGATGATTTGAGTTTGAACTTGATTTGATATTTGAGTTAGTTAATATATTGATTTATTATTATGCTTTGATTGTGAAACAAATAGATCGATTATAAATCGGGGAAAAGAGAAGGTCGTGGAATAATCATCTATGGCTTGAGGTAAGTTTATAAGCAATAAATGTTGTTGAATTTGAATGTGTATGATTTTTTATATATATATTGAATTTAAATGTATGAATTTCTATGGTTGGACCTGAATGCATGAATGTTTGTGAAATTTTGGAATATATTCGGTTCAATTGAGATATGAATTATGAATAAGGATAACTTTGTAATAGTGATATATTAGGTTTATTGCCTAGCAATCTTGATGCCGGTGTATGATATATCAGGCTTATTGCCTAGCAGGCTTTGATGCCGGTGTATGATATCAGGCTTATTGCCTAGAAGGCTTGATGCCGGTGTATGATATCAGGCTTATTGCCTAGCAGGCTTGAAGCCAGTGTATGATGTCAGGCTTATTGCCTAGCAGGCTTGAAGCCGGTGTATTGAATTAGGTTTATTACTTAGCGGGCTCTGTGCCGGTGTTTTATACAAGGCTTTATGCTTAATGAATTTTAAGTGAGCAACGGTAAAAGCAATCAAATGTGTTAAGTGAGCTAAAGCATTCAGGTATGTGAATATGGTTATTCTATTCGAAATGAAAGTTAATTGATTGAAAGATATGTGATAGAAATGTTTTGTGATGATATTAAAAATGTATGAAACTATGAGTAAGGTATTCGGTTTTATGATAAGTATAAGTATGTGATTTAAAAGTTTGATTCACGAGATTGCATATATATATATATGAATACGTATATATATAATCGATTATCTATGATATTATGACTTTGAAATTTGAGAATATATTGATAATTTATATATATGGTATATTCGGTCATGGTATATTGAGGTATAAATATATGTTTGATTCGGATTATTTTATAAATGATTCAGATATGTATGAGGTTTATTTGTTAAATGAAAAGTAAGGTAAGTGAAGTTACTTAATGAGGAACATGGATTATATGAGAAAAGTGAGTGTATATGTGTAAGTGATTAACTAAATTTGGCTTATTTGAATTGAATTATATATGTTTCTATGGTGAATTATTTGCTTATGGCTTACTAAGATTTCAAAGCTTACTTTGTGTAATTTTCCTATGTTTATAGAGTTTCGGAGACTTGCTCGGGTTGGAAGTCGAAGGAGATCTGATCACACTATCCAATTTTCGCTTCAGTAAATAAATGCTTGGAGATTTGGTTTTGTGGCATGTATAGACTAGTTTTGATATGGTTGTTTTGAAATTGTATATATATATATATATATATATATAGCCATGCGAAAATGGCTTGATTATGATGATAATGGTTGTGTATTCGGTCATGTCTTAAGTTTAATTTAGAGGTATGTTTTATGGTAAATATGTTTGTGATGTGGTTATATGATTTGGCAATGAGATATGGTAAGTATGAAGTATAATTGGCTTTATAGTTAGCTCAATTTGGAAGTATGAAAAGTGATATAATTTGGTTTGGTAGTAAGGTAAAGTGATGAAAATGAATTTGATTGAGCATGTAGATTCGGTTTGAAATGGCAAAGTATACACATATATTATTCTTGAATGGTTGGGTTTTTAGGTAAAATTCATGAAGGAAAATGATTATTATATTTTGCGGTATGTTAGTTTGGTTTGGAATGTGAATTTATAAATGACACTGATAAGATAAATTATTAAATATGTCCTGTAATTTGTGAAAGAGTTAAATAAGCATGTTTTAATTTTGTTGGCTATGTGTTTCATGTGACCGAATGTGATTTATATAATTGAGTAAATTGTTACTATACGAATTTTTAAAACTTATTGTAAATGAGTTAATATAACTTTGTGCATGATTTTAAATTGAATGACTGTATTGAGTTGTAATTTGATTGATAATGCCTCGTAACCCTTATCTGGCGACAGATACGGGTTAGAGGTGTTACATATAATATTTCAAACAAGTAGGGCTTTAAAAAGTTTATGCAATCTTGGTCTCCTTTCTTCAAAATTATTACTTTTTCATCCAACTTAAAAGATGAACAATGTATATGTTAAATCTCCATCATTCAAAGATCTAACTCTTATATCACATGTAAGCAATACAAATCTAGAATGGAAAACAATAAACATTAGTTCTATATGTAATAGCCCATTATTGCCTGGGCTTGAACCAATAAAACATAATAAAATAAAATAAAAAAATGTTTATTACAGTCCATTTAAAACAGACCCAAAACACTAATAACCCAATGGCCCGATACTAACCCACTACCCAGGCCTAAATTACCCAAACTTACACGGCCCATAAAGGCCCAAAACCCCAAACAATTTCGGAAGACCTAGGGTTTCTGAAACCCTAGGCACCGCAAGCCTAAAACGAGCCTTCCTCGCGCCGCAGCCTATCCACCAGCCTTCGCTACCGCCGAGATTTTCGCCATTTACCTGCAAAAGGAAGGAAACAACGACAAAAGATGGCAAGAATAACAGACAGTAGCAACAAAAATAGGATTTTGATTTATTTTTTCGGGGTATAAATAACCCCAAAGAAATCTGTAAAAGGGGATACAGGCATATACAGAAAAAAGATACACGAAATCAATACAGAGAATCATCAAGGTTTTTTTATTTTATTTTCTTTTTCCTTCTTTTTTTTTCTTTTTCTTTCGAATCTGCAAACATACAAAGATTTTCACTTCTGTTTTTTTAAAAAAATTATATGCATATTTTAATAAACTGTAAAAAAAAAAAGATAAAAATTTACCTTTCTTTTGAATTCCGCAGCACTGCGGCGTGCCTGTGCGATGTTAACAACAAGGGTAGCTACGATCGGCGCCGGAGTCTCGCCGGGGGACTCGCCGGAAATCGCCCAAGGGAGAGCATTTTTTGAAGGCTCTCCATTTTTTTTTTTCTGCTGAAGTGAAGAATGAAAATTTTTTTAAAAAATTTTGTTTTTATAGGCACCTAAAACGGCGCCGTTTTGGGGCTGGTTTCTATAGCCCAAAACGACGCCGTTTCACCCAGGATCCGTGCGCAGTTGACCCGACCCGAAGGATCCGCGTGTTTTTTTTTTGTGAAATGCGTTATTTACTGCTTTAGCCCTTTCGCATTTTTGGTTTTTTTAATTGAGTTTATTTTATTTTTAATTTTCGCCTGATAATTTACTCCGGTTTTCATTTTAGTCCTAAAACGCACGGTGTCGTTTAGGAGGGCGGGAATATTTCCCTTCGGGTCCTCCACTTTTTGCGCGCGTTGCTAAAGGGGCCCTAATTCACTTATTTCTTTTAAAATTCGCCCCAAAGTTTCATTTTTAAGTTTAATTTTGTCCCTACTTTATTTTCTTTTATTATTTTTGTTATTTTGCCATGGTTTTAACATTATTTTTTTTTCTATTTCTATATAGATATTATTATTATTTTATTATTATCATATTCATTATTTTTATATTTATTATTATTGTTATTATTTTTTTATTATTATAAATATTATTATTATTATTTTCAGTATTACTAGTGTTATTTTTTACTACAATTATTTAATCACTATTAATCTCAATATTTACTATTATTTTATTTTTAATATTATTTTTTTATTTCTACTATTACTTTTATTATTATTTTCATTTACTATTAATATTATTATTATTATTATCACTAATTTAGTATTATTATTATTATATTACCACTACTATTTTTTTCTTATTATTATTTTATTTATAATTAACTTTATTATTATTATTATTATTATTATTATATTTATTATTATTTTATTATCAACATCATTACTATTATTTTCATTATTATTATTCTTCGTATTATTACTAATATTATTTTTGTTTTTATGTTTTACTATTTTTCGTCTATTAATATATTTTATTATTATTATCACATTTTCATTACTATTATTATTATTCTATTTTTTTTTCTCCTCATTTTTGTTACTATTCTCTTTTATTTTATTTCATTTGTCTATCTTGCTTTTGCTTTACTGTATTTTATTTCTACCTTTATTATTGTTATTATATTTTATCCTCGTCATGTTGTTATATAAGCAAGCATTGTAAATCGTTTTACACTTTATTTTAAATTCATTTTCCATTTTATTACGATCGCATTACATTTTATCTAATTTTCAAAATAAGCAAACACTCCGCGTTCTAAGGTTCGAAAGAAATCGTATCTGACTTACTGGGTTTCGATTTTTCTCATCGAATCTAAAGAACCTATTATTTTCTTTTTAAAATCAAAGCATGGGTTAAATAAAAACTTATTCTCGAGAATTCAAAATGTTGTGTCCTAACGCACTGGATGTGACATTATGTTATCTCAAGATAAGGCTTTTGAAAACAAGGCAATGTTTCGTGTTTGGAAGTTCGAGAAATTGTGCCCTAACGTATTGGGTTTCGATTTTTCGTTCGTACAAATAACTAAATATCCTTTTAATTTCGGGTTTTGGGAAATTAAGGGATAATCTTAGTTTCAGGGGTTAAAATGTCGCACCCTAACATACTGGATGTGATATTTTATCCTTTTGGAATAAAAGAGTCTTAATATTCCAAAACGGGTTATACAAACATTCTTTAAAAGGAATTGTATTTTAAAAAATCTGTAACACCCTGGTTTAGGGGCTATGCAGGTTGTGTGTAATTCGGGTGTTGGTAGGTTTTTGGGTGTATTTAGAGGTGTTTTAGAGGTTTTGAGAATGCTCGGATAATAGGGGAAGCTGTGGAAAATTTTGGATTTTTAAGTAATAAAGAGGGGGCTTGGTTTCTGAGGGTTTAAAACAATTAATTAGGCGTTTAAGGCACAAGAAAGGATCTGGCAAAGTGGCTTCATGCGCTGCTTTAGGGGGCTGGAAGTAGCGCCAGTGGGGGGCTTGGGTTCGAGTCCAAGCGGCAGCGATTTTGTTTTATTTTTGCGTCAAGGGACTGGGCTAAGTAGGCCTTAAAAATAAATGTCCAAGTTGATGGACATGGAAGTCCAATTGGCAAAGTGGCTCTTGGGCGCTACTTAGGCGCTGGAAGAGGGAGGTCGCGGTTTCGAGGGGCCGGAGAAGCATTTGGCGTTTTATTTTTGTTTTGGGCGTTGGGCTTTGTAAGACCTTAAAGGTATATGGTGAGGAAATCGGACAGGAAGGATGGGCTGGTGGAGTGGTGCTCGTGCGGCACTTAGGCGCTGGAGGAGTGATAAGGCGCGGTGCGAGCGCTGGAGTCAGAGTTAGCGTTTTATTTTGTTGGTGGTTATGGGCTTGATTAGAAAGGGTTTAAAATAAAATGTTGAGGGTCTCTAGCATAAAATCAAAGTGGCCGAGTGGCACAGGCGTTGGGGGCAAGGAGTGCAGTAGTTGGTCCCGTGTTCGAACTCGTGTGTGGCATTTGGAGTTTTAGTTTTTTTGTTATTTTGGGCAGCAATTTGAAGGTGTTGGACGGCTAGAAGACTCTTATTTGGATGTGGACAATGTGTTTTTTTTTTTATTTATCTATTATTAATTAGATTAAGTGAGGATAAATATTATTTATTTGGTTTTTTTAAGTGGTAAGTGGGATAATAGTGGAGTAATTCAACTTGTTTTGAAGTGAACTAATTCAAATGGAATTGAATTAGTGGCTAGGAAGGTGTTGGCCAAATCTTGGAGTCTTCAAGGGGGGTTGGCCGAATGCTATAAATAGGGGAGGGTAGAGTGCTAATTCTTCATCAAGTCTTTTGCCTCTCCCTCTTGGTGTGCCAAATTCCCTTCCCTATTTAGTGTCATCTTGGCCGAATAGTAGGGTGGTGCTGATCTCCCTTGGTGTCCTAGTGTGGTTGGCCGAATCTTAAGCAAGAGTGGTAAGTATGTTCTGCCCTTAGTAATCGATTTATGAATTCCTTGTTGAAGTGGCCAAAACCGAATGGTTGGCCTTAGTTTTTGCATGGCCGAATGTCATAGTGCCATTAAGTATGTTCTCTTGTGTGTAGTAGCCGAAGAAGGAAGCATTGAGGAAGTCTCTTGGATTCGATCATTTAAGGGGCATATCGACAAGAGCAAGGGAAGCCTTCGGGATCTCAGATTATTTCCGTAAGGATATTAGTAAGTGACTTAGAATTAGTTGATTATGACTTCGATGATTAATCGTGTGGTTCTCGATTAAGTGACTTTCGATGGAGGCCAATACCGATCAAGAAGGGAAAGGGAAGGTCCTGTCCCAAAGTTTAAGAGAAGATCCATTTCTGGCAGATGCGAGATTGGCCACCGTGGTGTGGGCCAAAGAATGTAAAAACGTTAGGCAAAAAGTCGTAGTTTCGCTGAGACGATAGCGTCAAGGATCGAGAGTCTAGAACTCCAAGTAATAAGGTGTGTAGTTAGCCATTGTTTCCGGATTTGCGTGATAAATGTCTACTTTATATGTTGCTAACAAGTGCAGATATGTGAGAATGATACCCTTGAAGGGGGTATGATGATGACTGAGTTAGTAGCAAATCAACTAATATGTGATAATTGATTTTCAATATGTGAGTATGCCTATGATTGTGAATAGCATGCACATGCATCATCTACGATTATATTATGTTACATGTGCATGGGTGGGTTTATGAAAAGAAGGTGCGGGTGTACTTGAGTGCGTGGTTGATGTCGACTTTGTGCTACATCGTGGATTAGCTGGCGCGAGGTCGCGTTGTGGATCTTTGCGATTTAGTTCGGCGTGGTTACCTTGATTGATATGGGCTTTATGCCATATCGTGGCTTGATGGATTGCTGTGTGCTTCATCGTGGTTTGATGTTAGCTATACGCTACATCGTGGATGGCATTGGTTGCCTTTTTGGAGGGAAAAGGAGAGGGTGACTCGATAGTCCCCGGTGTGTGGTAAATTTGGATAAGGGGTGTGTAGCGGATGGACCCTAGGTTGGGTTGGGAATCATGTTGCATTATTTTTGTAATAATATGGAAATGGGCCAAGCCCAATATGACATGTGGATAGGTATGTTTTGGAAACATACGTGGAAATGGGCCAAGCCCAGCTTGATATGTGGTTTATTGAGAAATGGGCCTAGCCCAAAGATTTGAGTATGGGTTGAATGTGTGCCAAGCCCAGATTGTAGTAATTGTTAAAATGAACATATATATATTACTTGCTGCATTTGATAATTGGGATATTATGTGGCTAGCATATGGGTGGATATCGGTGGTTTAATTACACACTGAGTCATTATGACTCACCCAATTATTTTCAAACATCGCAGAGACATGTTGATTGGACTGGGTTGGAGTGGATACAAGGTGGCCCATGCGCAGAAGAGATTTTCATACGTAAGATGTTTTACTTTATTTAAGTATTTTATATTATCAGTATTTTGGGATTTTATTTGATGTAATAAGGGCCTCTTTGATTTAAAGTACTCTATTTATTAATGTTGAAGTTTACACTACACTTAGTAATATTTTCGCAAAAGATTCATATTATAGCAACTTATAATAATGTTTTAATTCGGAAGTTTTCAACAAGCTTATATTATTTATTAAATTTTAAATGGACACGATTTCCAGAGATAATAAAATTTTCAAGTTTAATTCTAAAGTCAAAGATTTCCAACCGTCTTTCCCAGTGACATAACCAGATTCGGTCGTAGTGAATGGGCCGGGTTTGGGGATGTTACAGTTTGGTATCAGAGCCAAGTTCAAAACTCGGCTTTGAGGGTTTTGGGCCCAAGAACGTTTTCAAATGGGCTTTTCAAAAATATGGATTTTTAGGAAATATTTTCAGGTTATTCTGGCATGGCACCTGTACCTTCAACCCGAGTCCGCCAGGTAAGTACTTCAGACTTGTGAAGTAGCTTGTTATATGAACTGTTATGGGCTTAGTTGGGCTCGTAGATTAGTGAACTAGGATCTATTGAACCCTAGGACTAGTCTACTCAAACATATACATAAGACTTGAAATTACTAAACAAACCTATGATTAAGTCGCCGAGTTAAGGTGTGGCAACCATTGTGCGCATGTCTAGGAGTGGATCCGGAAGAGCCTGGTACTTAAGCAGTCCTCGTGACTCACCTCCTCTTCGCTGGAATCCTACCTGGTGCGTAGCTACGGTTCACCTTAACCAAAAGGACTTGTTCATAGGCTAAACCAATTATTAAAACCCGAAAGGGATTAGCCTTGCTGTTTTAAAAATTCTTGGTTTTAAAATTTACAAGAATACCCCTATGTTGAAAATTACTAAAATGCCCTGACTTTTAAAATTTCCCGGTTTAACCCCAAGTTTAATAAAATTTTCTTACTTTGCAAAAGTACCCAATTTTCTGTATGGCAAAAATAATAACCTCGACTTTGAAATTCACAAAATTACCCCGATTAACAAAAATACCAAAATACCCTCAGTTACCAAAATCTCGTTATACCTTTAATTTGCGAAATTTTCAAAATACTCTTCAATTCTGGGAATATCAAAAGATCCTGACCTATTAAAGTTTTTTTTCGCTTTGGTTTATTACCAAAAATACCCCTATAGGAAAATGACGAAAATACCCTGGGTAGAAACAGCAGAGATGTCCGGATAGTGAATGTGTGTGGTGGATACCACCAATGTTCCTTTAATGAGGAAGGAATGTGTTTTTGTTGATAAATGGATGTGTCCTTATGGATGAACGTGATATATTCTGAAATAGAATAGGGAACTTGAACTGAAAATTTGTGTGATCGAAAGAACTACCTCTAGAAATTCTTTTCATAAAATTGTTCGTGGTTAAACAGGGAACAAATACTAATGCATAAAACTCCTTAATCGAGTTAAATCACGGCGATAGAGATGAGTTCTAGGGGACGCGGTAGAGGTAGAATGGCGGTTTAACCCGTGGATCCGCCATGAGTCGAAAAGTGAAGTGCCGCCACCGTGGACGTAGAAGGGCAAGATCGAGATAGGAGAAGATGACGCAGTTGTCGCGGGCCATGTTACGAATTTTAGAGCGTAGCGAGAGCTAGTAGAGGAAATGGAACTCGAAAGTCGGTGTCGGAAAGGCTTAGATTGAACGGAGCTGAGATCTTTAGAGGAGTGTCTGGAGTAGCTCCGAACGTAGCGGAGTATTGGCTAGAAGCAGTCGAAAGAATCATGGACGATTTGGACTGTACCAACGAAGAAAAGCTGAAAGGTGTTGTTTCATTACTTCGCGACGGCTTATCGTTGGTGGCTCATCACAAAACAAGGTGTACCGCAGATCGACTGGATTGGGATTTCTTTAAGGAAAAGTTTGAAGGAAAGTACGTAGGAGCCAGTTATTTGGACTCGCAAAGGAAAGCGTTTCTAAATCTAGTGCAAGGGAGTAAGTCGATAGCTGAGTACGAAGCGGAATTTGTGCGGTTAAGCCAGTATGCTAAGGGAATTGTGGCCACTGATTATGAGAGGTGCGTCCGGTTTGAGGATGGATTGCGAGATGAACTTCGAATGCTGATTGCTCCGCAGAGGGAGAGAGACTTCGCGGTGCTAGTGGAGAAAGCTCGGATTGCGGAAGAGGTTAAGAAGACTATAAGAGAAAACCGAGAAAAGAATAGAAGCGAGAATAAGAGAGATATTGGACCGTCAGCATCACTTGGTAATGTCCAGAAAAGACCAAGGACCGAGAACCCTGTAAGTGCACTTGTACCAATGGATCGGAATCGTTCTTGTGTTCGATGTGGAAGACCTCACACAGGAGAGTGTTGGGGAAATAGTAAAGAATGTTTTCGGTGTGGATCTAAGGCACATCTAGTTAAGAATTGTCCTCGAGCGACGAGGGTCGTGGTTCTAGTCGAGTCAACCAAGGATGTGATGTTAGGTAAGCTCCTTTGCTTTGGTACATGCTTTAATTACTTTGATTGCTTAAGAGTTAACCTATTCTCAGTTTGCTAAGAGAGGTGTTTCAATTTTGAGCGAACTTAGAGATTGTGTAGGTACGATAGCCTTAGTAAGATCGAGTTGCGCAAAGATAAGCGTAAGGTGGTAAGAAAGGTTGTATGGACGTTTGTTAGTAAAGTAATTTCGAGGACGAAATTATTTTTAAGGAGGGTAGAATTGTAACACCCCGTTTAGGGGCTATGCAGGTTGTGTGTAATTCGGGTGTTGGTAGGTTTTTGGGTGTATTTAGAGGTGTTTTAGAGGTTTTGAGAATGCTCGGATAATAGGGAAAGTCAGTGGAAAATTTTGGATTTTTAAGTAAAAAGAGGGGCTTTGGTTTCGAGGGTTTAAAACAATTAATTAGGCGTTTAAGGCACAAGAAAGGATCCGCAAAGTGGCTTCATGCGCTTGCTTTAGGGGTGGAAGTAGCGCCGGTGGGGGCTTGGGTTCGAGTCCAAGCGCAACGATTTTGTTTTATTTTTGCGTCAAGGGACTGGGCTAAGTAGGCCTTAAAAATAAATGTCCAAGTTGATGGACATGGAAGTCCAATTGGCAAAGTGGCTCTTGGGCGCTACTTAGGCGCTGGAAGAGGGAGGTCGCGGTTTCGAGGGGCCGGAGAAGCATTTGGCGTTTTATTTTTGTTTTGGGCGTTGGGCTTTGTAAGACCTTAAAGGTATATGGTGAGGAAATCGGACAGGAAGGATGGGCTGGTGGAGTGGTGCTCGTGCGGCACTTAGGCGCTGGAGGAGTGATAAGGCGCGGGTGCGAGCGCCTGGAGCTGCAGTTAGCGTTTTTATTTTGTTGGTGGTTATGGGCTTGATTAGAAAGGGTTTAAAATAAAATGTTGAGGGTCTCTAGCATAAAAATCAAAGTGGCCGAGTGGCCCTGGCGTTGGGGGCAAGGAGTGCGGCAGTTGGTCCCAGGTTCGAACATGGTGTGTGGCATTTGGAGTTTTAGTTTTTTTTGTTATTTTGGGCAGCAATTTGAAGGTGTTGGACGGCTAGAAGACTCTTATTTGGATGTGGACAATGTGTTTTTTTTTTTATTTATCTATTATTAATTAGATTAAGTGAGGATAAATATTATTTATTTGGTTTTTTTTAAGTGATAAGTGGGATAATAGTGGAGTAATTCAACTTGTTTTGAAGTGAACTAATTCAAATGGAATTGAATTAGTGGCTAGGAAGGTGTTGGCCAAATCTTGGAGTCTTCAAGGGGGGTTGGCCGAATGCTATAAATAGGGGAGGGTAGAGTGCTAATTCTTCATCAAGTCTTTTGCCTCTCCCTCTTGGTGTGCCGAAATTCCCTTCCCCTATTTAGTGTCATCTTGGCCGAATAGTAGGGTGGTGCTGATCTCCCTTGGTGTCCTAGTGTGGTTGGCCGAATCTTAAGCAAGAGTGGTAAGTATGTTCTGCCCTTAGTAATCGATTTATGAATTCCTTGTTGAAGTGGCCAAAACCGAATGGTTGGCCTTAGTTTTTGGCATGGCCGAATGTCATAGTGCCATTAAGTATGTTCTCTTGTGTGTAGCCGAAAGAAGGAAGCATTGAGGAAGTCTCTTGGATTCGATCATCTAAGGGGCATATCGACAAGAGCAAGGGAAGCCTTCGGGATCTCAGATTATTTCGGTAAGGATATTAGTAAGTGACTTAGAATTAGTTGATTATGACTTCGATGATTAATCGTGTGGTTCTGATTAAGTGACTTTCGATGGAGGCCAATACCAGTCAAGAAGGGAAAGGGAAGGTCCCTGTCCCAAAGTTTAAGAGAAGATCCATTTCTGCTGTACGAGATTGGCCACCAGGGTGTGGGCCAGCAACAGAAAACGTTAGGCAAAAAGCCGTAGTTTCGCTAGACGATAGCATCAAGGATCGAAAGTCTAGAACTCCAAGTAATAAGGTGTGTAGTTAGCCATTGTTTCCGGGATTTGCGTGATAAATTTCTACTTTATATGTTGCTAACAAGTGCAGTATATGTGAGAATGATACCCTTGAAGGGGGTATGATGATGACCAGGTTAGTAGCAAATCAACTAATATGTGATAATTGATTTTCAATATGTGAGTATGCCTATGATTGTGAATAGCATGCACATGCATCATCTACGCATTATATTATGTTACATGTGCATGGGTGGGTTTATGAAAAGAAGGTACGGGTGTACTTCGAGTACGTGGTTGATGTCAGCTTTGTGCTACATCGTGGATTGGCGCTGACTGAGGTCGCGTTGTGGATCTTTCCGATTTAGTTCGCGTGGTTACCTTGATTGATATGGGCTTTATGCCATATCGTGGCTTGATGGATTGCTGTGTGCTCCATCGTGGTTTGATGTTAGCTATACGCTACATCGTGGATGGCATTGGTTGCCTTTTTGGAGGGAAAAGGAGAGGTGACTCGATAGTCCCCTCGTGTGTGGTAGGTCGGATAAGGGGTGTGTAGCGGATGGACCCTAGGTTGGGTTGGGAATCATGTTGCATTATTTTTGTAATAATATGGAAATGGGCCAAGCCCAATATGACATGTGGATAGGTATGTTTTGGAAACATACGTGAAATGGGCCAAGCCAGTTGATATGTGGTTTATTGAGAAATGGGCCTAGCCCAAAGATTTGAGTATGGGTTGAATGTGGGCCAAGCCCAGTTGTGGTAATTGTTAAAATGAACATATATATATTACTTGTTGCATTTGATAATTGGGATATTATGTGGCTAGCATATGGGTGGATATCAGTGGTTTAATTACACACTGAGTCATTATGACTCACCCAATTATTTTCAAACATCGCAGGAGACATGTTGATTGGACTGGGTTGGAGTGGATACAAGGTGGCCCATGCAGAAGAGATTTTCATACGTAAGATGTTTTACTTTATTTAAGTATTTTATATTATCGTATTTTGGGATTTTATTTGATGTAATAAGGGCCTCTTTGATTTAAAGTACTCTATTTATTAATGTTGAAGTTTGCACTACACTTAGTAATATTTTCGCAAAAGATTCATATTATAGCAACTTATAATAATGTTTTAATTCGGAAGTTTTCAACAAGCTTATATTATTTATTAAATTTTAAATGGACACGATTTCCAGAGATAATAAAATTTTCAAGTTTAATTCTAAAGTCAAAGATTTCCAACCGTCTTTCCCAGTGACATAACCAGATTCGGTCGTAGTGAATGGGCCGGGTTTGGGGATGTTACAAAATCTTTTCAAATTCTCGACATAAAGACATTAAATAATCACTTAGGTACCAATTTCGGGCGTTACGAGGGTGCTAATCCTTCCTCGTGCGTAATCGACTCCCGAACCCGTTTTTCTAAATTTCGTAGACCAAAACTATCGTTTTAATAAATCAAAAGGTTTTAACGATAAATCCTGAGGTTATCCGATCACACCCCAAAAAAAGATTGTAGCGACTCCATTTTCGTTTAAAAGTCGACCCCGTTTTCCCAAACAAAAAAATGGTTTCGACAGCTTGGCGACTCCACTGGGACCAATAAGAGAGTCAAGCCGCAAAATTGATTATTTTCTGTCCTTTTGTCTAAATTTGAAAATCAGATTTGAAAAATTATGAGTCTTTTTATTGCATGTTGTTTTAATATTGAAAAGCATGTCTGCATTGCATTGCATGACCTTTGTGGTCACACCCTTTTAAGTGGGAGCGAGAAGCTACTCCTTCGTGAGGTTTTCACCTCCGTGCAGGATAGTGAATCACTTTCGGGATACATCCGTACCTATGTCTTCGTGAGATTTTCATCTCCGTGCAGCCATAGGGAAATGTATTCCCCTGAACTGAACTCGATCCATATAAGCCTATAATGGGTGAGGATTGAGGAATCTGCTGGTTCAGGTACCCTCCCTCTAGAACTAAGCCACATATAGTGATCCTTAAGAGCCAACCCTAGATAGAGCTATACTGAACCCTAGTGGTCACCCAGATAGGTGCCCTATTTTGTTATTTCTCTTGTGCTAACGTTTTCTCTTTTGTTTTGATTGCATTGCATCCACATCATAGAAAAGAGGTGTTGATTCAAATTCGATTACTAAATAGAAGAGTTTGTCATGAGAAAATGGATTTCTTGATAACGTAGATTATAATACGGTCGTCCGAATATGGTCCAAGTAAACACAGCGAGAGAAGGCTGATAGTCCGTGAAGGATTACAAGACTCTATTGCCCAAGGATTCAAGATGGCAAAGACTATTCGAGAATCACCACGTCTCGGCTTTCTTGAAGAGGCTAACGAGCATTATGGAAATAAGTGAGCAGTGAGTCGCGGCCCAGATCAAGCAAAAAGGAGCTAGTGGAGGCATCTATTAGAAGTTTGCAAGATTTGACCTTTGCGAAGAAGGGGATTAATGTTTGGCTTGGAATATGAGGGCAAGGCCGCATATGTAATCCGTTTTATGTAAAGAAATTTGCTTTCTAGAAAAGTTTTTCTAATGGAATTGAATTCAGAATCAACGCCTCTCTTTCTTTTGCATTCATTCCATGCATTTGCATTACATCATATCATTTGCATTTAAGTCCATAGAGAGAGTCTAATTAGTTGAAATTATAACAGAGAGAAAGGAGAAAGAGGGAAAGAAAAATCTGGAAACTGAACACCGTTACGGTACACGTGCCAAGACCAAGAAAATGGATCAAAGACTTGAACAAATTCAAAGAGACATGCAAGACCAGATGCAAGAGCAATTAGCAAAGCTCCAACAGGAGATGAGAGACCAAATGTTGGAAGCCCAAAGAAGTATGATGGCTCAAATGGCTCAGATGCTGAACGGGGTAATGGACAAAGGAAAGGGTCAAATAGTTAATACTGAAGATAATGAGGACTTTCCTCCGGATTTTACTCCACCGCATACACAAGTACACCCTGAAGAATATCCCCGAAGGCCATCTGTCACGATTAGGCCTCAACAAGGGCAAAATGACACTGGAGTGCCCATGAATTTCCAAGTTGGCACAGGATCCAACCCAGGAGATAACCCTGCTAATCCTGTTATCCCTGACTTAGATATAGCAGATAGTGAGGGGATAAGAACTGAATCTTCTAGGCAGTTAGAAGATCGTTGCAGATGGTTGGAAGAAAAGTTTAAGGCTTTAGAAAATGCTGATAATCATCATGGAATTGATGCTAAAAATTTGAGCTTGGTTCCAGATTTGGTGCTTCCTCATAAATTTAAGATGCCAAAATTTGAGAAGTACAATGGGACTAGTTGCCCTGAAGCCCACATAACTATGTTCTGTAGATGCATGACTGGCTACATGAATAATGATCAACTTTTGATTCATTGTTTCCAAGACAGTTTAGTGGGGGCAGCGTCTAGGTGGTACAACCAACTCAGTCGTACTAGGATTAGTTCTTGGAGAGACCTAGCCCAAGCTTTCATGAAGCAATACAATCATGTCACAGACATGACGCCTGACAGAATCATACTGCAGAATATGGAAAAGAGGTCAAATGAAAGTTTCAGGCAGTATGCGCAAAGATGGAGGGAAGTTGCCATGCAAGTTCAGCCACCACTCCTAGAAAAGGAAACTACGATGCTTTTCACCAATACTCTAAAAGCCCCATTCATTAACCATATATTGGGAAGTGCCACCATAAGCTTTTCAGATATGGTAATGTCTGGCGAGATGATTTAAAATACGGTAAGGAGTGGGAGGATAGACACGGGAGAAAGTGCCAAAAGATCAGCCCCGAGAAACAAGGAAAATGAAGTGAATGTCCTGAGCATGCATCCCAAATCAGTAACTGTAGGCCAACCGAGGGCTGTAACCGCTAGCTATCAAGGCTCTTCAAGGCGGGAACCCAATGCGAGGCCAAATACAGAAAAGCTCCAGTTCACACCCATCTCGATGACATATAAGGAGTTGTATCAGAATCTTTTTGATGTGCATGCGGTGTCTCCGTCCTACTCGGAACCTGTGCAACCTCCATTCCCAAAGTGGTATAATGAGAATGCCCAATGTGAGTACCACGCGAGAATAACGGGTCACTCAATTGAAAACTGTACTACGTTTAAAAAGTTGGTCGAAAGGTTCATCAAAATGGGAATTGTGAAGTTCGACGATTCATCAGAACCTAATCACTTTGACGAGGTAGTAAATGCGATAATTGAAGGAGGATACAAGAAAGTTGCGACTCCTTGAAGAAATCAAAAGCGAAGAGGGAACCAAGGAACGAGGTTTCCAAGCTCTTGTGTACTTGGGAGTGTTTTGAATAATGGGACTGTGGAAGAGATCCCTGTATTTTTAGAGCTAATCTAGAATAATATTCAAATCACGCTTGTTGCCTTAAGCCTAGAGGCAATAAGTATCCTTTTATGAAATAGGCTCGTGTCTGAAATTTTTATTTCAATAAAATGCATCTTTTTGAACAAATATTCTTTTATTCTTTTCATAAATAGATTCTTTTATTTTTGGACTTTCTTTTAAGTATTCTTTCATTCTTCATTCATGACCATACAAATAACCATTCTTTGAATCAGTTATTTTTTGGAATCTTCCTTCGAACCTACAATAGGTCTCTAGACATCAACGATGTGAGCAACGCTGTTATTGACTTGGAGTCTCCTTTCGAATAAGATATGTGTTTAGAGGGATCTCAGGACTTTGAAGATGACAAAGATTGTAACCTATCTTATGATTTGTTAAGGATGGTAGAACATGATGAAAAACAGATCCTACCTTACATAGGGTCAGTGTACATTGCGAGCCTAGGATAGGGGTGAAGATCGAAACCCAGCTCACCACAGAAATGAGGCAAGACATCGTTGAGTTATTTTCAAGAATCCAAAGATTTTTTTTTTACACGATCATATCAGGACATGCCTGGACTACCGAGACACGGGTATGTTGAAATCTTAAAAGAGGTTCATAAGGATATCAGAAGGACACATGCTAATGGTTTTACAATAGTCAAGCTAAGCTTGAGGTTTGGGTATTGTTAATCTACATAGAAGGGGATGGTATCAGCTATGCTGTATTTAAGGAGACAAGATTCATGTGCTTTCTCCATTGCTTCACAAATTTTCCATATGTGGGGCATGGATGAGATGGGGCCAATCTCGTCAAAAGCTTTTAGCTAATATCGATTCATCGTCGTGGTCATCGTTTACTTCACTAAGAGGGTGGATGTAGCTTCATATGCCAATGTTACAAAGTCGATAGTCATCAAATTCTCAAAAAAAAAGGGCACCGACAAAGAATGCCAAAAAGGACAATGTCAAAAGTTTGTAGTTTGTTCAAAGATCAGACGCCATATCATAGAGCAACAAAGTCAGCCAAAAAGAAAAAAACAAAAAAAAAACAAAATAAGAATCATGGAAAAACGACTGAGATTTGTAAAGGTTGGCATAAAGAAGTCACAATTTACCCTCTTTGTTTCTTGAACGATGGACGGGACCTTTACCGGGGCAACATCTTTCCCATTGGTTTATGAAAGGGAAGCAATCGTGGGAGGTTAAGATTCTTTGTCTCCAAGTTTTGATTGAATTGGATGAAGCAGACATGCCTCCAGTAAGTTTGATTGAAAGTATTCATGGTCGAATGTACCAAAAATGGATTGTACAAGCTTATGATAAAAGGTTTTCCCAAGAAGAGTTCATGATAGGGACCTGGCATTAAGAAGGATTCTTCTCATACAAAAGGATTTCAGAGGAAAGCAGATGCCAAATTGGGAAGGACCTTATGTAGAGCCTGTTCTAGATGAGCATTGATGTTGACCGAAACAGATGGCGAAGACTTGCCCAATCTGACGAATTCAGGTTCAGACAAGAATTATTTTACCTGAAAAGCCAAGGTGAAAACCCGCAAAAGAAGCCTTGAGATCAAATTCTAAAAAAAAAAAGAGAGGCCAAGGCAAAAACCCGCAAAGGGCGCTTTGAGACCAAAGGGGTTTTGAGCTGAAAACCCGAAAAGGGCGGCTCAAATTTTGATCAAAGATAGGGCATGTAAGAGTCTTGCTATGCCTTAATTAACAATGAGGAAGTATGCTATGTCTTGAGGCATCGACAAAGTACTCCAGATCCTTTAAACACGTATTGAGCTCAAAATGATCCTCAAGAAGTTTGTACAGAGAAGCTCAGGCTGCGATATCTGGGGCACCTAGCTTCTATCTTACCCATTTTTGAATTTGCTATCTTTGATTACTTTATTCTCTTCAAAGATACACTTCAATCAATTTTCTTTTATGGCCTTGGCTATTTTTACTTTATTCTTTTTCAAGATGCACCTCAGTCAATTTTTTTTTATTGGCTTGGTTAGCTTTGATTAACTTATTTGTTTTGAGCTATGCTCCTGATTAATTTCTTTCTCGTCCATTGTTGTGATCTTTTTCAAGCATTTTATATTGAAATAACGATTAATGGACTAATAATACTTTCATAAAAGGAGTTTCGTACATTACTCTGGAAGTTTCTAAATAGTACGAGAATCTGAAACAGGACTATTGTTTAGAACTCACCAAGCCTAAGGGTTGGAAATATTGAAAGATGATTATCTATTCAGATTTTTAAGACATTTCATCGGTAATACCATTTCGACCAATGACGAGCAAGGTCAACCCAAGTGTAAAAGGGGATCATTCTCAGGAAAAGAAAAATGATACCCTGCATTCATACATTTGGTCATTACACCCAGGGAATGGTGTAATTGATTGAAGATGATACAAATTCCATACCTCTGAGTAGTAACAGGATGGATGGAAGAAATCAAATGTTATTCCCCTGAAGTTACAGTGGGAGGTACAAACTTTATGACCCAAAAGGTACAGTGGAAGGGACTCTGAAATTACAGCGGGGCAAGCTTGCTGAGCCATAATATGGTTGTTTCTTTGGTTTTTCTGTCAAAGATACCAGCTGAACGAGAAAGCATGGTAACGCATCAGTGATAGAACCTCGATGAACTATGAGCAATGACAACCCAAACATTAAATAGGGATCATTCTCACACTTCCAATTAGGAGCATTTGATTCATTCTGATCATTGTGTCCTAATCGTTGTACATATGAAAAAAAAAAGATCATTCTCATGACATTCTGCATTCATGCAAATGTCATCCATAACACATTAAGTTAGGAGCATTAGATTCATTCCGATTATAGCATCCTAATCATCTGGCATAAACATAAGTCTACAGGATATGTCCCCCAGATGACGGTGTAGTAACATCGGTGAATTCACCAGTCCTATCTCCCTGATCAGCAGTGGAATGGGACGAAGATTGTAAATCTTGTCACCCTAAGCAGTAGTGGGACGAGATCAAACGGAAAATCTTATCTTCCTGAGTTGCAGTGAAGCAGATTGAAGCCACCTACCTTATCTCCCTGAAGTTGCAGTGGAGCAGGTTGAAGTCACAAGTCTTATCTCCCTAGAGTTGCAGTGGAACAGACTGAAGATAGTTAATCCCATCTCCCTGAAGTTGCAGTGGAGCGGATTAAAATGATGAATCCTATACCTCTGAAGTTGCAGTAGGTCGGATTGAATTTACCATAGAAGATCTTATCTCCACTGAGCAGGAGTGGAGCAGATCAAATTTGAGCAAGTCTTATCTCCATGTATTGGCAATAGAGTAGACTGAAAAAATCAGATTTTATCTCCACTGAGCAGGAGTGGAGCAGATCGAATTTGAGCAAGTCTTATCTCCATGTATCGGCAATAGAGCAGACTGAAAATATCAGATCTTATCTCCACTGAGCAGGAGTGGGGCAGATCAAAGACAGCAAGTCTTATCTCCATATATTGGCAATGGAGCAGACTGAAGATAACAGATCTTATCTCCACTGAGCAGGAATGGGGCAGATCAAAGACAGCAAGTCTTATCTCCATGTATCGGCAATGGAGCAGACTGAAGATAGCAGATCTTATCTCCACTGAGCAGGAGTGGGGCAAATCGAAGACAGCAAGTTTTATCTCCATGTATCGGCAATGGAGCAGACTAATGATAGCAGATCTTATCTCCACTGAGCAGGAGTGGAGCAGATCGAAGACAACAAGTCTTGTCTCCATGTATCGGCAATGGAGTAGACTAAAGATAGCAGATCTTATCTCCACTGAGCAGGAGTGGAGCAGATTGAAGGTAGCAGATCTGGCATTCCTGAAGTTGCAGGAAGCAGATCGAAGACATTGATCTTGTCTCCCTGAGTTTGCAGTGGAGCAGATTAAAATAGCAGATTTGGCATTCCTGAAGTTGCAGGAAGAAGACCGAAGATAGCAGATCTTACCTCCACTGAGCAGGAGTGAAGCAGATTGAAGATAGCAGATCTGGCATCCCTGAAGTTGCAGGAAGCAGATCGAAGATAGTAAATCTTGTCTTCCTGAAATTGCAGTGAAGCAGATTGAAGAAACTAGCCTATCTCTCTGAAGATACAAGACCGGGCAAAATGGGCCTTTTTATTGTCTTTGCTCTATTCTCGTTACACGACAATGGGCAAAGAAGGGCAGCTGTAATAGCCCATTATTGCCCGAGCTTGAACCAATAAAACATAATAAAATAAAATAAAAACAATGTTTATTATAGTCCATTTAAAACAGACCCAAAACACTAATAACTCAGTGGCCCGATACTAACCCACTACCCAGGCCTAAATTACCCAAACTTACACGGCCCATAAAGGCCCAAAACCCCAAACAATTTCGGAAGACCTAAGGTTTTTGAAACCCTAGGCGCCGCAAGCCTAAAACGAGCCTTCCTCGCTCCACAGCCTAGCCACCAGCCTTCGCTACCGCCGAGATTTTCGCCATTTACCTGCAAAAGGAAGGAAACAACGACAAAAGATGGCAAGAATAACAGACAGTAGCAACAAAAATAGGATTTTGATTTATTTTTTTGGGGTATAAATAACCCTAAAGAAATCTGTAAAATGGGATACAGGCATATACAGAAAAAAGATACACGAAATCAATGCAGAGAATCATCAAGGTTTTTTTATTTTATTTTCTTTTTCCTTCTTTTTATTTTTTTTTTCTTTCGAATCTGCAAACATACAAAGATTTTCACTTCTGTTTTTTTTAAAAAAATTATATGCATATTTTAATAAACTATAAAAAAGAGATAAAAAATTACCTTTTTTTTGAATTCAACGTACGTGCACGTACGACGGCGGCGACAACAAGTGGCGCGCGCGCGAGTCTCGCCGGGGGACTCGTCGGAGATCGCCCAAGGGAGAGCATTTTTTGAAGGCTCTCCATTTTTTTTTTCTGCTGAAGTGAAGAATGAAATTTTTTTTAAAAAAATTTGTTTTTATAGGCACCTAAAACGCGCGCTGCTTTGGGGTCGGTTTCTATAGCCCAAAACGACGCTGCTTTCACCCAGATCCAGCAGCAGATTGACCCACCCAAGGATCTCAAGCGTGTTTTTTTTGTGAAATGGGTTATTTACTGCTTTAGCCCTTCCGCATTTTTGATTTTTTTAATTGAGTTTATGTTTTTTTTTTTAATTTTTGCCTGATAATTTACTCCGGTTTTCATTTTAGTCCTAAAACGCACGGTGTCGTTTAGGAGGGCGGGAATATTTCCCTTCTGGTCCTCCACTTTTTGCGTGCGTTGCTAAAGGGGCCCTAATTCACTTATTTCTTTTAAAATTCGCCCCAAAATTTCATTTTTAAGTTTAATTTTGTCCCTACTTTATTTTCTTTTATTATTTTTGTTATTTGCCATGGTTTTAACATTTTTTTTATTTCTATATAGATATTATTATTATTTTATTATTATCATATTCATTATTTTTATATTTATTATTATTGTTATTATTATTTTTTATTATAAATATTATTATTATTATTTTCAGTATTACTAGTGTTATTTTTTACTACCATTATTTAATCACTATTAATCTCAATATTTACTATTATTTTATTTTTAATATTATTTTTATTTCTACTATTACTTTTATTATTATTTTCATTTACTATTAATATTATTATTATTATTATCACTAATTTAGTATTATTATTATTATATTACCACTACTATTTTTTTCTTATTATTATTTTATTTATAATTAACTTTATTATTATTATTATATTTATTATTATTTTATTATCAACATCATTACTATTATTTTCATTATTATTATTCTTCTTATTATTACTAATAATTTTTTATGTTTTACTATTTTTCGTTTATTAATATATTTTATTATTATTATCACATTTTCATTACTATTATTATTATTCTATTTTTTTCTCCTCATTTTTGTTACTATTCTCTTTTATTTTATTTCATTTGTCTATCTTGCTTTTGCTTTACTATATTTTATTTCCACCTTTATTATTGTTATTATATTTTATCCTCGTCATGTTGTTATATATGCAAGCATTGTAAATCATTTTACACTTTATTTTAAATTCATTTTCCATTTTATTACGATTGCATTACATTTTATCTAATTTTTAAAATAAGCAAACACTCTGCGTTCTAAGGTTCGAAAGAAATCGTATCCTAACTTATTGGGTTTCGATTTTTCTCATCGAATCTAAAGAACCTATTATTTTCTTTTTAAAAATCAAAGCATGGGTTAAATAAAAACTTATTCTCGGGAATTTAAAATGTTGTGTTCTAACGCACTGGATGTGACATTATGTTATCTCGAGATAAGGCTTTTGAAAACAAGGCAATGTTTCGTGTTTGGAAGTTCGAGAAATTGTGCCCTAACGTATTGGGTTTCGGTTTTTCGTTCGTACAAATAACTAAATATCCTTTTAATTTCGGGTTTTGGGAAATTAAAGGATAATTTTAGTTTCAGGGGTTAAAATGTTGCACCCTAACGTACTGGATGTGATATTTTATCCTTTTGGAATAAAATAGTCTTAATATTCCAAAACGGGTTATACAAACATTCTTTAAAAGGAATTGTATTTTAAAAAATCTTTTCAAATTCTCAACATAAAGACATTAAATAATCACTTAGGTACCAATTTTGGGCGTTACGAGGGTGCTAATCCTTCCTCGTGCGTAACTGACTCCCGAACCCGTTTTTCTAAATTTCATAGACCAAAACTATCGTTTTAATAAATCAAAAGGTTTTAACGATCAATCCTGAAGTGATCCGATCACACCCCAAAAAAAGATTAGTGGCGACTCCATTTTCGTTTAAAAGTCGACCCCGTTTTCCCAAATAAAAAAAAATGATTTCGACACTATAACTCTGAAACCAGCCACAAACTTTGTGAGGCACACCCAGACTTTATTTAACAAAACTATTAATAGTAGATACTCAAGGTTCCATTTAAGTATAACTCTTAGACGGAGGTTACCATATTAAAACTATGACTTTTATAAAAGCAAAAACAAATAAACTTTTAATTAATAAATAAATAATTTAATTCCAATAGTTTTCGAAATTTTAATAATTTATTTTCTCCAACCCATCAAGTTAATATTTTATATACAGTTCTGATGCATGAAAACAAAAATGTACACTTTTTTCTAAATGAGGTTTTATAGTTAATTCTTGGTTAATGCATTATTTACCTCCAAAATTGCATTAAATTATTACTTTAATATTTAAAATATTATTTTGTCATTTTGATGCTTGAAGTTTTTAATTGTGTATCACACTATCCAAGCATTAACGACGCTAAAAAAATACAAAGTTGGCGTAGTGCTCTCCTAGCATATCACATCGCAACATGTTTTTAAAATTTTTTAAAAAAATCAATAAAATTTAAAAATTACAAATTAAAAAATATAGAAAATCTCCAGAAATGTAAAAATTAAACCTTTTCTAAAACAATTCAAAGAAATAATAGCAAAAAGTTCGAAAAAAAATATCAAAAAATTTAAAAGATCGGAAAAATATAGAAAATTTCCAGAAATTAAACAAATATACATTACTTTCTTAATATATATAATTTTTTTAAAATAAAATATTACAGAAAAATCTGAAAAAAAAAGATAAAAAAGGAAAATATATAAAAAGAGCGAAAATTCAAAAAAAAGAAAAGAAAAGAAGAGAAAAATATATGTACACATACGGTGTATATATATACACTAATATAATATGTTATATATAAGTAAAAATAATTTTGTTTGTATGACCATAAACTATTGTTTTGACTTTTTTTCTATTTTTAATTTTTTTTTTCAAAAAAAAATTGAGTTTAACTGAAAAAACGAAATTTCAAGAAAAAAGAAAAAGAAAAACATTCAAGGTTATAAAAAATTACTATACATCCAGTTTCATTTTTTTTTATTTTTCTTATTTCTTATTAAGGAAAAGTATTTTTTGAAAAAGTTGAGGAAAATTTTTAAAATTTTTTAATTCATTCTAATATATATATATATATATATATATATATATTGCAATTTGACATGTTAGAAGCGCGCTACACAATTGAAAATTTCAAAGTAATTAAACTGATAAAAATATTTAAATATCAAAATAACAATTAGGTACAATATTGGGTAAATATTACATTAACCCTTAATTCTTATATTTTAAAGTCAATAAAAAAATTGAAAAAGGTTTCCCTTCCTACTCCTATCGAGAAAACTTCGTAGCAAGAGCAGGAAGCGTGTTTGACTTGATTCATATTCAAACCCAAAGACTTCCATGGAATTACTTGGCATTGGCTCCTGGCGTGGATGAAACGATGGCTGACGAGATATCTTCGCCGTATTTCTAAGAACAAATAGAAGCTTCGACATTCCACTTCCCATTTTCCAATAACACCGCCTTTCTTACATTTTATTTTCTAGGAAAACCGTGTAAATTTACCAATATGTTGACATTGACTTTTTTTTTTTTTTTTTAGTAATAACAGGGCTAGTTTAAGATCAAAAGTCTCAATCCAATCCTCTATATCCTTCACATCACCATTCCTAATCCCTCTTCCATCTCCTTGTTCTCTTTCTCTCCCACCCTTCAACTCGAAAAAACAAAAAAAACATCATGGATAAGGAGCAAGAAGAGATGCAATTTGTTGGGTTCTTTGGCATCTTCAACGAATCCTACAAAGCCATCTTTGCATGGAGAAAAATCTTCACCAAAATCACTTTGTCTTTAATCCTTCCTCTATCCTTCATCTACCTTGTTCACATGGAAGTATCCAATCTCTTCTTCAGGAAAATCATCCACAACGAAATAGAACTCGACCACACTCGATCAGGCACTCCCAAATACGAGAAACTATCTGACCTCATCTCCGATGAGTGGGCTTACTTTTGGCTTTTCAAAGCTGCCTACTTCACTCTGTTTTTCATCTTCTCGCTCCTCTCAACAGCCGCAGTTGTTTACACCATCGCCTGCATATACACAGCTCGGGAACTCACCTTCAACAAAGTCATCAGCGTCGTTCCCAAGGTCTGGAAGCGGCTGATGGTTACTTTCTTATGTATTTTCATCGCCATGTTTTTATACCACGTCGCAGCATTGGCTATCTTGATTGGTTGCGTGGTTTCAATCGGAGGAAGCAATTTGGGTTTCGCGGTGTTCGTTGTTTTAGCGATTTTTTACTTAGTGGGGTTTTTGTATTTGACCGCAATCTGGCACTTGGCCAGCGTCGTCTCTGTATTAGAAGAGGCCTACGGTTTCAACGCCATGGTCAAAGGTAAAAACCTGCTAAAAGGGAACCTATGGCTGGCGATGGTCATTTTCCTGACGCTCGGAATCGCCGCCGCCGTCATCCAGTTTGCGTTCCAGAGACTGGTGGTGGAAGGAAGCGGCTCCGGCATGGCTAATAGGATTGCGTATGCAATTATTTGTTTGTTTCTGCATTCCATGTTGAGTCTCTTGGGGTTAGTTATCCAGACAGTGATTTACTTTGTCTGCAAATCTTACCACCATGAAAACATCGATAAATCAGCCTTGTCGGATCACCTGGAAGTATATCTGGGAGAGTATGTTCCTTTGACGGCAAAGGATGTTCAGCTAGAGCAATATCATGTTTGATTGATTTGAGTTGAAAGTAGATCAATTAAAATAATGGGTCAATGCTTGTAAATTGCAATAGTTTATCTTTGAAGTCATAGTTGTGATTTTGATCAACGGTGTTATTTGTACCTAATCCACATATATTGTTGTATTATGAAAGTATTATTTAATCTTTTTTTTTTTTTTTTGGACACGGACTTCGTTGAAACCAGTGGCAGTTTATTTGGTTTATTTTTTATTGCACAGTCATATTTATTTTGCTAGAAATCACAATCCACTGAATTAAAATTTGGGCGATTTCACAACCAGATGATGTCTATTGCCGTATGCATGATTCATTCTACCGATTTTCATCGCCAAATATAAGAGCAGTTTACTTTGGCAATAGTTTGAGGACATGCGTGAAATTAAATAATAGTTATTATGAAAGTATAAGTATGAGACAAGAAAATGGAGGAAGATATGATGATGAAAGTGAATTACTAAAAATAGCATATACATATATATATAGTTACAATAAAGGTAGAATTAAATTGTAAAGTATGATAATAAAAAATTGATATGTGACAGGAAAGTGGAAATATAGTAAAGTTATTTGTTGATAATGATTGAATTGTAAGAAGTGTTGTTGAAACCATTTTAAAAAGTTTTAGAAAATGGGGTCGACTTTTAAAAACGAAAATGGGAGTCGTCACCAATCCTTTTTCCCTAGGTGTGATTGGATCACCTTGTAAAACGTTTCATTTTAAAACATTTGATTTTGGTCTACGAAAAACGAGAAAACGGGTTCGGGAGTCGGTTACGTATGAGGAAGGGTTAGCACCCTCATAACGCCCAAAAATTGGTACTTAATTGATAGAATCATGTCCAAATGTTTGAAATTTAAAAAGTTTAAAATAAGATCCCTTATTAGAAAGAAAACCAAGACTTACATATTTCAAAGAAATAAAAATGCCACACCCAATAAGTTAGGATACAGCATCTTATAACTTTGAAGCTAGGTGCATCTTTATTTTAGAAAATTCTTACCTCAAGATACAAAACATCACACCCAATAAGTTAGGATACAACATTTTGAATTCTCAAGAATAAGTTTTTTTGTTTGAAATTGGTAACCTTGAACTTTGAAAATGGAGAGATATCTAATACTTTGAATTTTACGAGAAAAATCACAACCCAGTAAGTTAGGGCACGGTTCTTCTCGAAGACTCCAAATATCAGATATCACCGTTAAAAATATTTAAAAAAATCTTTAATTTAAAAGGTATTTTTATAAAAAAAAACAGTATGAGCAAGACATTGTAACATACATATCAATTGCAATTCTATGAATTATATTAACAATAAATAATAAAAGAATAATATAACATGAATAAATAAATAATAAGAAAAAATGCTAGAGCAATAATAAACGAATATAAAGATGCAAACAAATATATGTAATAATTAATAAAAATCATAATATGTAATAAAATAATATAAAATAATTAATAATATATAAGGATTATACATAATAAAAATAATTAGTAAATAATATATATAATAATTTTAAATAAAAACATATATACATAATATACTAATCATAAAAATTATATATGTAATAAATAATATAAATAAAATAAGTTATATGATATAATAGACTTTATACAAAACAAAACTTAAAAAATGATATATAATATAATATAATACTATATAATATATAAATAAAAATATAATATAATAAATAATATATAAATTATAAAATAATATATAAATTATTAAACCAAGTAATATATAATAATTAAATATATAAAATAATACATATAAAAAATATATATATATATGAACTATTAATAAAATAATAAATATAGGAAAATAATATAGAACATTTAACATGATAAATAATTAAAATAATTTAAAATAAAATAAAATAAGAAGATTAAAAATAAATAAAGAAAAAAAGGTTAAAAAGCAATTAAAACAGATATAAGATGACTAAATTAAAACGCGCGTTAAATCACAGGGGTTAAAATGGCAATTAGACCTTTTTTCCAAAACAGCGTCGTAATGAATTTGGCCCTTAATGCAGCCCGAGGGACTAAATTGGAACAAAAACAAATTTTAGGGCTAATTTAATAAAAAATAAAAATGCAAATTGGACTGGATTAAAATTAATAAAATTGCGGAAGGACCGAAAAGGCAATTAGCCCATTTTTAAACAAAACACGCGGACCCCAAGTGGATCGGGTCGGGTCAGTTCGACCCATCTCAAAATGATGTCGTTTTAGCGTTAAACGCCCCAGGGTGAAACGACGCCGTTTCATCCCTCTTATATAAGCAAAAAAAATTTTAAAAAAAATTCATTTTCCTTCTCCAGTGAAAAAAAAAAAAACAGAGCTCTCAAATGCTCTCCCCGTATGATTTCCAGCGAGTCTCCGTGAGGTTCGACCGCCATCCGCCACCGTCGCCGGCCACCGAATGAAAAAATGTAAGTTTTTTTATTTTATTTTTTATAAATGTATTTTATTAATATTTTATATACATATGGTTTCCAAAAAAAAATAAAAAAATAAAAATAACAGTACTCGAAAAATAAAAAAATAAATAAAATAAAACCTCTGCTTGATTTGATATTCTCTGTGTAAAAATAGTGTTTTTGTATATCTGTTTCTCTGTCTTTTCTTTTTCATTTACAGGTTTTGTAAGGCTTTTTATAGCCTTCAAAATGAACAAATAAAAGGAAATAAAATACTGCCAAATTTGCTTTGCTGCCGTGTTTCCTTTTCTTGCAGGTGATCGAGGAGAGTACGGCGGCGATGGGGCACCATTCGAGCATAGATTGAGGCGCGACTGGCGAGAGGCTGCTGGTGCTGCGCTGGGTGCGTGGGTTGCGGCGCAAGGGTTTCTGGAAACCCTAGATTTCTGCCGAAGCTGGTTTGGTTAATGGGCCATTTTGGGCCTGTCTGAGTCTGGGTCTGTTTAGGGTAGTTTAGGTCTATTTGGGTCAATTGTTTGGGCTATGTGAGTTTAGAAATTGGGCCACGGGTATTGGGCTTGTATTTGGGTCTGATGGACTGTTTAAAAAATGGACATTTATTTATTTTTTATTTATTTTGTTTTGGTTTTTTTTTTCTAAGCCCGGGCAAAATTGGGCTCTTACAAGTGTAAATTTGAATTGTTTCATTCATTTTGAGTAAGAGAAATGAAATAAATAAAAACCCATGTAGATAAATGAGAACTATTAGGATGTAAAGAGCATGTCATTAAGTAAATACTTAGTGTGTTGTTATGTTCTGATTCGCACTTCGACGCCCACTATTCTGAAATGCTCTACGGTGCTCACTATTTAGTTTAGCACTACTGTGCCCATTTTTCTGATATGCACTTCAGTGCAACTGCCAGTGACACTATGGTGAAATCAAAAGTGATGGCTCCACGTATCCTATGAGTTCTTTTAAGTCTACAATGGGCTTTATAAGTGAAATGTGGAAAGTGAATGATTGATAAGATTTGGTATATGATAATGATGACAAAGTTTAATAATGTTAAAGATTTTGATAACTATTAAAAGTCTTAATAATATTCTTGAAAATTTCAAGGGTAAAAACATGATGAATAAAGATATGATCGAGTATTATTAGTGATTTTAATTTAGCACATAATGAATTAGGTGATGTGGTTAGTGAACGAAATTGTAAATAACATAAAAGTAAGTTGAATACATAGTAAAATTGAAATTTTGAGTAAACAATTTTGAAAATTAGTATAATGGAGTGTCGATGTAAAGTGGTATTGAAATTAAGAATAGTTAATGAAGAAGCATGAAAAATAAGAGAAGTAAAGAAATGAAATTTATTAAAAAAAAAGTAAGTACTTATAAGACTTCTATTTATTTTTCAAAGGATTAAATTGAAACATTTTGTAAATTAAGTGTAGAGAAAGATGTAAATAAGTATTCTTGAGTTAGAAATTATTAACTTAGAAATTACATAATTAGCAATTAAATGAAATTAATGAAGTGAGATGACGTCAACGACAAAAAAGGTATATAAAGAAAATAAACATAAGTGATAATACCTAAATATCAAAGTAATCATAAGAATATAAGAAATTAAAATTTAGTGATTAAGTGAACTCGAAACTGAAAATGATAAGTGTTAAGTGAAGCTAGAGAAATGCTATGGGATAATATATTAGAGGACTTAAATAAAGTATTATAGGGAAGTGAGTAAAATTTAAAGTGATACTAAAGGGACTTATAGAGAATAATGAAATATATATATGAAATAATTATGAAGTTTCGTATTCCCTTAATTGATAAATGATTGTAATGAATATGACAATGCATATGCCCTAGTAGACGACATAAGAACATATTGGATATGAATGGAAATTAGCACTTCGGTGCTCTCTGTTCTAATTAGCACTTTGGTGCTCGCTGTTTTGATTAGCATTTTGGTGCTTTCCGTTCTGACTAGCACTTTGGTGTTTTCTGACTAGCACTTCGGTGCTCTCTGAATAGCACTCTGGTGCTACTCTGTTTTATTATTGCACTCCGGTGCATTACTGTATTGTTTCCGTATATCCTATATGTTTTATTAAGTCTATTGTAGGTCAAAATGTAAAGTGTTAATAGAGAGATCGGTAATAAATCGGTAAATGAAATATAAAAAAGAAAAAGAAAATGAAAATGAAAGATGAAAAAGATAGTCCAAGATTATAGATTTTATAAGAAGATTAAATTTGTGTATGTTATAATGTACGACTAAACATGAGGTGCAAACATGATATAAAAGAAATGTTCACAAGCAAAAACGTGCAAAGTTCTTGTTGTTTATTAAAGAATTACTTGAAATAAAATTATTGTAGTAAATAAGCTTGTGAAATGGAAAAGGGCACGTGAAATGAATTAAAATGAAGCATTAAGTGTTAGTGAATTGATTTTAAGTATTGTTAAGGTGACGTTAAAGTGGATAATGAATTTCTTTGTTATTTAAGAATTAAAATGTGAACTTTGTGAAATACGTGATAAGTTAGAAAAAAAAAGTGTGGAATAATTTAGCATGTGAAATAGGAAATTATGATAAAAGTATAATGGATGTGTTATGAGAGGATGAAGCATGCATAAAGTATTGAATAAGTGAAATTGTGGAAAAGTATGAGATTTTTAACATGGACTAGATTGTAAGATTTGAGAAATATGTGATTGAAATAAGAAAAGTGATATACATGGAACTTTGTTATGTGAAACGAGATATTGAAATAAACTATGTGATTAAAGTGTTACAAAGAAGAAAATTGATTAAATATGATTAGTTAATGAATAATGAACATTTATGTCAGAAAAGACTAAATTAAAAAGTTATGAAAGTTTACAAGAAAATGTTTGATAAGTGAAGAATGTAGTAGGAAATGCAAAATAGTAAGAAAGTGTAGAATAAAAAGAATTCTAAAGATGATCAAATAAAAAAGAATTGAAAGAATAAAGAAATAATGAAGTTCATGGTTAGGAAAACCAAGGAAATTTCGAGGACGAAATTTATTTGAAGGGGGAGAAATGTAACATTCCGAAAAACCCCTTGGTCGAAAATAATATGAGATAGATTTTTAGTGAAATAAGATATAAAGAAAGTAAAGGAAAGGCATGTTAGAGAGAAATGAAATAATAAGTATGTTGTGAAATATTAATTTGAGCTAGGGACTAAATCGTAAAAATATGAAAAGTTCTATGGTCCAAGTGTAAATATTTAAAATTTGAGGGGTTAAAGTATAAATATGGAAACTTTAAAGGGCCAATAGTGCAAATATCTTAAGGGTGGAAGGGTCTAAAAGGACCAAATTGAACATATGAAGAAATAAGAAGGACTAAATTGTAAATTTTACCAAGAATATGTCATAAAAATGATGTAATTGTAGAGAAAGTAAGAGGGTAAAATAGCCATTTCTTAAATAAGATAATTATGGGAAAATATTTTTGGTTATGGACAAATTTGGGCCATTAGATTAAATTGAAAAGTAAAAGAAATTGTAACCATTGGATTGAATCATGACTAATACATTTTTATATTGTAACACCCCTAACCCGTATTCATCGTCGGAATAGGGTTACAGAGTATTACCAAAAAAAAAGTAACTTAAATCATTTGTTTTAAAAAATTTCATGAAATAAATTATAGTCCATTCAAACACATTCATATCGTCCCTTATTTGAGCCATCGAGGCCTCAAAATCACATTAGAAATGATTCAGGACTAAAACGGAAACATTTGAAACCTTAAGGAAAAAGATAGAATTTTTCACACTGCAGGGGTCACACGGCTGAGACACACTCCCGTGTCTCAGGCCATGTGGACATTCGAAGTAGGGACACACGGCCGTGTCCTATCCTGTGCCCGTGTAACTCTCTGACTTGGGTCACACGGTCAAGCCACACGCCCGTGTGCCGGGCCATGTAACTCTCGAAATGGCCTCACACGCCCGTGTGCTAGGCCATGTAACTGCCTGACTTGCAACCCTTTGAAACTTATAGGGGACACACGATCGTGTCGCATGGCTGTGTGTCACACACGGCTGAGACACACGCCCGTATCTTAGGTTGTGTGGACAAGAAATAGGCCATTTTCAAACCATTTCTTTCACCCAAAACATGCTCACACATACAAGCCATTTGCACCTATATTCAAGCATTCAAAATGTACCTAAAACATGCATAATAAAGCTAGATTAATATGGTATATATCCATACAACCAATATGCCCAAAAGACACCTAAATCATAACAACCAAATATGTTTAAACATTTGCATAATCTAGCCATTCACCAACCATACATTTCTAATCTAATTTCCTTACCAAACTTACCACAATGACCACATGCCAAAATCACACTCAAACCTACCAAAATGGTCATTCCAAACATGCATTCACTTGACCATATCAACACCAACCATCAAGTGTTAAAATGCCAAAAGTTCATCAACCAAAATACCACATTTACAAGCCAAACATAATGACCATCTCATCAAACACAAATCACCTATACATGCCATTATAACCATGACTCAAAACATCAAAATCTACCGATATAGTCGCTGGATAGTGTGATAGATCTCCGACGAGCTTCTAAACCGAATGAGCTTCCGATTATCTAGTGGAAAGAAAACCATGTAAGCATATAATGCTTAGTAAGTTCATATAACATAAAACTTAACTTACCATTTCATTACATAACATTAAATTTTAGCATGGCACAATCAAACGAATAGCTTGGCCAAAGCCTAAGCATCAACACAAACATGTTAGCATACTTAAACACAATTCATAGGCAATTTAACATGGATAGCCATTATACTTGAACATGATTCAATTGGATTTGTTATCCATCACAACATAACATATTTTCCATGTATCTCACCATTTCAATGTTTTTCATACATACATGTCTTGGTTCATATAGAACACTTACCATATATTTGTAAATTCATGCCTGTTGAACCGTTCAGAATATCATTGGATACGCGGGATAGCTCACACGAAGTGTGCTAAACATAAAATCGTAACTTTTCTTTTCCTTTACATATTTGCTCACACGAGCTGTGAAATGGGCCTTCTCACACGAGCTGTGGGTAAGAATGTAAGCTACATGATGCTACTCACACGAGCTGTGGAGTATCCGCAACACATGCCGAACCTTAGCCATCAGTAGGGCATTCAAGATCAACACCCGAAACATGTAAACCCTAATGTCATGTCATTTGTATCTTACGAATTTCTAAAGTTCAAAAGGGGCTCGGTAATCGTCGTAACATCGTTGGATATGCAATAATTACTTCCATAATAATTCAAAATATTCATACAGTTTGATAGATAGCATATAAATATTATGCAATTACACGAACTTATCTCGACGATAAAAGCGTAGAAACGAAGTCGATTAATCCGAAGTTTTATCTTTACCCCAATCTAAAGTCGTACGAGGTCTATCTTTGATCTAAATGAATAAATTCAATCTATTTAATATCCATTCTATTCAATTCAATCCAAAATTCATATTCAAGCAAAATTACGCTTTTCCCCTAATGTTTTGATTTCTTTACAATTTAGTCCCTAACATCGTAAAGTGAAATTCATGTAACTTAATCCTTAACCCAAGCTAGTCGAATTTCATATAGGTCCTTAGCAACCCATACAATTCATTAATTCATAATTTTACCATGTATTTAATACATTTTACAAATAAATCCCTATTTGACACTTTCACCAAAATTCACTTTACAAAAGTTGGTTATCTATCAACAAAGATGCATTTTCTTCCATCAAACATAAAAAAAATATGAATACATCCATGGCAAAGCTTTAAGCTTTTAACAGTTTTACAAATTAGTCCCTGGGCTAGCTAGATTAAGCTACAACGACTCCAAAAACATAGAAATCATTAAAAACGAGACAAATTTCACTTACATGCAAGCTTGATTATTGACCGAATGCTTCAAGCCCTAGTTATGGCTTTTGTAGCAGGCCCAATCTGCCCGGGCCCATACAGACCAAAATTTAAAATAAAATTGAAATACAATGTCCCATTACAGACCTGCATTAAACCCGAACCCCTAAAACCCAATCACTAAACCAACCCAAAATTTTAAACCTCTAAGCCCAAATCCTAGCCTACACTGGCCCAATAACCTAAACCATACAAGCAAACCCTAGCCCCTAACCCTCTAGCGCCGTTGTTGCCCTCGTGACACCCTCATGTACGGCTTCCACGCCCGCACGCCCCACGTGCCTCCGTACTCGCCACGTCAACAACCTCCTTACACTCCTCCGTACGGCCTCCACTACGCATCATACACCTGCACAAGAAAACAAGCAAACATACAGCACACAGCAATATATTTTCCTTTTTATTTTTTGATTTTTCGGCCTTTAAAAAGGAAAGAAGCCGTTGTAACAATTTTTTTACGGACTGTTTTTACAAAGACACGAAATATCAATACGAAATCAAGAAAAAATGATTAAAGGTGGTTTACGAATTTCTCTCGTTCGCTGGTATTCTTGGTTTTTTTTTATTTCATCGCATTTACATTTTTTTTCCTTTTCGACATTAAAAAAAAAAACAAAGCAAAGAAGAGAGGCCTTACATCGCTGGTGGTCGGAAGGGAGGAAGCCGAAGAGTCTTTCGGTCTTCCAGTGACCTTCGAAGGCTCGTTTGGGCAGTTTAGGGGCAGATTAGAGTCATTGGGTTTAAAATGGTCAAAAAGGGGATTTTTTAGGAATTCACGGTGGCTGACGACGGTGGCCGGCGGTGGTCCGGCGTCGGAACCCTCGCCGAAAATCGGGCTAGAGGGAGAGCGTTTGAGAGAAGCTTTGAGTTTTTTTTTTGAGGGATGAAATGAAAAATGAAATTTTTACAAAAAAAGACTAACTTAAATACTAGGTTGAAACGGTGCCGTTTTGCACCAGGGCCTTAAACGCCAAAATGGCGCTGTTTGGTCCTCTGACCCGCGCGTCGACCCGACCCGCCAGGGGGGATCCGCGTGTTTTCGCCTATTGGGATATTTGCGCGCTGGCCCCTTCCGCTTTTATGGCCTGCTGCAATTCAGTCCTATTTCCTTTCTTTTTTTTTTCTTTAAATTTTTCCCCGTAATTTTGTAGTGTTTCATTTTAGTCCCGATTGAAGTTATGCGTTTTGGGGAACAGGGATATTATCCCATCTGGTCCCCCATCTCATTCGCATGTCATAATTCGGGCCCAATATTTTATTTTGACTCCGATTTTGCCCTTTTAATTTTGTTTTGACCTCGATTTAATCCTGGTTTGATTATTCTCGTTATTTATTTATTTATTTTATTGTCTGTTTTCTTTTAAATACTAAAATTCAAATATTTATTTATTATATTTATCTACCTATTGGTTTATTACTTGTTTTTATGCTTAGGCTTTTATTTACCAATTCATTTATTTATTTTTAATTCTTTTACTTCAAAAAATATATTTGCATGTAATATTTTTTTTATATCATTTTATCTACTTATTTATTATTTTTATTCTAAGAGTATAAATTAAATATTATGTATATGTATTATCCATTGTATACTTCATCATTTTTTATTGTTTCGTTAACTATCTATTTTTTATATATATCATTCATTTTACATACTTTATTGTATTTTATATATATCAGATTCCTTTTACATAAAGCCTCATTTTATTTCCTAGTTTTTATTTTATGTATATATTCTTGAACCGTTATTTACTTTATCTTTTTAAATTGAAATTTCGATATTTATCACTTTTATTATTCTTTTATGTTTGCCTTGGCATTGTCTTTGTATTATTCGAGATATTAGTTATGTTATTATTACATTTCCTTTTAATTGTTTATATTAGTATTTTTAGCACGTTGTGTAATTTTCGTGAATTGTCATTTAGTACTCGTATTCTGCATTTTATTGATGTAATGGTTTTTTTAAAAAATCATCGTCCACATTACATTTTATTCAAAAGTTTTTTTTTTTCAAAATAAGGCAATGCTTGGAATTTGGGAACTTTGAGAAATCGTACCCTAACTTACTGGGTTTCGATTTTTTCTCGTCAAGCCTAAAGAACCGATTATTTTTTATCGAAGCATTTAAGTTAAATAAAAGCTTATTCTCGGGAATTCAAAAATGTTGTGTTCTAACTCACTGAATATAACATTTTGTTATCTCGAGATAAAGATTTCTAAAAAACAAAGGCAATATTCCGTATTCGGGAATTTTGAGAAATTGTGTCCTAACTTACTGGGTTCCAATTTTTCATAAAGCCCAAATAACCGAATACCCTTTTCAAACTTTATTACACGGGTTTTAAAAATCAAAAGATAAGTTCAGTTTCGAGAATATAAGTTGTTGTACCCTAACTCACTAAGTATGACATTTTATTTCTTCGAAATAAGAGGGTTTTGGCATCCAATGTGATTCCATTCAAATGTTTTTTAAGCAAACGGATCGTAATCTAGAATCTTTTCAAATTTTCGGCATTAAGACATTAAATAATCAATTAGGTACCAATTTTGGGCGCTACGAGGGTGCTAACCCTTCCTCGTACGTAACCGACTCCCGAACCTATTTTCTCGAGTTTTTTTAGACCAAAATATGTATTAATAAATCAAAGTTTTATTAAAATGATCAATTTCAAGGTGATCCGATCACACCTAAAAAAAAAGATTGGTGGCGACTCCATCTTTGTTTTTAAAGTCGACCCCGTTTTCCATAACAAAAAAAATGGTTTCGACAGCTTTCATTCCTTCAAATTTTAGTGGAAGAAGACAACAAAAACGATGATCTCTTTGTTTTCTTTAATTTTATTAACCTTTATTTATTAAATTACAAAATTAACCTTAATTACTAACCTTTAAAATCACTTAAATGATGTCCATAAAATTCCACTCAATAAATCAATGGTTTAATTACAACATAAACCCTCTAACCATTTAATATCATAGCTATTAGGTCCCTTTAGCTTATAGAACTCAAATTTTGCACCTTTTGCAATTTAGTCCTTTTTACCAAATTAAGCATGCAAATGATAAAATTTCTTAACAAAATTTTTATACGATAGTATTAACATCCTGTAGACATTATAATAATAATAAAATAAATATTCTCACATTAGATTTGTGGTCCCGAAATCACTGTTCTAATTTCACTGAAGACGGGCTGTTACATGTATAATATTTTAATATTAATTAATTAAGAGACTTTCTGGAAACATAAAGAAAATTCTGGATGCTTCATCAGTCCACCATCCATCACTAGTATAAATAGGGGGATTTTTTTTTTTTATGCAACTTAGTCTCTTGTCATGAAATTCTACCATTTCTCTCAAATTTCTTGGAAATTTCCCTAGGCACCAAAGAAGAAAAATGAAGAAGAAATCCTAGAGAATATGTACATAAATTTAGAACAAGCAATAAGTAAATGGAAGTAGAGAAAATTTTGAAAGAAAGAGAAGGATGGTCATGAATTGAAGAAGGAAAGGAAAATAAGCAAAAAGGGAAGAAATCTTTGGTAAAAGAGGTAAGTTTTCATGTTAGCTTTAATTGTATTTAAAAGAATTGAGTTAAATGTGTTATTATTAGAATGCATATTATATTAATTTAAATAAAATAGTAGAGTAAGTAAGTAAATTTATACAAACCATCAAGTTTCCATGGGAAAAATAAGTGCATTTACTAAAGCAATTTTTGACAATAGCAGTAGCTTAAATTTGAAAATTCACCAAAAATTGTAGAAATCGAATCAGAGGTTGAATTAAACATGAAATTAAATCTTATTGATTCTAGTTTATCATAAAAGAAAGGTGTAAGTAAAGAAGTAGTAGATTATGAGATATATGAATTTTTGTGAGGCAATGTCAGAATGATTTCGGGTTCCCCTATTCTAACTTTGAAAATTCATTATAAATTTTAAAATAATGTTTAGGAAATGAAATTTATATGGATGAAATATTATAAAGTATATTTTCAAGGGAAACAAGCGATAACTTAATACGATACTTGTACCAAAAGATAATATATTTTTAGTGTAGAAAGGTTAGAGCTGCCTAGCAGCAAAATAGGGGAAGATTTGAAGAATAAACTGTATTAATTGGCTTAATTAAAAATTCCAATTTTTTTATGGAAAAATTTCATTGAGTCTAATTTCAATAAAAAAAGGGGGATCTTAATTTTGAATCCTGTAGGTAGAGATATAAATATTTTAGTGATTGTCACTCAAATGGACAACCTTGATAAGAGCATGTGTATGTGATTAGAGAATCCTTAATTAATGTCACACTTAGGCATGATATGTTAAGAGCCAAAGATTTATGTACATATAAAAAAGAATTGAGGATTTTAATTGGAGAGGAGGAGGAGGAAAATAATTGAAGAGTTATAGTACTTTAAAATTGTTACAAATAATGGTTTTGCTAATACATACAGAAGTGCAAATGTTTTATTGAAATACTAAGTAAGTAGCTATATAAAATGAATTAAGGAGACCCTAATTGACAAATTGATTGGTAAATTTTAATATTAATGTCATGTAGAGAGGATAAACTATTTTTAGAGTAAGTCCCTTAAAGGACATATTTGTAAAATGTTGATAATTGTGTTCAACTTATAAATTTGGAATTAATGGCATGTTCATAAGAGTCATTACAAAACATCGATGTTTAAGAAATAAGTGGTTGGGTAATGACTTTTATATGTTTTAAGGCTTAAATGAAAAAGGGACAATTGTAAACTTGATATTTGCTTAAAATTATATGAGATAATTATATGCTTATGAATTGGTACATGAAATTAGGAATAAAGGATGTTTGGAAATAATTTGGTATATGCATTGATATGGTTAAAGTTGACAAGTAAATAAGGGCTAAAAGGGGGTAAAATATGAAGGATTAAGGTGGTAAATTAACCCTGGCATAAAATAAAGCATCAAATGTCATTTTAGTATCGATATCAAGCTCATAGTATCAATATTCTGAAGGAAGTATTGATACTGTAACAACCCATTTTTCAGTGGTGTCGGAAACAGTGGTTTTAGGGCCACCAAATTCGATGAGTAAGTTTGTAAATATTATTATTTAAGATTTACGAGTTAAATATGGTTTTAAAAAGGTTTTTAATTTGATAATTTATGTTATATAAGCGACTTATTAAGTTCAAGTGGTAAGACCATAAGGTCAAGTGGTTTTAGAAAATAAGGTATCGGGACCTCATTTCTATAAACCAAGCTGTAAATATTTTTATAAATATTTACGGAGTGTCATTAAGGTGGTATTAAAGTTTCGTTGAAAAATTTTAACGTTTCGATAGTTAATTAATTAAAAAGGACTAAATCATAAAAGATGTAAAATTTGATCACTATTTAATTTGAGTGATTAAAAGGTTTATTGAATAGAGGAAAAGGGACTTAAATGATAATTAAACCATTTAAGAATTTAGTGGACAATATTGGGCATGGATTTGGTGTTTTATTTAATTTTTAACCAAAGTTAAAATGGTAATTTGATAAATTAATTAAATTAATGGTTTTCTTCTTCAATTTGTTTTCTTCATCACCGAATGTCCATGGAAGAATGAAGCTAATTTTCGACCATGGTGAAATTTCATGCATGGTATGTGATTTTAGCCCCGTTTCTTTTAATTTTTATGTTTTTGAGATTGTTGCAACTAGGTCTAGTTAGCTCGTACCTTCGATTTTGAAGCTGTTAAAGATATTGAATGTTGCCATTGATGAATTTATATGATTTTAGATATTAAATGATGAATTTGCAATGTTGGTTGATATTTAAAAGTATTTTATTAAGTGATTTTTGATGAATTTATCGATTAGGGACTAAATTGTTAAAATAGTAAAAATACAAGGATTTGATATGAAATTGTTGCAATAATGGGATATTTTGGATGCCATGAGTATGCGGATAGGCTCAATTTTGTGTAAAAATGGTTAATTTGCATGTTTTAGGCTCAGGGACTAAATTGAATAAAAGTAAAACTTTAGGGGTAATTTGTAAAAATGTCAAAAATGACTAAATTGCATAAAATACATTGTTTTACTATCTAAATTAATAGATTGAATGAAGTTATTAAGTTAGATCAAGATCGGGTGGAAAATCGAGGAGAATAGAAAATTACCAAAATGCCCCTATACTTTAACATTTTTGCAATTTAGCCAGGTAAGTTCGTATGAACTGTATTATGTATAATATTGATTAAATTGAATGTTAATATATGATTTTATTAAAATGAATCAATATATATATGTTATTATACAAGTTTTCATGTTATGAAACGACGTAAATCCAACGATGTATGACGATTATCGAGCCCCTTTTAAACCTTAGGAATTCGTAGGATACAAATGACATATCATTAGGGTTTACATGTTTTGGGTGCTGGTCTTGAATGTCCTACCGATGGCTGAGATCCGACATGTGTTGCGGATACTCCATAGCTCGTGTGAGCAGCATCGTGTAGTTACGTTCTGACCCATAGCTCATGTGAGCAGACCCATTTCACAGCTCGTGTGAGCATACTTATTCACAGCTCATATGAGCATATATGTAAAGGAATTAATGGACTATGGTTATATGTTAGCATACTTCGTGTGAGCTATCCCGCGTATCCAACGGTATTCTATTTAGTTCAACGGTTATATTATGCTTAAAGTTTAAACTTACCATATCCTTGTAAATTCATGTCCGTTGAACTAAAAGTTTATTATTGAGATGAAATATTATGCTTAAAGTTTATATGATCTTACTAAGCATTCATTGCTTATGTGGTTATTTTTCTCTTACTTTACAGATTATCAAAAGCACGATAGGGTTGGAAGCTAGTCGGAGATCCATCACACTATCCATTGATTTTATCGGTAGATTTTGATGCTTTGGTCGTGGATATAATGGTATGTATAGGTGGACGTATGTCTAATGTTTAGTTAATGATATCGGCATGTAATGTTGCTTTGAATTTGTGAAACTTATGATATTTGATGCCTTGATGATTGGTGCGTTTTTGGCACTTTGATGTTTAAAGGTTGGTGTTTATAAGATCAAATTGATGCATGGTTTTATGGCCAAAGGGGTAAGAGTTGGCATGTTTGCAAAATGATCATTTAGGACATGTTTTGATATGATATCTAGTCAAGTCTGTTTGTTTGAATTATGATCATTTGGTCATAAACTGGTATGAAAATATGTTGGTTGTTGGAACCATTTGGAATTGGTTAGAATGGTGACATTTAAATGGTTTTGATGCATGTCAGAAGTAGTCCCAATGGTAAGGTCATTTTGATATGTTTGATATAGAAACATGTTAATCGAAATGTGGTTAAATATGCACATGTATAGGTGTTTTGTGCTTGATGATATAGCCATTATGTTTGGCTTGTAATTATGATATTTTGGATGATGCATTAGTTGTTATGTTGGCATGTATATGTGGTCTTATAATGGTTGATATTTTGGCATGTTGGTACTTAAAGGTTGGGAGTATGAATGGTATATAAAATGCATGCTATGAAAGGTTGTTTTGATATGCTTGAATGTGAATATTGTGGTAAATGTTGGCATAAAATTGGTCATAAAGGTTAGTTGATTTGTGGTTAAACTTAGCAAATGTATAATCATGTTTGATTGTTGTGATTGAGGTGCCTTTTGGGCATATTGGTTAAATGATTAAATACTATGATGATCTAGCTTGAATATGCATGTGTTAGGTACATTTTGAATGCTTGAATATAAGTGCAAATGACTTGTAAGGGTGTGCTTGAATTGGGTGAAATGAATGGCTTGAATTTGGCATATTTCTTGTCTAATGGCCTAAGACACGGGCGTGTGTCTCAGCCGTGTGTGACACACGGACACGCGACACGACCGTGTGTCCACTATAGGTTTTTAAAGGTTTCATTTCGAGAGTTACACGGCTTGGCACACGGGCGTGTGACTTGGTCGTGTGACCCAAGTCAGAGAGTTACAAGGGCTGGGACACGGCCGTGTGTCCCTATTTTGAATGCCCACATGGCCTGAGACACGGGCGTGTGTAACACCCCTAACCCGTATCCGTCATCGGAACAGGGTTTCGGAGCGTTACTAAAACATTCAGAACATTTATCGATTAATTCAGGCAAGTTACTATTCATTCACTGAGGTCATTCATAATGTTCCTTAAATGGACCCTCGAGGCCCAATATGAGCATTAGAATCAAGTCGGGACTAAATCGGAAACTCAGGGAATTTTTTGCAAAATTCCAAAATTTTCCAAGGTCCAGGGCTCAGACGCCCGTGTGGTCCAAGGGACACGCCCGTGCTACAGGCCGTGTTCAAAACTAGGTAGCTCTCTGACTTGTGCCACACGCCCGTGTGCTAGGCCATGTGGTTAATTAATTCAATTCGATTTAGGTGCAGGTTTCACACGACCAAGACACACGCCTGTGTTCAAGGCCGTGTCACCCACACGGCTGAGACACACGCCCGTGTGCTCAATTCTGAGCATTCTGTTTTCCCGAATTTAAGGTGTAGAGGACACATGGCCTAACCACATGCCCGTGTTACCAGGCCGTGTGTCACACACGGTCTAGACACATGCCCGTGTGTCTGGCCGTATGGACAAAATAAAGCTATTCCTAGCTTCATTTCTCACCCCAATCTTTTCCATAATCCTGCACCACATCTTGCATTCATAACCCAACAAATCCAAGCATTTTATTCAAGTTAATTCTATCATTTAACATGATATATCCTCAAATACAATTACTAACCATTTTAAGCATTCTAATCAAGCATATTCCATCCATCATCATGGCATATCATTTCATGCATACATGTTTACAATCTTACCTTGGTTATGTCCTCATGTTAGACATAATTTGACCAACTACTTAACATATATGTGGCTAATATAATATGACATTACAAGTATATCAAAACAATCATTACTAGCCATTCTAATGGCTAGATTACAAGAATCGTTTATGTTTACATGCCAATATGGCCAACATATCCTATACATGCCATTACAACCACAATTGAATTACCATACTATACCGGCATGGGTCGATGGATAGTGTGAGTGATCTCCACCGAGCTTCCAATCCAACGAGCTTCCGATTTACTCTGAAACAAGGAAAAATAAAATGGGGTAAGCATAAAATGCTTAGTAAGTTCGTATAACATGGTACTTAACTTACCATACATCCTATTTGAGGTAACTAAGTAAGGCATATTCAACCACTTTGATCTTAAGCCCTACACAAATCCTCATTGCCCTTGTTAGTCATATATTCCATAGTAATATCAAGACATGTATGGGCTCAACAATAATCAAGTTTCCAAGCACATATTCTTTCCACATCATGTATTCATTCAACATACATAATTCATCTCATTATTTCGAGTATAATTTCATAATAGTTCATTTCAAATTTAGATCATTTCAAGATCCGAACTTTACACATATTACTCGAATATCAAAGTCACGATTAGTACACTCTAGGTGTACAAGTCCATAATCAAGAATGAACATTCTCATCAAATAGTTTCCATGTACAAATATCATCATCTCATATTTCATATATCACTTGTCATGTATCATCATTTTCTTGTATTTCATGTAATATTCTTTCATGTCATATTCCCATATCATATGTATCATTCCATGTTAATTTGTTTTCAATTCATCTTTGCTCTTGTCGTAACTTTACCCGCTGAATTTATTCAAATATCGATGGATACACAGGTAGTACACCCAAGGTGTACAAATCAGAATCCGTCAATTCACGTCCAATAGTACCCTTAAGGTACAATTTTTAGAGAGTACATTCTCGAGCTACACATGTATACAACAGGATTACCAGTCCAGGCTAAATCATTTTCATGTCATATGCTCTAAAGAGCTTGATCTGGATTACCCGTCCGGGCTAAATCCAATCCATAACATATGCTCGAGAGGGCTTATATCAGGATTATCCGTCCGGGCTAAATCCTATCAGACTTGAGGTCGAAGGATTACTCATCCGAGCTAAATCCTATCCGCAACAAATGCAGGACCTCTTTCATTTCAGGAAATCACATATCCATCGATTTTCCATTTATTCAACCGGGATTTAAACACTTTTCATACCTTATTGGCATTTGATTATTTCATACCTCCGTAACATTTAAGTAATTCAAGTAAAACACATTCCACATTCATGTCAAGCATACGAGTAACATTTTATTCTTTTTTTTTTTATAAAAACGACCCAAAGGTCACAATCAATTTATTGCATCTTTCAAAATTAACTCATGGATCTCCATCAGATAATCCACATTAAAATCCATGTTACAATATTTATCCTTAGCCAACTTACAAAGCTGGTCCGCTATTCTATTACAACATCTGGGAGCCCAATTAAAATTAAAATGATGAAAAAACTCAATCTGCTTATACAAAAGCCGCATACAATGGCCCATAGCAGTCAAGTCAATATCCCTTTTATTGAAGTGGTTAACTAAGTCGGGCGCAATCGCACTCTAGTCTAATCTGTCCCATCCGTTCATCCGGGCGAATTTAATGCTTTCATCCATAGCCTGTATCTACGCTCACTCAATATTCATATCTTTATTCAAACTCCCCGTCTGACCCCCGAGAACAAATCCATCGGCATCCCTGGCCACCAGACCAAAGCACATTTGTTTGCCAAACACAGCGGCGTCGAAGTTAATTTTAACCACTCCCGGTGCAAGCTTCTTCCAAACTTTTTCCACTCTCGTTCTCGACAGCACCGGCACCTCAACTAAGTTAAAAATCTGAAAGTCTTGGCTTAAAGACGCTGCTCTCTCCCAGGTAACTTTGGCATCTTCCTCAACACCCCAAAAAATGCAATTATTTCTGCTGTTCCATATGTTCCAAAGGACCGTGATAAAGTCAGAGACAACCATTTTGTCTAGTTCTCGAGCCATCTCTTCAATCCAGTCAATACAGCGAGAGAAATTACCATTGAGGAATTTGTTGTTAAAGCCCCCGTACTCCAGCACCGTCCTAGTCGTTGGACAATCCTTCATTGGATGAATAAGGGTTTCCTTATCTTTCCCACACCTCGGGCATGTATTGTTGAAACCGCTGCGGATGCTAGCAATTTTTTCATATGTGGGAAGGATCTCGTGACCCAGTCTCCAGCAGAATATACAAATTTTAGGCAGGGTATTCAACTTCCATATAACTCTCCAAAATATCCTGTGTGGGCCATACCCAACCTGCTTAAGAATCAACCAAGAATAGGTAGACTTAGAGGAGAAAAACCCATTAGGGTTGTGGAACCAGATACGTTGGTCGTCATGGCTATTATGAAGAATGGGCAATTTACAAATTTGGTCCCTCATACTTTCACCGTAGAGCTCCAAGATCCTGTTCTCTTTCCATCCATCCTTTCTCCCATTTAACAGCTCCCACACCTTATTTTCGTGAACCATCCTTCTCTCAATATGAATGGACGAACCCGACAGCCCTTCAAAGCCCCAATTGTCGGTCCATATATTAATACTTCTACCATTTCCCACATTCCATCCAAAACCCTTGTGCAGGATACTAGTGGCCTTGGCTATGCTCTACCACGTGTAGGACGGTTTATCAATATCTTTGGGGTGAAAAACATCACCATCCGAAAAGTACTTCGAACATAACACCCTATAGCACAAAGTATCCCTGCAGTTAATGAGGCACCAAACTTGTCGACCCAAAAGAGCCACATTGAAGAGCCAGAGATCCCTGAAACCAAGGCCCCCCATGCCTTTGGGGTAACACATCTGATCCCATGCTATCCCATGCTAACATATTCCAACCCCTGTTGTTCTCTCCACCCCCACCAAACTCGACTCATCATAGATTGAATCTCCTCAAGCACCCCTTTTGGAGCCAAAAAAATCGAAAAGGCATAAGTAGGGATCGATTGGAGAATCAACTTGACAAAGATCTCCTTGCCCCTATTAGACAGTAACCGCTTTGACCAGCTATTGATTCTACTAGCTGTGCGATCCAAAATACTCTTAAAGGCGCTGGATTTCTTTTTGCCAACATGAATATGAAGCCCAAGGTAGCCATTCAGCTTATCAACTACCTTCATTTTGAGTAAACCACTCGTGGTCACCCGCTGGGATATAAGGGTGTTAGGGCTGAAGCACGCCATTGACTTTTCCAGGTTAATGCTTTGGCCAGACATCTTTTCGAACTTGTCCAAAATCTGCGTGAAAGCTTCAACTTCACTACGTTGGTTCCTAACAAACAAGAGAGCATCGTCAGCAAAAAATAGGTGGTTGATTCTAGGGCCATCCTTACTCGCTCGGATGCCCTTAATATTATTGTTTTCTTGGGCATTAATCAACATACACGAGAAAACATCCATACAGAAAAGAAAGAGGTAAGGAGATAAGGGGTCCCCTTGGCGGAGTCCCCTCTCCAAGGTAATAACATCAGTAAGACTCATGTTACATTTGACTCTGTATCTAATCGTATGCACACAATTCATAATTTTCTTAACCCAATCACTAGAGAAACCGATCTTTAGCAATACTCTCTCAAGGAAGCACCACTCTACCCGATCATATGCTATCCCAATTCCAAAAATATCAAAATTACTAAAAACGGACAAAGAAACTTACCCAATTTGGCCATGAAAGTCTCTTTCTCTCTCCTAGGGTTTCCATGTTTATTTTTAGGGAAGAATATGACATAAAATAAGATGATATCTTTATCATCTTTTTAATTAATAAGTATTTTGCTATTTTTAATTTAGTCCTTACCCTTTTTCTATAATTCCATGAATGAGTCACCATGAAAAATCTACATACTTTTCTTAATGGTCTAATTACCATATAAGGACCTCTAGTTTTGAATTCCATAGCTATTTGATCCTTATAGCTACTAGAATTCAACTTTCACATTTTATGCGATTTAGTCCTTCTCGTAATTAGGCACTAAATCGATAAAATTTTCATGTCAAAATTTTCACATGACATTTCTAGTATAATATGCATCATATAATAAAATAAAAATAAATTTTATTTTTCGGCTCGGATTTGTGGTTCTGAGACCACTGTTCCAATTTCACCAAAATTGGGTCAAGAGAAGGTTTCTTCTCACCATGTGTGTCACATGGCTTAGCCACACTACTGCAGACCCTCGTAGTATGAAAATTTTTAACATTTTCCTAAAAATTCTATATGTTTCCAATTTAGTCTCGATTCGTTTCTAATGTGCTCTTATGGCCTCGAGGGCTCGTATAAGGGACAATATGTGTGAGATTGATTGATTTTTCTATGAATGAAGTTATGATTTAAATGTTTTGAATATTTAATAGTTTTGAGTTGTAAAGTTTTCGATAATGCTCCGTAACCCTATTCCGACGACATATACAGGTTAGGGATGTTACAGATACATTGGACAAGGTATCGATACATAGGTTATTTTTCTGGAAATTTTCAACTTTGAAGCTCAAAACAGTATCGATACAACACAAGGGTATCGATACCTAAGCCCAGGTATCGATACATTAGTGCTAGTATTGATACTTTGGGCCTTATTTTGCATATAAATGATTCAAAATGAATTTTTACTGAAAAGTTTTACCCAATTTTAAGTTGTACACTAAAAATATGTTAAAAAAATGTTCGTAGGGTTAAAATATGATCGAAAAAAGGTTCAGATAATTTAATTTAGCCAGGATTACTCTGGCACTCAAATGTGACATTCCTATATTTGACTTGGTAGTGGTGTCGAGTATAGGGGTGTTACATAGGGTCATTTTATTTCATGTTGAACATGGTCAATTTTGAGTAATGATGTAGTACATGAATGAAATAGTTAGTGGTTATTCGTGTGAACGGTGTTGATGTTTTGGAAATTGTATACTAAACAGGTTGTATATATTTTTAATGAGCAATTGAGTCCTTAAGGCCAAGCATGGTTGCCATGTGCTAGTTGGAAGATGTAACATCCCTAACCTGTCTTCATCACCAGATTTGGGCTACGGGATATTACGACAGCAAACAAGTTCGATTATACTTATTCACAATACAAAAATCTATTTAATCATCATAGATTAATAATCATTTATCATTCACAACATACATACAAAAACGGTCCTTAAATTGAGCTTTTAGAACCCTGAAATCAAGTTCAAAACAAGTAAGGACTAATCTGAAATAAAACAGAAAAATGTGGAAAAGCTGCAAACAGGGGTCACACGGCCATGTGACAAGGTTGAGGCCGTGTGTACTGCACTACACACTCGTGTCCTCAAATCGTGTACAATTCAATGTTTTGAAAAAATAGGGTTACATAGTTGTCTAACAATCTGTGACCGTATGGAACATCTTGCACCTAAAATCAATCGCACTCACACAAATGTGTCATACAATCATGTGGCGTACACAGCCATGTGGCAGACCCTGTATGCCTAAATTCACTTTCAAACACAAGCCAATTCACATACCAAAACTTAGGTTCTGAGCCATGCATTAATCAACATTCAAGCCTATTCAAAATGTACCAAAACATGCCAAAATATACCATTTCACAATAAACATATGTGCCTAACCAATATGCCTTCATTGACACCACAATTCAAACATAAACATCAACCATTTAAACCTAAAAAAAAAATAGCTTTTCATGCTTATACATTCACCAAATCAACATAAATCACCAAATGCCAAAATCATTACTTGAATTTCATCAATTAACCTATCATGTATGTACCAATTCAACAATCCATTAGTGCATTATATTTCAAACACACTTTTATGTTATCAAATACCAAACCAACCAAAATACTATTAAAGGTACATCAAACAAATAATACATATTTTGAATGGCACAAAACATAACCAAATGATCATAACATACATATACCAAATCCCTATTTACATGCCACTTGTAACTGAACCAAAGTGAAAAATTAGTTACAGATTAAGTTGCTAGATGGTGTTATCTCCAAAAGCAATTCAATCGAAAGCTTGATCTGATGATCTACAAGGAAGAAAAACCAAAACGAGGTAAGCTTGCTCAAACCTTGTATGTCATGAATTCATTTAATTGCCTATACACATCACAAGTCTCATAAGGTTAGTAAATTCACATATATGAAAACGTGTAACTTCTTCATGTCAATAAACATATACAAGTAAACACATTTGATATACCATTTATCCCTCATCTATTCATTTAACATTTCACATCTTCATTTCAAATATTCGTTTCAAATGTCCTTTTTTACATATCTATATCCATATTAACATTTCATAAAAGCACTTCATATAACTATTTCCATATAACCGATTCATAAAATCATTCTGTGTATCTATTTCCATATAACCGATTCATATAACCATGTCATGTAGCCATTTCATATAACCTTTTCGTATAACCATTTCTTATATCTATTTCATTTTCTACATTTAACACCCGATGAACCAAATGAAATAACGTCGGATACGCATGAATGATGCTCACACAAGCTGTAACTGTAGTTGCTCACATGAGTTGTAGGTCGGGGTGTTATGCTACACAATGCTACTCACACGAGCTGTGGAGAATCCGCAACAAATGCGGGACCTCAGCCATCGATAGGACATCCAAGACCAACACTAGAAACGATAAATAACCCTAACGACATGTCATTTGTATCCTTAGCATTCACGAGGTTCATACAGGCCATGATTCACATTCATATCATATAATTACTTAAGCACTTCTTTGTCACATGAATTCAACTATATGATTTCTCCTTTTTCAATCATGACCCTCAATTATAATTTCATTTCAATTTGAACCATTCAAAGCTTTAAAATCATAACACCATTAATTCAATCAGAAGCATACACAATTATATTATACTACCCAAACATCAATTAACTAAATTTATACGCTATACTAAACTTACCTAAATTGATTCTCAGCAAAAAACACGACTCCAAGGACTAATAAACAATTTTTCCTTTTTTTTCAAGGCTTGTCTATTGATTGATCTGCTTTTGATCTATATAAAACAATTTAGTTCAATTAACCAATTCAATACATTGAAACAGTTAAATTCACATATTAGACCTCTTAATGAAATTTTACACTATTACCCTAAACTTTCACATTATATTCAATTTAGTCCCTAAACTCAAAACTCTCAAATCTATCAAAATTAACCTCACCAATGTTAGTCGGATTCTTTTTGGTCCTTATTCATCCCATATTTATAAAAATTTTACAAGAATTTCATGCTAACTTTTTTAATTTAACAACTTAGTCCTTAAACTTAAAAATCAATCAAAACTACTTTACAAAATATTCCTATTTAACAACCAAGCTTATAAATCTATCATTAAACTTAAAAAACATCACAAACTCATCCATGTTATTATTTAAAATATTTAATAGTTTTATAAATTAGTCATTGGGTTATCTAGATTAAGCTACAATGATGTCTGAAATATAAAAATTACGAGAAACAAAATTCAAATCGACTTACATGCTCAAGTTTGAAGCTTGGCCGAACCTTTAAACTCAAAATGAATTTTTTCCATGTTTTGTTTCGGTTTCAAAGAAAAGAAGAAGAAGAAGGTATTATTTATTTATTTTATTAATATATATATTAATATTTTAACTTAATAATAACATATAAACTTTTAAAATTAAACACCAACCGTCCCAACTAATAAAATGTGGTTGTTTTCCACTTAGAACATCAAACAAGTACTTTTTAAACTCGTTTAACTAATAAAAATAATAGGGATTAACTTTTGTAGTTTTTATGATTTAGTCCTTTTTCCTTAATTAACTATCTAAACGCCAACATTTCTGGACCAAATTTTAGTACACCTATTTAATCACTCCATAAATATTTAATAAAAATATTTACAGTCTCGATTTACAAAAATAAGGTCACAATACCTCATTTTCCAAAACCAAATTTGACTTTAGGGTCAAACAACTTATACTTAACTATTCGCTCAATTAGTAAAAATTATCAAATCAAATTTCAATATAATACTATAATCAACTCATAAATATTAATAAATACTATTTACAAACTCACTTATCAAAATTGTGGTTCTGAAACCACTATTTCTGACACCACTAAAAAATGGGTTGTTACATAAGATGTATTAAATTAGGAACCTAATGGACTGTTGAGGAAGTCACAACATCACCCCTTGAATGTCACGACATCAGCCATTCTCGTCGCGGCATCCCCTATTTGAGATTGCGATGTTGGCTTTTTTTTTAATTTGAAAAAGTTTACAATTTGGTCCTCAGGTTGGGAAGCTTGCATCTTCAAGGTAATGATACCCAAACCCTGGAAGTCATGACGCCAGCCTAACAGTTTTTGAAAATGTTACATTTTAGTCCTTATTCGACCCCGAGATAGTATTAAGTTTTCATGAGCTTGTATATGACCTGAAAATAAGTACATGTTGTGTTTTATGCATGTAATGCTCGTAATTAAATGTTTAATGATGGAATTTGAATATAATTGATTATAGTTGCTTTAACAATGAATGTTGCACTTGTAGCTTGGACTTAGCGATTGGGTCTGGTATAGGGTGTTACATTTAATGGTATCAAAACTATAGGTTTAGTCAATTCTCTCGACTAAATTGAGCTCAAAAATTGAGTCTAGAGGTACATGCCAAAATTGAGTCGAGTTTGAGTTGATATCTGGATGCTGATTGTAAATTCCTCTGTTTTATAGCCGAAATGCCCGGGGAATTGAGAGATGTTGTTTATTATGATAATTACAGTAGTGATCACTCCGTTGAGGGTGAAAAAAGAATTGAATCGAGAAACTTGGTGTAGATCCAGTCGGTGCTTGTCAAAATAGAGCCGATAGACCTCATTAGAAAGGTTGAAAAGATGAAAATTTGCTTCGCACTATAGCGAAATTTCTTCAATGTGTAGCGGGAGTCGTTTCACAGGTTGCTTCGGTAGCCACAGCTCGACGAGCTCCAACAAAGGAGTTGCAAAAATACAGGGCAACTAAATTAAAAGGGTTGAAAGATGTGGACCCCTCGTCAGTTGAAGCTTGGTTATAATCGATGGATCGGGTACTACAACAGTTAGAGTATTCTCCGCATTAGTGTGTCATGTGTGTTGTATCCCTCCTGAAAGAGAAGACATATCAATGGTGGTTAATAGCTTCCTGACACGTGCTAGTAAATAGGATTACTTCAACATTCTTTCTGTTCGAGTTTCAGAAGAAATATGTGGACGACTTTGTATATTGAAGATAGAAAACAAGAATTCATGATGTTAAAGCAGTGGCAAGATGTTTGTGGTCGATTATGAGTAAGAATTCTTGCACTCAACAACTACGCCTGAATTAATACCGCTTGAGGAAGATAGTCGTAAGCGATTCCTCTGGGGATTGCATGATGGAATAAGAGTTCAGTTAGTATCACACAAACTTAAAGAATTCGCCAATCTGATTGGATGAGCCAAAATAGTTTAGTAGGCCATGGGTCTAGATAAGAAGATCGAGCCCTCCTAAGCTTTCGAAAAAAGAGTCAAGACATCTAGTTTGCATCCTATTCCAAAGTGAGCTAAAGAGTCTCAGGAACCCTGGAGGTTGACTTTGAGGACTGTCAGGTCAAAGAGAGGTTGGGAAAAACAACCATCAATATCTGTGGGCAGTGTTAGAGATCTTTCCAGAGACTCGGATGTGTCGAATTGTGATTCCTGTGGGAGAAAGCATAGAGGCGAATGTTGGAAAAAGATTGGTGTGTTTTTTAGATGTGGGTCTTTGGAGAATTTTGCTCATGAGTGTCCAAAGAATAATAATGATTCTCCTATTGCCACTCAGAGGTCCACTCCTGAGATCAAAGGTCAGGGAAATCCTCATGGCAATTTTGTATCGAGAATTATTCTAAGAAGAGAGACCGAATAAGAAATTTAACAATCTAAGGCTAGAGCATCTGCGCAAGCTTATATAGTCTAAACCCGAGAAGAGGGTAAGGTTACCGATGTTGTAGTAGGTTTCTTTTATATTCAGCAGTTGTGCATGCTTTAATTGACCCTAGCTCTATACATTCCTATATAAATTCTAGCTTCTATGAAATCGGGAATTTGAAATTTGAAATGTCAAAAGTTGCTATGGTTGTTTCAAGTCATTTGGGACAAATTGCGCCAATGACCAAGTTTGTAAGCGTTGTCCATTAGAAATCCGTAATAGATCATATCTTGTTGATTTGTTGGTCATGCCATTTGGAAGTTTCAATTTGATTATAGGAATGGATTGGTTAACCTATCATGGTGTGATTTTGGACTAACACAAAAATAAGTTTTTTCCCAAATTCTAAAAGGTGAGATTGTTGAAGTTAAAGGCATCAAATCAAGTGGTTCTAATCATGTCGTTTCATAGATTCGAGCTAATTAACTTTTAAATAAAAATTATGAAGCATATTTAGCCTATATTATTAACTCAAACTAAGATGAAGGCTAGCTAAGAAAGATTCGATAGTCGATGCAACTCGCATTGACTATCGCCAGCTGAACAATGTGACAATAAAAATCGATATCCATTGTCGCGTATCAATGACTCGTTTGATCAGCTAGCGGTGCATCGGTCTTTCCAAGACCGATTTGAGAATTATCAATTAAAGGTGAAAGATAGTGACGCACTAAAAACAACATTCCGTATATGTTATGGTCACTATGAATTTCTTGTGATGCCATTCGGTAACGAATGCACTCGCAACGTTTATGGATCTCATGAACTATATTTTCCAACCTCATTTGGATCATTTTGTGATAGTATTCATAGATGATCCTGATATACCGAAAATCAGAGGCTAAGCATGATAATCATTTGAGAATCGTATTGCAAGTGTTATGTGAAAAGTAGCTTTATAGGAAGCTTAGTAAATGTGAATTTTGGTTATCAAAAGTTGTTTTTTAGGGTATGTTATTTCAGCTAAGAGAATTTAGGTTGATCCCAAAATATTGAAGTTATTCAGTGGAAATCACCGAGAAATGTGTTAGAGATTCGAAGCTTCCTTAGCGTAGTTGGTTATTATAGGAGGTTCGTAAATGGGTTCTCTAAAATCACTTTCCATATGATGAAAATCCTACAAAAGAACATTTCGTTTATGTGGAATGATCAATTTCAAAAGAGTTTTGATAAGTTGAATGTCATGTTAACATAAGTGTCAATCTTGACCTTACCCAAATCAGTGAAGGAATTTGTAGCATTCAAGTTGCTTTGCTAAATGGCTTAAGTTGTGTCTTGATGCAAGATGGTAAAGTAATTGTGTATGCCTTGGTAGTTAAAATCACATGAATGTAATTACTCGATGCATGATTTAAAGTCAAGTTGTTGTGGTGTTTGCTCTAAAGATCTAGAGGAACTACTTGTATGGTGAAAAGTGCCTTATTTATATAGATCACAAAAGTATCAAATATCTTTTCTCCCAAAAGGAGCTAAATATGAGGAAAATTCGTTGGATAGAATTGCTAATAGATTATGATTGCATAATTGTTTCCTCACTTTAGGAAAACGAATGTTGTGGCAGATGATTTGAGCCAAAAGTTAGCATTCAAATTGAGTGCAATGTTAGCTTAGCTAAGTATTTATGATGATGGTAGCCTATTAGCCGAGTTGAAAATTAACTCGTGTTTGAGCAAATAAAAGAGGCACAATCCGCCGATGCTAAGTTAGTAGAGAAAATAAAGCTTGTCTTAAGGTGCTATGGAAAGTTTCAAAGATTGATGTGGATGATTGCCTTTGATTCCATGATTGAATCTGGTTCTAATCATGCTCGAACTAAAGAAATTGATTTTGCACGAGGCTCACGATGGTTCCTTTGCTATGCACCTTAGTGGTGTGAAAATGTATTGTGACTTGTGAGAATCATATTGGTGGCCCGTAATGAAAAGATAAATTTTTGAATATGTCATTAAATGTTTGATTTATTAGCTGGCAAAAGTTGAGCACCAAGTTTCCATTGTTATTTCAACCCATTTCAATTGCAAAATAGAAATGGGAACGGACATACGATGGATTTCTTAGTTATTCGGTTGAATTCACCAAAAAATACTATTTGGATTTTAGTGGATCAATTGATGAAGTCTCGCTCATTTCCACCATGAGAGCCGATTGATCACTTCCGGCTTAGCTAAAGTTTATATTTGTGAGATAGTTAGACTTCATGGTGTGTTTGTGTTTATTATCTCTCGATCAAGACCTCATTTCACATCAAGATTCTGAAGCAATCGCAAGAATCATTGGGCAAGAGGTTGAATTTTAGCACAAATTTCCATCCTCGCTTGATGGCCAATTAAAGTGAGTTATTCAGTAATAGAAGATATGTCAGAACTTGTGTTATGAATTCAAATCTAGCTAGGAATGTTATTTACTACTAGCTGAATTTGTGTATAATAATAAATTCTAGTTGAGTATTCGATGGCTTCATATGAAGCATTATATGGTTGGTAATGTAAAATGCCCTTATGTCAAGTTAAATTTAAGCGAGAAAAAGGTAATTGGGCTAGAATTAATTTAGGAAGAAGAAGGTATGGTAAAGATGATTAGAGGCAAATTGATAGTAGCCTCAGATAGGCGTAAATCTTATGTTGATTTGAAACAGAAGATATTGAATATGTTGTGGGCAATAAGGTATTCCTAAAGGTCTCTCCATGGAAAGGGATCTTGCTCGTTGGTCACAAGGAAAGGAGTCCCAACTTTATCGAGCCATATGAGATCATTGGGAGGGCTGGACCGGTTACCTACTGCCTAGATCTACCATCGGGGTAGCAAAAGATTCATGATATGTTCTGTAATAGCCCGTTTTTAGTGAAAATCAGAACAGTGGTTTCGGGACCACAAATTCGAGGTCAAAATATTTATTTTATTATTATTCTAATGTTTACAACATGATTGAGTGTATGTGTGAAAATTTCATTAAGAAATTTTATCGTTTAGTTGGTCAATTTGATAAAAAGGACTAAATCGCGTAAAGTGCAAAATTTATGTTCTATTAGGTAAAAGTGTTAAATAGCTATGGAATCTTAAATTAGAGGTCCTTATGTTGTAATTATACCATGGTTAATATGAATGGACAAATATGGACATCTTTTAAGTGTGTTTAATGGTTTATAATAAAGGTTAATTTGGTAAATGAATAAAACAATAGGAATTAAATAAAACAAAAGAAAGATATCATCTTTCTTCTCATCTTTTTTTACAACAGAAAATTAGGGTGAAAAATCCATTGAAATAGCTTGAAGTATTCGACCTAGTCTCCTTGTGCATGTAAGTTCATTTTGTCCTGTTTTTAATGATTTCTATGTTTTTGAGATAGTTGCTTCGTGTTCTAGCTAGCCCATACCTTTAATTTCAAAATTGCTAAAGATTTTGAATGTTTCCATTGATGAATATGTATGAGTTTTGATGTTTAATGATAGATTATGAACATTTGATGTTAGTTAAACAAGTTTTGTTAAGTGATTTTTGGTGAAAATGCAAATTAGGGGTTAAATTGTGAAATGTGAGAAATGTGTCTTTAAAATGTGAAATAAATTAGAAATATGGGCTAGTATGGACACTAGTGAAATTCGGCTATCATGAAATTGGATTAAATTGCATGAATTTGTGATTTTATGCAATAAGGACTAAATTTTAAAAGTTGTGAAATATTATGGGCAAATGTGTAAAAATGCCCAAATGTGTGATTTCGGATTAAATTGAATGAGTAGATGATTAAATGAGTTAATTTTGGATACATATAGATCAAGGAAAAAAGAATTCGGATTTAGATCGGGGGAAAAGTAAGGTTATCGAGTAGTCGATCCGATCCATCAATTCTGAATACGAGGTAAGTTCATACGTGATAAAAATTGTTACAATTATGCTTTTAAATGCCTTGTTATTGCCTAAATTGTATGTACAAGACTATAGTCATGTTTGACGACAAATCGACTATGTTTAGCACTTAGTGTGCGGAATTATAATAACTTCAGCTATGCGATGGCACTTAGTGTGCGAAAACATCGAGTAAGGCACTTTAGTTTGCGAACTATAATAGCTTCCGGCTATGCGATGGCACTTAGTGTGTGAAACATCGAGTATTCGATGTTACGGGGAAGGTATGAGTTCATTATGAATTTGTACAGTATGTACATGTAAGTATGAAGTTCAAATAGAAAAGGTTATGACTTTGCATATAAGTATATGAATAAGCTTTATGGAAGGTTTGATATTATCATGAATTATACATTAACTTGTTCAAATTGATGATTTGTATTTTATGAATTGTTGAGTATATTTAGTACTTTAACTTACTAAGCTTTGTAGCTTACTTTGTTTTTTTTTTTTTCGTGTTTTATAGTGAATTCAAAGCTAGCTCTGATTCGTGGATCGCCGTAGTTCACGCCACACTATCCAACCATCTACTTAGTACTTTTGAATTGTGTATATATGGTATATGGCATGTATAGGCTTGAGTCATTTTGGTATGTTTGATGAACATGTATTTTGAGCCATTTGAGTTGGCTTATGGTAATGAATTTGATGATGTTTATAAATGTGTAAATGGTTCTATTTTGTGTATGGTAAATTGATCCATATTGTGTGATTGAAGTTGAATCTATAATGCTAAATGATATTAGGTAATTTAGGAAGCTATGTGCTTGAGAATTGATGCTTGATAATGTATGTATGGAATGGATTAGTTAATTGAATTGAATATGTGAATTAGGTATGAAATTAGATGGCAAATTGTAGCATATTTGTAAATTATATTGATGGTAGAGAAATGCTATGATTTGAACATTGGTTGATGTTTTTGGATGCATATTAGTGCCTTGAATTGGTACCATTTGTGATTGTGTAGGTATGTGCAAATTGGGTGGCAAAATGGCTTGGTAAATAGCCTATTTTTGTCCACACTGACAGAGACACGGCGCAGTGCCTCACCGCAGTGTGACACATGGTCAAATTACACTACCGCAGTGTCCCCGGTGTTGAAATTAAATTGAAGTCAAGATGCTCCACACGGCCACACACGAGCGTGTGATTGGCCGTGGTGGTACAAGTCAAGATACCCCTAAATGGCACACGCCTAGTACACGAGCGCAGGACTTGGCCGTGTTGCACAAGTCAAGATACCCGCAGCTTTTGGCACCGCCTCAACACACGGCCGGCACACGAGCGCAGTGTGGCCACTCGGCGGGTACACGGGTAGACACACGGGCGCAGGCGCGGTGTGTGACCCAAGTCGCAGTGTATGCCCTGCCACACACGGCCCGCTCACACCCAAGGCAGTGACCCTTGCTTACATGAAAAATTTCTATGTTTCCGCACTTTTTGTATGATATCGCTTAATCTCAACCACTTCTAAAGCATGTTTAAGGCTTCAGAGGCCCTTATAAGGGACAAAGGTGATTGTGTAGATTGATTTATGAGAATGAATACTTATTGTTGCATAAACGTATGCTATATGTGTTGTGAATGGATCGGTAATAAGTTGTAACCTTATTCCGGCGTTGAATACGGGTGAGGGGTGTTACATTTATTGGTATCAAAGCTACGATTTAGTTGATTCTAGGACTAACATAGTGTGTGTGAGAGTCTAGCTATACATGTCATATCTAAACTGTGATAGTGTGATGACTCCTAACATTTAAAAATGTGTTTTTATATAGCAAATGGATCCCAATCAAGCGATAGCTGATGAGGTTGAGAGTAATGCGCCTGCTCTCGCGCAAGGGATAGTGCCATCTGATTCTAGGCCTGTGACGGGTAGCCAGGGAGGAGAGGCTAAAAAAGCCTTCTTCCAAATGATGAATGAGTGGTTCACTGAATATATTCGTGCGAACCTGGCTGCTTAACAACCTCCACCCCCTCCTATTCCCCAACCTGTACCTGTAGCTCCTTAAGGAGTTGAGCTTTTAGGATTAAACAAGCCTTCAGTTGATAAGATCCAGTAAACACGGGGTCGAAAGATTAGAGCCAATGTTGATGATGACCCCAAAGAGTAGAGTTTTGGCTTGAAAATACGATCAGAGTGTTTGATGAACTTTCTTGCACACCGACTGAATGTTTAAAGTGTGCTATATCTCTTCTGAGAGACATCACATATCAGTGGTGGAATACGTTAGTATCCGTGGTGCCGAGGGAGAGAGTTACCTGGGAATTCTTTCTGACTGAATTCTAAAAGAAATACATTAGTAAACGGTTTCTGGATCAAACGCATAAAGAGTTTTTAGAATTGAAACAAGGCCGCATGACTCTAACCGAGTATGAAAGAGAATTTGTACGGTTAAGCAAGTACGCTCGAGAGTATGTGTCTACTGAAGAAATAATGTGTAAGCGATTTGTTGATGGGCTAAACGAAGACATTAAACTCCTGGTCTGGATATTAGATTTGAAAGAGTTTGTTGTGTTAGTTGAACGGGCTTGCAAATTCGAAGACTTTAGCCGAGAAAAGAGAAAGGCTGATTCAGAGGCAAGAGACTCGAGGAAGAGATCGATGAGTAAACCTTATCGGTCCTCGTCGAAGAAATCCAGAGACTATTTTAACAGATCGACAGCTTCAGTGGGATATTCTAATCGGGATCGTGGAAAGCAATATACCAGCCCTAAAGCTCAAACTACATCGGTATCAAGTGTTGGCAATGTGAAAGATGTTAAACCCGAGTGTCAACTGTGTGGAAGACGACATTTTGGAGATTGTTGGATGAAAAATAATAATAGAGCTTGTTACAGTTGTGGTTCACGAGATCATTTTATCAGAGATTGTCCCGAGCTAAACGAAAAAGATAAATCTCAGAATGCAAGATCGAGCAATATAGCTACTCGAGGGAGGCCGCCTAGAAATGCGGGAAATGCAAGTGGTAATCGTGGTACAATGATAGATTCTATAGTGAGATCTGAGGCCGGAGTACCTGCTAGAGCTTACGCTATTCGCGCTTGCAAAGATGCGCCATCACCGATGTCATTACTGCGACATTTTCTTTACGACACTAATGTTATTGCATTGATTGATCCCGGATCTACTCATTCATATATATGTATGAATTTGGTGTCTAATAAGAGTTTGCCTGCCGAGTTCATCAATTTGTTATTAAAGTATCTAACCCTTAGGCAAGTATGTTCTAGTTGATAAAGTATGCAAGAACCGCCCTTTAATGACTCCTGAGTTACTATTTTCCGCGCGATTTGATGCTTTTACCATTTGATGAGTTCAAGTGATTCTGGTATGGATTGGTTGACACTACATGATGCCGTGAATCAGAGACGAAAGATTATAGAACTGAAATGTCAAAATAATGAAATTCTTCTTCGATTGAATCGATGAGCCTGATGGTTTACCAATAGTGATTTCATCGATGTCACCGTATATGTGAGAAAAGGTTATGCGGTTTATTTTGCTTATGTTTTAGATACTAAAGTGTTTGAAAAGAAGGTTGAATCAAGCCACCACCAGAATATCCTGATGTATTTCCAAGAATTACCGGATTGCCACCTATTAGAGAGGTTGAGTTTGGTATTGAATTAGTACCGAACAACACCGATATCAATAGCTCCGCATGCAATGGCTCCGGCAGCAGTTGAAAGAGTTGAAAGCCTCAAGCACAAGAGTTAACTGATAGAGGTTTTGCACGACCTAGTTTTTTGCCCCGAGGTGCGCTTTATTTTTGTTAAAAAGAAAGATGGGTCAATGAGAATGTGTATAGACTATCGCCACCAACAAAGTTACGATAAAGAATAAGTATCCGCTTGTCATGAATAGATGGTTTGTTTGATCACTGAAAGGTGCAACAAGAGCCAAAGATTGATTTGAGATCTAAGTTATTAATAGCACGAGTTAAAGACTCAGATGTACCGAAACTACGCTCGTAACGAGGTATGGACATTATGAATTCCTTGTTATGCCTTTTGATTTGACTAATGCTCCTCGCCATTTTTATGGATTTGATGAATCGAATTTTTAGACCGTATTTAGACAGATTTGTTGTTGTGTTCATTGATGACATTCTCGATTTATTCACGAGATGAGTCCGAGCATACCGAGCATTTGAGGATTGTATTGCAAACCTTTAGAGATAAGCAAATCAGATGCTAAATTCAAAAATGTGAGTTCTGCTCCGAAGTTGGATTTTTGGGACATATAGTCTCATGGATGTTGTTCGAGTTGATCCGAGCAAGATTTCTGCAGTTATTGATTGTAAACCACCTAGAAATGTATCCGAGGTCAGAAGTTTTCTGGGATTGGCTGGTTACTACTGACGCTTCGTTAAAGGGTTCTCGATGATTGCTACACCGATGACCAAACTGTTATAGAAAGATGTAAAGTTTGAATGGTCCGAAAAATGTCAACAAAGCTTCGATCAATTGAAAGCATTATTGACAGAGGCACCGGTGTTAGTTCAGCCTGAGTCGGGTAAAGAATTCGTAATTTTCAATAATGCATCGTTAAATGGCCTGGGTTGTGTTTTGATGCAGGAAGGCAAAGTTATAGCTTATGCCTCGAGACAGTTGAAACCGCATGAAAAGAATTATCCAATGCACGATCTAGAGTTAGCCGCGATAGTATTCGCATTGAAAATTTGGCGTCATTATTTGTTTGGTGAGAAATGCCATGTTTATACCGACTAAAAAGTTTAAATATCCGATGACTCGTAAAGATTTAAATTTGTGACAAATAAGATGGTTAGAGTTGCTAAAAGACTATGAATTAGTGATTGACTATCATTCGGGGAAAGCTAATGTAGTTGCTGATGCTTTGATCCGAAAGTCCTTATTTACTTTACGTGATTTGGACACACAATTAACTTTGTCTGATGATGGTTTGATAGTGGCTGAGTTGAAAGCAAGACCGTTATTTCTACAGCAGATTTGTGAGGCTCAAAAATTTGATAATGATTTTCAAGCAAAACAAGCTCATTGTGAGTCGACTTCTGATTCAGAGTTTCGAATAGGGCTTGATGACTGTTTGATGTTTCGTGATAGAATATGTGTACCAAGAAATTCTAAACTAATTCGGAAGATTCTAAACGAAACACATAGTAGTTGTTTATCAGTACATCTGGGAAGCACGAAAATGTATAACGATTTGAGACAGCTTTATTGATGGCACGGCATGAAACGTGATATCTCAGAATTTGTTTCGAAATGTTTGATTTTTTAGCAAGTCAAAGCCGAGCATCAAGTGTCGCCAAGTTTATTATAGCTTATTATGATTCTTGAGTGGAAGTGGATAGAGTGACAATGGATTTCGTATCGGGTTTGCCCTTATCTCCAAAAAAGAAAGATGCGATCTGGGTTGTTGTTGACAGATTGACGAAATTAGCTCATTTTATTCCCGTACGTATAGATTTCTCGCTTGATAAATTAGTTGAGCTGTATATTTCCGAAATTGTGAGATTACATGGTGTTCCCCTATCTATTGTTTCAGATAGAGATCCAAGATTTACTTCGCAATTTTGGAAGAAATTGCAAGAAGCTTTAGGTTCAAAGTTGCATTTTAGCACTGCGTTTCATCCGCAAACGGATGGTCAATCCGAGCGAGTTATTCAGATACTTGAGGATATGTTGCGTTGTTGCATTCTTGAGTTTGAGGGTAGCTGGGAGAAATATCTATCGCTGATTGAATTTGCTTACAATAATAGTTTTCAATCGAGTATTAAGATGGCACCATACAAAGCTCTATATGGTCGTAAATGTCGAACACCATTGTACTAGACTGAGCTTAGCGAGAACAAGATTCACGGGGTTGATCTGATCCGAGAGACTGAGGAAAAAGTGAAAGCAATTCGCGATAGTTTGAAAGCAAATGATCAACGTAAATCGTGATGCGCATATAAAACGGAAAGATATTGAATTCCGATCGGATAAAGTGTTTTTGAAAGTGTCGCCATGGAAAAAGATATTACGGTTTGGTCGGAAAGGGAAATTGAGTCCGCGATTCATCAGACCGTATGAAATTATTGAGCAAGTTGGGCCAGTAGCTTATTGACTATCTTTACCGTCTGAGTTAGAGAAAATACATAATGTGTATCATGTGTTGATGCTTCGACGGTACCGATCCGACCCTTCACATGTCATTTCCCCGACCGAGGTTGAAATTCAGTCTGATATGTCATATGCTAAAGAACCGATTTGAATTTTAGCTCATGAGATCAAAGAGCTGAGAAATAAGAGAATTGTATTAGTAAAAGTATTATGGCATCGACACGGGGTGGAAGAAGATACGTGGGAACCCGAGGAAACTATACGAAAACAATACCCAAACCTATTCACTGGTAAGATTTTCGAGGACGAAAATCCCTAAGGGGGGAGAGTTGTAACAGCCCATTTTTAGTCAAAATCAGAACAATAGTTTTGGGACCACAAATTCGAGGTCAAAAAATTATTTTATTATTATTTTAATGTTTACAAAGATGATTGAATTTTATCGCTTAGTTGGTCAATTTGATAAAAAGACTAAATCGCGTAAAGTGCAAAATTGATGTTCTATTAGCTAAAAGTGTTAAATAGCTATGGAATCTTAAATTAGAGGTCATTATGTTGTAATTATACCATGGTTAATATGAGCGACAAAGATGGACATCTTTTAAGTGTGTTTAATGGTTTATAATAAAGGTTAATTTGGTAAATGAATAAAATAATAAGAATTAAATAAAACAAAAGAAAATATCATCTTTCTTCTCCATTTTTTACAACCTAAAAATTAGTGAAAAAGCCATTGAAATAGCTTGAAGTATTCTACTAGTCTCCTTGTGCATGTAAGTTTATTTTTGTCCTGCTTTTAATGATTTCTATGTTTTTGAGATCGTTGTTTTTGTTCTAGCTAGCTCGCACTTTTAATTTCAAAACCGATAAAGATTTTGAATGTTTCATTGATGAATATGTATGATTTTTGATGTTTAATGATAGATTATGAACATTTGATGTTAGTTAAACAAGTTTTGTTAAGTGATTTTTGGTGAAAATGCAAATTAGGGGTTAAATTGTGAAATGTGAGAAATGTGTGGTTAAAATGTGAAATAAATTAGAAATATGGGCTAATATGAACACTAGTGAAATTCTACCATCATGAAATTGGATTAAATTGCATGAATTTGTGATTTTATGTAATAAGGACTAAATTGTAAAGTTATGAAACATTAGGGAAAATGTGTAAAATGCCCAAATGTGTAATTTCTGATTAAATTGAATGAGTAGATGATTAAATGAGTTAATTTCAATACATATAGATCAAGAAAGAAAGAATTCAGATTTAGATCGGGGGAAAAGCAAGGTTATCGAGTAGTCGATCCGATCCATCAATTCCAAATACGAGGTAAGTTCGTACGTGAGAAACATTGTTACAATTATGCTTTTAAATGCCTTGTTATTGCCTAAATTGTATGTACAAGACTACGGTCATGTTCGACGACAAATCGGCTATGTTTAACACTTAGTGTGCAGAATTATAATAACTTCGGCTATGCGATGGCACTTAGTGTGTGAAACATCGAGTAAGGCACTTAGTGTGCGAAATTATAATAGCTTCGGCTATGTGATGGCACTTAGTATGCGAAACATCGAGTATTCAATAGTGTTACGGGAAGGTATGAGTTCATTATGAATTTGTACAGGTATGTACATTTAAGTATGAAGTTCAAATAGAAAAGGTTATGACTTTGCATATAAGTATATGAATAAGCTTATGGAAGGTTTGATATTATCATGAATTATACATTAACTTGTTCAAATTGATGATTTGTATTTTATGAATTGTTGAGTATATTTAGTACGAACTTACTAAGCTTTGTAGCTTACTTTGTTTGTTTTTTTTTCTTCGTGTTTTATAGTGAATTCAAAGCTAGCTCTGATTCTGGATCGCCGTAGTTCACGCCACACTATCCAACCATCTACTTGGTACTTTTGAATTGTGTATATATGGTATATGGCATGTATAGGCTTAAGTCATTTTGGTATGTTTGATGAACATGTATTTTGAGCCATTTGAGTTGGCTTATGATAATGAATTTGATGATGTTTATAAATGTGTAAATGGTTCTATTTTGTGTTTGGTAAATTGATCCATATTGTGTGATTGAAGTTGAATCTATAATGCTAGATGATATTAGGTAATTTGGGAAGCTATGTGCTTGAGAATTGATGCTTGATAATGTATGTATGGAATGGTTTAGTTGATTGAATTGAATATGTGAATTAGGTATGAAATTAGATGGCAAATTGTAGCATATTTGTAAATTATATTGATGGTAAAGAAATGCTATGATTTGAACATTGGTTGATGTTTTTGGATGCATATTAGTGCCTTGAATTGGTACCATTTGTGCTTGTGTAGGTATGTGCAAATTGGGTGGCATAATGGCTTGGTAAATAGCCTATTTTTGTCCATACGCAGAGACATCGGCATGTGTCTCACCTGCAGGTGTGACACATGGTCAAATTACACTACTGCAGTGTCCCCGGGTGTTGAAATTAAATATAAGTTAGTATGCTCCACACGGTCCCACACACAGTGTGTGTGACTTGGCCGTGATGGTACAAGTTAGTATACTCTAAATGGCACACGACCCAGCACACGGGCAGGACTTGGCCGTGTTGCACAAGTCAAGATACTCCTACAATTTTGGCATGGCCTAACACATGGACTTCGGCGGGTACACTGCCAGACACATGGGCGTGTGGTTGGCCGTGGACCTAAGTCAAGATGTATGCCATGTTTTCACACTGCTCCGAGACACGGGCGGCAGTCTACTAACGCGTGAGGCACACGGCCTATTCACACCCAAGCGCAGGACCCTTTGTTTACATGAAAAATTTCTATTTTTCCGCACTTGTATGATATCGGCTTTAGTCCCGAACCACTTCTAAAGCATGTTTAAGGCTTCAGAGGCCTTTATAAGGACAATGTGATTGCGTAGATTGATTTATGAGAATGAATACTTATTGTTGCATAAAACGATGCTATATGTGTTGTGAATGGATTGGTATTACTTCTGAACCCTATTCCAAATGCTTGAATACTGTAAGGGGTGTTACATGTTCCATTCATCTACGAATTCCTGCCCTTCCTATATCATTCTAGAGGAATCAATTAAATTTTAGTTTGATATATCTTATGAAGAAGAACCGTAGAAATCTTTGCTCGGGAAGTAAAAGAGTTACTAATTAAGCACGTGCAATTGGTGAAAATTCTTTGTGTAACCATAGAGCGAAATAAGTGACCTAGGAACCAAAAGAGATAATGTGATCCTCAGATCCCCATCTCATTTCGTAAATTTCTAAACGAAGTTTCTTATGAGGGGAGAATTATATCAACCTGGTTTCTACTGGTGTTACACCTTCCTTTGGTGAGCTGGTATTGCTTAGAGATTTCATTTATAGACCGTCTAAGTCGTGGAGGTATCGTTTCAATAACCAGTGGCACCTAGAGAGCCTCGTAGAGGATGATTAATTATTGGAAGCATGTGTGCATGATTACCGATTAAAGATTAACCTTGATCGTGATTTGGGCTAGAGATAGCTATAAATAGGATAACTCAAGAGCAGAGGGAAGATTTTCATTTCATCTTATCTCGCTTGCTTCGATACCATCAAGAAAACCTAAAGGTGTTCTTTATTGCTAACTAAGAGTCGCCCTGTTAAGCTTGTAGAAGCTTTATTTATTTAAGCTATTTGCTACCAAAGATACGGAGAAGGTCCTAAAGCAAAAGTTAAAGAACCCATTGAGTAGAAAACTGTGAGTAAAGGCTTTGAGAGAATTCCTTCATACTTTGAGTCTGCTTTAGTAAAATGTTTAAACTTTCATGTTATATACCTGTAAGTAACCTTAATCATTGGTCTTTTCACATATGTAAAAAGAGATACTGTAAGGAGTCGATGCATGTATAGTTAAAGTCAAGAATTCATGATGCATGTCTTGCATGTGCATTGATATAAATACTTCTCCCTTGGTGCACAAGTCTGTGACGAAAATGGTGTAAGGAGGTATTGAAGGTTGATATATATGATGATGAAAAAGATATAATATATAATGTTTTGCCTCTAGTATGACACTTTGGTGCAAACTATGACTGTGAATACCTAACTCATGAGGAACACTCATGTGTTCAAATCACAAGGAGGAATGATGGAGGCACATAGGTATGATTGGTCTATTAGTTCTATGGAGCAAGATGAAGATACAAGAATATTAGTTCTTCTAACTAGGATTAGAAGCTAGCATAAGGAAGGGAGTATACTGATAAAAAGAGTGTATGGTGTTTGACTATGTGTGACATTGCATGAAGTGTAAAAAGTCCGAGAAACGGTCATAAAGGGGTATTCCATAATGCTATGTACAAATAGAGCAGAATGACTTGAGTTTGTCATACGAGGTTTCTATTTTCGTATAACGCCTCACCGCTTGGTTATGTCTACTTATAGGAAGTATCCACCAATGATACTTTGTGTAAGAAATTATACACACTGATAATGGCATGTGTTTTAGACCGATATGTTTGGTTGTACGGTGTTAGTTGAATTTTATTGTAAGGTTGTGCTTTCCTTGGAACTCACTAAGTTCTTATAAACTTATTTAGTCTCATTTCTTATTATTTTAGGCTTTTAGGTTGGACATATTTGTAGCAAGGATTCATCCAGATCTCACACTCCTATTTGTGAGCCATATTTTGTATTGGGTGTAATATGAAATCGCTAGGAAATAGGATGTCCATTAGTCTCCGCTAGTTTGATTTTAAAAACTCAGATTTGAAAACATTAATTTGTATTTTGTGAATTCTCGTGAGCAGTCTTGCTAGGCTACACGTAAACTATTTCAAATGATACTAGTCAAATAGAAATGAACTTTGAACTTTCGCTTAAGTGATAACTTGTTTGAAATTGTATTCGAACCTATGATTGTTTATAAGGCTTCTTCCAAATGTTGCTTCCTCATAGCCCATTTATATTGTTCAATATTTTGGGGTATCACCTCGGTTTGTGGTCTATCCACCAAACTAATGTGTTTGGATTTCAAATGATTTCATTATGTAAGTTGGTTTTAAGTTACGATGTTCATTACCTGGATTTGACGATCGAGTCGAGCATGGACACTACAGTTTTATTGGTATCACAGCTTCAGTTTAGCCAATTCTCGAAAACTGACATTAGTAAGCAATGTCGCGATACATGTTACATAAGTCTAATTTAATCCCTATTAGTGTTGCTAAGTTTATGTTTGTTAGCAAAGGCAATAAAATGCCAAGAAATCAAGGAATCCCGAAGGAGAAGAGATCAAGAGCAATGCCCTCCACAAGCTAGTAGCCTAAGGCCTTCAATGAGCCGGGGAGCTTTGGGATCCAAGCTAGAGAAGCTCTCATAGAGATGATGGGCCTCAAGCATGGGGCAAAGGGTTTGATAGGTATATGGGTGCTACACCATCCTCTTCACATGGACGACACGATGAAAAACAAGAAGGCTAGAATAGACCATGAGATTAATAGAAGTTGCACCATCGATAAATCCTACACCTCTATAATAATGTCACGCTGGGACCCAAGGGAGGATGTTCGTAAGCAAGGCATGAAGGAATTCATAGGAAACAAGGAGGATGATCCTGCAGTGGCGAGAATTGTGAAACACCCCAAACCCGCCTTCACGAGCCTTGACCGGATCTCGTATGTTCCTCAATTAAAACGGCTCAAAACTTTTTGAGCACTTTAGAAAAATTCTATTGGTTTTGAAAGAAAATTTTTAATTTGTGTTAGGCTCGAGTTGAAATCAAGTTTATCTATTTGAAATCTAGGTTTTGTAAAACTATATTACTCCATTTCAAAATTTGTCCTAAATAAAAAAATTCATTCACGCTTAGGCGCCAAAACATTTAACGTTTTTTTTTAGGAAAATCATTTGAGTTCAATTAAATAAAATCGTATCAAAATAAAATAACTTAAAGACATGCATCAACGCTTAATATCAAAGGCCTTATTACAAACGAAAAACAATACCCAAAATAACTCCAAAATATAAAATATAAAAGTCCCAAAATTAAATAAAACTTCAAGCTCGAGCATGGCCACCACTAAAATCCCACCGACCCTGGCCCATCACCGATCGTCACCGAAAGAAAATGTTTCTCAATCTGGGTGAGTCAAACAGACTTAATGTGTAACCAACACTAGACCTCAATAATTCGCATATCATATTAATTCATAAATATATATAATGAGATAAAAGTAGTGATGCAAACCCGAACCCAATCCTAGATACCATCCGCTACACATCACCAAAGCACTAACCCGCACACCGTGGGGACTACTAAGTCAACCCTCCATCCGCTACACATCATCGGCTGCGCCACGCAGACGACATGCTCATCGCCTCTTATAAATTCGCGGGCATAGCCACCGATAATTATTATGTGACCGAAGTCACCACATTCGCATAATGTGACCGAGGTCACCACATTCACTTCCCCTTTCATAATCACCCAATGCCCATGTCATACATATCTTGGAAAATCATGCCTTATTTCACATTCTTATCATGTTCACATGTGCCATATCAGCTCATTTCATACTCATAGTAGGAGTAGGAAAACGTATTCTGGTACTTTGTACCATTGCATGGTACTTTAGCCACATTCACATTATTATAAGCATACATATTAATTTAAGCCGTAATCTAATAGAGTTTAGTGTGGGGTACACACCTGATATACTTAACAAATTCAATTAAAGTCCCGAAAAATCCTTGAAAAATCTCGATCTACTACTTTAGATCCTTGATTCCTATATTCGCCAACACTTAGATCAATATCATAGGCCATTCGCCAACAACAAACCTTAGTCTCAAAATCCTTCTGGCTTTTCAACCACTAAAAGAATAATGAACTAACATAGATCCTTACCACTTGATTTACCAAAATTGATTGTCAAAGAAAAGAGGCTTAGATTGGCCGCTTCCAAAGTCTTGGAAGAAGCTTAGAGAAATTGGTTCCTATGAATGGTTAGAATCTTGCTAACAATTGCCCAAAAATCCCGCTTTTTGCTCACATGAAAATCGACAGAGAGAAGAATAAAGGAACAAAGAAATTCAGCTAACACTACTTACCCTTCTCAAAACTGATTGAAGAAGAACCTAAAAGAGATTAACCCTTGTTGATATTCTACCAAGACAAATCAAAAGGAAAATGGGAAATTTCGCAAAGTGGTTGAGTGATGAAGGGAGTTTCTGCTTATGGTTGATTAAAGATAACAAATAGAATTCGACTAGAGTTAAAAAGAGAAAGAAAAAGAAAATAAAATGGAAAAGAGAGATGGAGCTTTAAGGTGTTATGAAATGGTTGGATTGGGAGAGAAAAGTTTCTACTTTAGCAAGGTAAAAGAGAAGAAGATGCACAAATGGTTTCTGCTTTAGGTCAAGAAAGAAAATAGTGCACAAGTGATCTCCTATTTCTGTTTCCAAAAGAAAACACACAAGCTTTCTAGACAACTAAATTGCACAAAAGAATGCCCAAACCTCACTATGCATATTCGGCCAAGAGGAAAAGATGAGAGAAACACTATTGCTTTTGGGAGAGCAAAAAGGCCAAAATGAAATTTCTCCCAAGCTACCAACTTTTCCCAAAACTTACCACAAAATCGGCTCCTCCCTTAGTCCACAAAACCATCCATGTTCATGGACAAAATGCCATTAAAAAGTTTCCAAACCTCATCCCTTAATCCATGCCTTATGTCCCCTTATCATTCCAAAAACTTAGGATTTCATTCCTTAAGTTAATCACTTGCCTTTTTCCCTTAGTCTACTATCCATAAAAGAAAATAGTCCAACCTTACCTTAATTAGAGTTGACCTGACACATGCCATACACATGCAAAAATAAAAGTCACCTTATTACCATCCATGGATTCGAACCTCTTCCTCATGCAATTACTCATGCGCCAACACCACTTTTACTACTAGCTCATTTATGCTAACATTAGACACTTAAATTTACTTAAGTGTCAAGATCACTTAATCCACTTCACTAAATTTTCAATACTAAAAAAATTATTCTAGCTTCATTAATAATTCCAAGCCTTCACTAGACTATATTAAACACACAATAAAATCATACCCTGATAACACAAGTAACAAGATGATACTCAAATTTTTAGGATATTACAATTCTACTCCTCTTAAGAAAATTTCTCATTCTCGAAATTACCTAATCAAAAGAGTTGAGGAAACTCATTGCGCTCATCACATCCTCCTGCTCTCACGTAGCTTCTTCCTGCGCCATGGTTCCGCCATAATACCTTCACTAATGGAACCGACTTCCTGCGCAACACTTTCACATCTCGATCTAGAATCAAGACCGGTTCTCTTCCACCGCCGACTGGCTCACTCTCTATTTCCTCTATCACTACGATACATGCGATGGATCGTAACGATAGCGCCTAAGCATGGAGACATGGAACACATCATGCAACTCGCTTCAACTCAAGGCAACTCTAATCGATATGCCACTCGTCCAACCCGCTTTCAAAACCCGGAGCAAGGTCCTATAAACTCCGGGACTTAACTTTCCTCATGCGACCAAATCTCATCACCTTCTTCCAAGGTTAAACCTTTAGGAACACTTGATCCCCACAAAGAAATTCTATATCCTTCCGCTTAAGGTCCGTGATACGACTTTTGCCTGCGATGCCTCTTTTAACCGAGCCCGACTACCTTTAACCTTTTTTTCTGATTCACCACCATCTCAGACCCAAAACTTGACGCCTCTAAATTCGTCCGCCCAACACGTAGGAGTGCGACACTTCCACAATATAGTGCTTCAGACGGCGCCATCCGAATACTCGCTTGGTAATCGTTGTTGTAAGCAAATTCCGCTAAAGGCAAAAATTCTTCCCGCCTTCCTCAAGTCTATCACACGCCCCTCAACATATCCTCTAACACTTGATTACTCGCCGACCGCCGTCCGATCGTGGATGAAATGCCGTAGTGAAATCCAATTTAGTGCCTAACGCCGATGTAGCACTTTCCAAAACCGAGAAGTAAACCTTGGGGTCCCTATCCGAATGATAGATACCGCACTCCATGCAACCTTTACAATTTCCGCCACATATAATTTTGCCAACTTCGCAAGGAATAGTCGACTTTACCGAATAAAATGTGCGACTTGGTCAAACGGGTCCACTATTACCCATACCGAGTCCTTCTTGGTAGGTGTAAGGAAGCCCACTAACGAAGTCCATGGTAATTTCTCCCACTTCCACCGTGGAATCTTGATTGGTCAAGTAACCTTGACTTAACTCTCGATGTTCAGCTTTTTAACTTGGTCGACATGTCAAACACTTGCCAACAAATTCTCAGAATCTCCCGCTTTAGACCAAAGCCACCAAAACTGCTCTCTTAGGTCTCTCAGACAACTTAGTTCCTCCCGGATGCATAGCATAAGGGCTACTATACGACTTCAAGAATCTTCTCTCGCTAAGCTCCTCACTCTTCTAGCATACGCATCTTTCCCTTGAAACATAATATTCCATCACCTGACATACTGTAATTCTCTAGACCACCATTCGCACTTGCCGCATCTTAGCACTTAAATCCTCATCCGCCAACTCGACCCTCTTTTACCTCATTTAACCATGTCGCTTGACTTGCAACTCTCGCAGCGCACTTCCATCGCCATACAAACTCGATGTGCAAACATCGCCTTAGATCCGACACCACTTTTCGACTTAGGTATCCGCCACTACATTCGCCTCTGCCCGGTGATACTCTATGGAACAATCATAGTCTTCAAAGAATCCACCCACCTCGTTGTCTCAAGTTCAACTCCTTCCGAGTCAACAGTACTTAAGGCTCTTATGGTCGGTTGTAGATCACCGACTTTTCTCCATAGAGATAGTGCCTCCATACTTTAAGAGCAAAGACCACCGCCGCCAATTCCAAGTCATGTGTCGGGTAGTTAACCTCATGAGGCCTCAATTGCCGAGACGCATAAGCAACTACCTTTCCATCTTGCATTAACACGCATCCTAATCCTCTCGTATGAGAAGCGCCACAATACACCACAAAATCCTTCCCCTGTCTCAGCCGAATCAAACCCGAGCTTCACCAACACTTCCTTAAGCTTCTCAAAGCTCTTTTGTTGCTTATCCGCCCATATGAAAGGTACTTCCTTCCTTAGCAACTTTGTCAAAGGTGCAAGCGATCGATGAGAACCCTTCTACAAACCTTCCGTAGTAGCTCGCCAATCCCAAGAAGCTACTAATCACACCACAGCACTTAGGAGGTTTCCAATCTAGCACTACTTCAATCTTCCTAGGATCCACCCTTATTCCTTCAAAGCACACCACATTTCCTAAGAATGCAATCTTCCTAAGCCAAAATTCACACTTGCTGAATTTGGCATGAGTCGCTTTCTCCTCAACACTTGCAACACAACTCTGAGATGCTCATCATGTTCCTCCTCCGCCTTGAATACACTAGGATGTCGCCGATGAACACAACGACGAACCGATCCAAGTAGGACTAAAAACCCTGCTCATCATATCCATGAACGCGGCCGGGCGTCGTTAACCCAAACGGCATTACTAAGAACTCGTAGAGTGTCCATATCTTGTTCTGAAAGTCAGCCTTATGGATATCTACCTCCTTCACCTTAAGCTAATGATATCCCGACCGTAGATCTATCTTCTAAAAATATCGCTGCTCTTTCACCGATCGAACAAGTCATCTATCCTTGGCAAAGGATACTTGTTCTTAATGGTCACTTTATTCAACTGACGACAATCTATGCACATACGCATAGTTCCGCCCTTCTTCTTCACAAACAGACCGATGCTCCCCACGTAGAGACACACCGGGTTGAATAAATCCACGATCAAGCAACTCTTGAATTTGAGCCTTGAGCTCAACCAACTCCTTTGGTGCCATTCTGCAGTGGCAATTGACACAAGAGTCGCTCCTCGTAGCAAGTCAATTCTGACTCCACTTCCTATCCGGGGGTATTCAAGGTAATCCCTCCTAAACACATCTTCAAAATCCCTTACGCTCTAACTCTACTAACACCTTCTTCCTTTGCATCCAACGACTAATGAAAGTCAAGAAAGCCTTGCACCCTTTCTCGAACCATCTTCACAGCCTTTGCTAATTTAAACTACGCATAGACAAGTAGTTTCTCCTTTCTCCTATCATGACTATCACTTCGCCCTCCTCGGGTCCTTAACTCCATTCTTCGCTTAGCCGCACACCCAACACGTACCGATGTTCCACTAGCCAATCCATACCAAGTATAAGATCGAATTTCTAAAGGTAGTTCCATTAAGTCAGCAGTGAGTTCACTCCCGAATCTTTGGTGAGGTACACTCAAAGATTTTATTCACCACTACGCTTTATTCCTAGAGGGCTTACTAAGCGCTCATCTCCTATCAGAAAAGTTCGAGGCTATGTCTAGAGTTTCAACTACTCTACATGCAACATAAGAATGGGTCGAGCCTACATCAATCGTGAGCAACATAAGGTTTACCAAAAATAAAGAACGCACTTGCTATAACGTCCTAAGTGTTTCCATCCTCCTTCGACGAACCGCGTAGGCTACAGGACCCTACTGCCGCTTGCTCGTGATACTCGCACTTCAGACTTACTGTTCCTCGCCCTCACAAAGACCGTTACTCTACCATTCTGACCACCGCACTCGAGGGTCCGCCGTCTTACCTCACCCTACCGGACATTCCCGCCCGCCGGGTGGCTCCTCGCTATCTTAATGGGACAAGCTCTTAATCATACGGTCCTGGTACCTGCACTTCAAAGCATCCGCCCGCCTTCTTCCAACACTCTCCTAAATGCATCTTTCCCACACCGATAACATGTATGACATCGCTTCTCCCAGACATCGCCTTGTCACTCACGCCGCCCTCGCCCCAGGCCTCTTGAACATTTCTCGACGATGTCGACGATCCAAAACCTCTTTTCTCGCTTATTTGATCCGAAGTTCGGCTTCTTGCAAAGGTTCTTGACCTTTCTACCACCTTAGCCTTCTCTACCAACGCCAAGAAACTCACGCTTCTTGATGCTGGGGCTATCAAGAACTCTCGATCATCCCTTAGTCCGCCTTCAAACCGACACACCGCTCATGCTCAGAAAGCCACCACTCGAAAGCATACCGGGCCAACCTCGTGAATTCACCAGATCGCCACGACTTGTTCCCTTGAACCAAATTTCTAGAAAAGCCTTTCTCTGTTTCATCGCATAACGCAGCCGACATACTTTTTCTCGACACGCCGCCTTCACGCATCTCTGTGTCGATCTCACCGCGGGCGCCATCCCGAACTCGCATAATCCACCACCGATATGCCTCATCGCTGTAATAGCGCCACTCATTCCTTTCAACTTCCTCAGTCAAGTCGGTGCTCATCCATACCCGCCTGCGGCCTCCCAACTACTCACTGCATCGCAGCCACACCGATACGCCACTTAATACCTCAGTTCCGTTGGTCTTCTGAGTCGCCGGGTACGCATCTCCGGTTCCCATATTTCCACCGCCTACCACCATTTATTTCGTAACTCGCTCGCAAGATACCGCGATACAAAGATCATCCCCGCCTGATCTTGCTGCTCGCACCAACAACAAAGTGGTGGTGGCTGCGTGGTACCTCATTTTCGTAACCTTGACCCGACCTAACGGCAAGTCCGACACCCGCCATTCGGGCCTTAACCGCCCCCTCACGCTACGCACCACGCCCCTGGTGAGCTCATTTCTACTATCGTGCTAGCACATGCAACTGAACGG